>CM070031.1:18914155-19514155 GCA_036247105.1 Cirrhinus mrigala | reverse complement strand
AGGTGTTCTGAGTTGTTTTTTTATGCTGCTATGCAGTTACTAGGGTGTTCTGAGTGTTTATTATGTTGCTATGTGGTTGCTATGCAGTTGCTAGGGTGTTCAGTGTTTTTTATGTTGCTATGTGGTTGCTATGCTGTTGCTAGGGTGTTATGAGTGGTTTTTGTTGCTATGTGGTTGCTATGCAGCTGCTAGGGTGTTCTGAGTGGTTCTTATATTGCTATGTGGTTGCTAGGGTTTTCTGAGTTGTTTTTATGTTGCTATGCAGTTGCTAGGGTGTTCTGAGTTGTTTTTATGTTGCTATGCAGTTGCTAGGGTGTTCTGATTGGTTCTTATGTTGCTATGCTGTTGCTAGGGTGTTCTGATCGGTTCTTTTGTTGCTATGCAGTTGCTAGGGTGTTCTGACTGGTTTTAAATGTTGATATGCAGTTGCTAAGGTGTTCTGATGTTTTGTATGTTGGTATGCAGTTGCTAGCAATTGTTGCTAGCAAATGTGTTCTGAGTGGTTTTTATGTTGCTATGTGGTTGCTAGGGTGTTCTGAGTGGTTTTTATGTTGCTAAGTGATTGCTAGGGTGTTCTGAGTTGTTTTGTATGTTGCTATGCAGTTGCTAGGGTGTTCTGATTGGTTCTCATGTTGCTATGCGGTTGCTAAGGTGTTCTGAGAGGTTCTTATGTTGCTATGTAGTTGCTAGGGTGTTCTGAGTGGTTTTTATGTTGCTATGTGGTTGCTATGCAGTTGCTAGGGTGTTTTGAGAGGTTATGATGTTGCTATGCAGTTGCTAGGTGTTTTGGTTGGTTCTTATGTTGCTATGGTGTTCTGAGTGGTATTTATGTTACTATGTGGTTGCTAGGGTGTTCTGAGTGGTTCTTATGTTGCTATGTGGTTGCTATGCAGTTGCTATGGTGTTCTGAGAGGTCTGTATGTTGCTATGCAGTTGCTAGGGTGTTCTGAGTGGTTCTTATGTATGTTGCTATGCTGTTGCTAGGGTGTTCTGAGTGGTTTCTATGTTGCTAAGTGGTTGCTAGGGTGTTCTGAGTGGTTCTTATGTTGCTATGTGGTTGCTAGGGTGTTCTGAGTTGTTTTGTATGTTGCTATGCAGTTGCTAGGGTGTTCTAATTGGTTCTCATCTTGCTATGCGGTTGCCAAGGTGTTCTGAGAGGTTCTTATGTTGCTATGTAGTTGCTAGGGTGTTCTGAGTGTTTTTTATGTTGCTATGTGGTTGCTATGCAGTTGCTAGGGTGTTTTAAGAGGTTATTATGTTGCTTGGCAGTTGCTAGGGTATTCTGAGTGGTTTTTATGTTGCTATGCAATTGCTAGGGTGTTCTGAGTAGTTTTTATGTTGCTATGTGGTTGCTATGCAGTTGCTAGGGTGTTCTGAGTGGTTTTAAATGTTGCTATGCAGTTGCTAGGATGTTTTTTAAATGTTGCTTTTAAATGTTGCTAGGCAGTTTCAAGTGAGTGTGGTTGAGTATGGTTGCTAAGGTGTTCTGGTGGATTT
This sequence comes from Cirrhinus mrigala, assembly GCA_036247105.1. Taxonomy (NCBI): domain Eukaryota; kingdom Metazoa; phylum Chordata; class Actinopteri; order Cypriniformes; family Cyprinidae; genus Cirrhinus; species Cirrhinus mrigala. Next base: position 19,512,658 of record CM070031.1, on the reverse strand, counting down.
CTGTCCTCTAGGTGGTCTATGTGGTTGCTATGCAGTTGCTAGGGTGTTCTGAGTGGTTTTTATGTTGCTATGTGGTTGCTATGCAGTTGTCAGGGTGTTCTAAGTGGTTCTTATGTTGCTATTCAGTTGCTAGCGTGTTCTGAGTAGTTTTTATGTTGCTATGTGGTTGCTATGCAGTTGCTAGGGTGTTCTGAGTGATTCCTATGTTGCTATGCAGTTGCTAGGATGTTTTTTAAATGTTGCTAGGCAGTTTCAAGTGAGTGTGGTTGAGTGTGGTTGCTTCTGTGGTTGTGGTTGTTCTGGTGGATTTCTGTCCTCTAGAAATGGTTTAAATATGAGATTATGATTATGTTTATTATACCCTCCAAGCTGAAGATCTTCTCTCCCAGAGCATCAACGATATCCTTCAGGGCAGACTCGTCAGTGACGCTGAAGAAGTGCTCCTCTGGATCGGTGGCGATGAACTTGATTTCCCTCAGAAAGGCTTCAGGATTGATCCCTCGCCGGTTATAGTAGCCAAGAACCTGGAACGGCATTGGAATATCTGAACTATGTTCACCTGTTTGAAAACAACTCAAGAATCTGAGTCACGTGACCGATGGAGCAAAGTAAACCTGAAGAACACATCTGGATGATTCTACTGGAAAGAGGCAGTAACTCACCGCAATACCGTACAACGTGATATTATCCTTCTCGCTTTCCTCCACAGCTTTCCGTAGGTCTGGGCTGTCGTGCGATTCTCCATCGGTGATGACAATCATGACTTTCTTAGCGTCTGGACGACCTCCGTGTTTGAATGCTTTAGACCTGTTATAAAAACATAAATGTAGACACGCCCATTCAGTGTTGGGGAGATTACTTACAAATTGTAATCCATTACTGATTCCAGATTACATCAAAAAAATTGTAGTTAGTAACATAATCCATTTCATTACACATTTTAAGTAATGTAATCAGACTACTTTTAATCAGATTACAAATTACTTTTGACCTAACTTGTTTATCATGTTGATTTGAATACGATATTTTTTTTTTATTAATATACACTACCAAACGTTTTAACTGCTTTCTATTTGAATATATTTTAAAATGTAATTTATTCCTTTGATTTCAAACCTGAATTTTTAGCATCATTACTCCAGTCACATGATCCTTCAGAAATCATTCTAATATTCTGATTTGCTGATCAAAAATCATTTATTATGTTGAAAACAGATGAGTAGAATTTTTTCAGGTTTCTTTAAAGAATAGAAAGTTCAAAAGAACAGCATTTATTTGAATTAAAAATCTTTTGTAAAATTTTAAATGTCTTTATCATCACTTTTGATCAATTTCAAGCATCCAAACAATCCTGAATAAAATGTACTCAAGGATCATGTGACACTGAAGATTGGAGTAATAATTCTGAAAATTCAGCTTTAAAATAACAGGAATAAATTACATTTTAAAATATATTCAAATAGAAAACAGTTATTTCAAATAGTAAAAATATTTTTAAATTTTACTGTTTTTGCTGTACTTTGGATCAAATAAATGCAGGCTTGGTGAGCAGAAGAGACTTCTTTAAAAAACATTAAAAATCTTACTGTTCAAAAACGTTTGACTGGTAGTGTAGCTGATGAGTTTATCCTAAATTACTCTCCATTTTAGTGTGATTTGTACAATTGCAAATCATCTTGTTTCATGTTGAAAGGAAGCTTATTTATGCCACTGAATACAAATATAGAAAAAAGGCAACTGCGATTGCAGTCTCACAATTATGACTTTTTTCTGCAATTGTGAGTTTATGTCTGACTTTACTTCTCAGAATTACTAGTTTACATCTCGCAATTTGGAGTTTTTATCTAAGAAAAAAGTTCTCAGAATGCGTTCCGGTCACGTGTTTAAAAATTTGTGGGGAAAAAAATTGCATGTTGTAAATTCTAAAACAAATGTCAGAATTGTGAGATAAAAAGTTGCAATTACCATTTTCTTTTATTTTTTTTATTCTGCTGCAGGGAAAAGTCAGAATTGCGAGTTGTAAACTAAAACTTTGTTTAGATGTAGATTCACAATTGAGAGTTTATATCTTGCAATTGTGAGATATAAACTAACAATTCTGATAAAAAAAAAAAAAAGAGATAAATTCACAGTTACTTTTTTTAATATATATTTTATTCATGGCGGAAATAAGCTTCCATATATTTGCCTTATTTCCATGGCAAATGATGCAAGTTAGTAAATAATAGACAAACACAAAAACACTGTACCGAGCCTCACTGATCGCGAGAGCCGTCCGCGTTTCCTCTCCGCCTCGCTGGTCGATATTCTTAGCTGCTGCGACAACTTCCTCAACCGTACGGAAATCATCCAGACGAAACTCGTTCACCACTCTCTCACCGTACTGGACCACCCCAACCTGGACAACAGGACACACCACAAGGTGAGATGACAACTAACCTCCATATGCTTTTAAATGTTGTTAAAGGAGAAGTCCACTTCCAGAACAACAATACACAAATAATTTACTCATCCCCTTGTCATCCAAGATGTTCATGTCTTTCTGTCTTCAGTCGTGAAGAAATGATGGTTTTTGAGGAAAGCATTTCAGGATTTTTCTCCATATAATGGCCTTCATTGGTGCCCCGATTTTGAACTTCCAAAATGTAGTTTAAATGCAGCTTCAAAGGGCTCTAAATGATCCCAGCCGAGGAAGAAGGGTCTTATCTAGCGAATTGATTGGTCATTTTTTTTTTCGAAAAATAAAAATTGGTATACTTTTTAAGCACAAAAGTTTGTGTAGCACAGGCTCTGGGATGCCAAGATGCTACAAATCACATCTAAGTTCATCGTCTGTGTACTCCGGCTCAAAAAGGTAGAGTGTGCCGAAAAACTCCATCTTATTTTCTTCTACAACTTCAGAATCGTCCGACATCGTTGTACCTTTTTGTTTGTAAACAGCGTTTGACCTACTTGCACTTTCTTAGTCTTTGCGTGTTCGCTTTGTAAACACTGGGTCTGTAGTTCCGCCTATGTTCCACGTGACCTTTCGACGTGATTCAAAATCTCAATTTCAACATTTTGAACAATAGGTCCCTACAGTTTTTTGTTGTTGTTTTTTTTTTTTTCAGAAATTCTTGTTTTAATTTTTCTAATAATCAAATACAGACATTAAACATTTATTTATTTTTAATGAAATAAAAAAATGTTATTTCTGTTCTTATTATAATTTCTGAATTTAATTGTTTTATTTAAATTTGTCAGAAATAGGAATATTCAAACACCTACATTATACTGTACAAAAGTAACACAAGACTAATACATTTCTGTTACGTGGTAAACATTACTTTTATTTTGACAGGTTGCCGGCTAGTTTTTGAGTGTATACACTATGATATAATGCTAATTTTCTCAAATGAAACGGTAAAATTTACATGAAGCGACTCTCACAGTAGTTCTGGAGATTAAGTTCATGCGTTTATATCGTCACATAATGAGACGCAGAGGCCGAACATAACCGCGAGCGTCACGTGTGCTTCAGTATTTGTGTTGTAAACAAAGCCGCGTCTCCGCCATTCATTACAGAGCCAAGCGGAACATGGAGGATTCATATTTAAACCGTCTTCTTGTGTTTTAATAGTCACAGACACTAGTCCATATCGCGATTCGAATTAAGTGAGAGACCTGCTTTTGATTTATTAATCCCAAAATTGACGAATTCTGTGGCATCCCGTGCTATAGAGTCTTTTCGATCCGTTTTTATGAATGGACTCCGCGATCCTGTCCGCGTTTTAGCAGAGGAGAAATTGTGGACATGTGACCACGTAACGTTAGAGACATGCCGTTGTGTAAATAAGATAAATAACAAGCCTATTTCATTTGTTTAATAAAAGAACAAGGTATAGACCATTTCGCTAGATGTAAACATACTGGTCCCGATACACTTCCTGTTTCTTTTTTTTTAACTTTACACAAACATCACAAAAAATACAACCAACATAACATTTGACTGGATGAAAATGTTACATTAGCACCTTTAAGATGTATTTGTATATGTTAATTTTAAAAAAAAATAAAAAACAAAAAAACAGGAAGTGCTTCTGGACCAGTGTTGTTTACATCTAGTGAAATGGTCTATAGACCTGTTCTGTAGGAAAGGTAACCTTAAATGAAGTCTGTTGTGATCTGGCACTATACAGAAAATAAAGTTTACTTGACCTTCAAAGGGGGGTGGGGGCTACCGTTGGGGGGCGGGCCGCCCCCCTAATATAATGGAAGGGGAAACACTGAAATGTTTATTTTCCGAAAAAAAATGACCGATCGTTTCACTAGATAAGACCCTTTTTCAACGGCTGGGATCGTTTAGAGTCCTTTGAAGCTGCATTTAAACTACACTGTGGAAGTTCAAACTCGGGGCACCAATGAAGTTGAAGTTTTTCCGTTATATGGAAAAAAATCCTGAAATGCTTTCCTCAAAAACCATCATTTCTTCACGACCAAAGACAGAAAGACATGAACATCTTGGATGACAAGAGGGTGAGTAAATTATTGTTCTGGAAGTGGAGTTCTCCTTTAATTAATATTCTATTAATAATTTTACATATCTTCTTGAATTATCAGATTAGTTTGCACTGCTTGGATAAGTTCCTGAGCCTCGGGAGTACAGTGGTAAGTGCTGTTTTTGTACAGTCCAAACTGTTCATAAATTAAAGTCAGAACAGTCCAAAACTGATTTTCCAGCTCGTAATTCAGACGCACCTGAATCTGTCCTGGACCGACGTAAAACTTCTGTAGCACATTTATCAGGAAATCTTGAACCTCATACCACGGGTAAATGGAGTTGGATCCATCTAACACAATCACTATGTCCATGTAGGTTTCGCATCCTGTGGAGAAACTTCTGTTGTCAATATGCATGTGATCTGCAACTGTTAATGAGAAGACGCTTCATGAATGACAAGTTTGGCTTTACGTTGATAGGCTGGAGCGATGCTGTGGGTGAAATCGAAGCTGCTGTTGACTCTTGAACAGATGCCTGTGCTGTAGTATGAACTTCCACATTCGTACGACCACAGCGGGCCACACGCCTAAAACACAGTCAGCATGAAATAGCATTCACGACCCATTTTACTTATGCATTTTGATGAAAAATTGTACATTTTCGTAAGTGTATTACCACAAAGCTGTTGTCTTTTGGGTTGGAGGCGAGAGTCATTCCCAGCCTCATTTTCTCTTTGCGTTCAGACACGTTGTTTAAGGATATCTTTCCTTAAAAACAGCCAAGAGAGAAAAAGATTACAAAAAAAATTACAAAATATTCTTACATTTTGCCTTTCTCAAGCTTAAAGAGGTGGGTCACCCATAAAATAATATTTGCTGTTTCTTTCTTGAGTAGAACAGTAAAAAATGTTTTAGTTGAAACTTTGGTCTTGGTGATTCATTCAATCCATATCAATGGTTGCCCATTTTTGACAAAAAAAGCATATATGTGTATCTTAGGTCAGTACTAAATAAAAAAAATAACATGCATTTTGTATGATCTCTCTTATTTTGATAAAATAATTAACATTTTGCAGTGTCTGCAAGGTGTATGTAAACTTTTGACCTCAACTGTACATCTTGGATGGCCTTTTGAGGGATCAGACGGGTGATACGATACCTAAATGCAGTCTTGTGCAGTTTGCGGTGCGTTTGCCGTCTAGTGGACATCTGTAGACGTCACCTGTCTGGTGTTCACCACTGCTCTCAAAGGGAGCTCCAACCAGGAGCCTGAAATACAAAAATATACTTCCTTAAAATACTTATACAACATGCATTATTTGATCATGGTTAATTGTTTGATGTAATCTTAAATTCTGCATCACGCTTTATTAAAATCTTGGGGTACTTGGTTTTTCTTACATGCTATTATAGCTTTAATTGCTGTTTTTGTTTGAGGAAGACATTAGGAATAAATTAGTGAATGGTAGCAGATCATTTCAAACAGCCATTTTATGAGAAACACAAACAGGATCACAAGTTCAACATTCCAGCTGCGTTCCAGAGCTCCAGTCAAAATCATTCAATCCCCGATAGGAGGAAAACGCTACACGAGCCCAGCAGCAGGGAACCGCTAAGCAGATTTTTCCAGCTTCTGAGGTACGTTTGGGACGGAGCCAATACCAGAAACCAACAGCAAACTCAGTAACGCTGTTCGCGTTCAGATCAAGACATTTAGAACTGCGTCGACAAACCGCATCCCAAAGTTTGGCCTGTGAAATCCATCCATGTCAATGTTTACATTCCTCTACTGCCACTGCGACCCACAGCCGTGTGTTCTGAATCATGGAAATGTCACTGTCAGTCAATTTGTACTCTTGTTATATTGTCAAAAAACTGCATAAACTACTCTAAGGTTGTTTGTTAGTCTTAATTGGCCACCAAAATGGTCTTCAGTAGTCATGATGGTGTAGTTTGAAGGTTTTACCTACAACCTAAATCAAAAACAATGCTGTTGGTCAATTTGCAGTCTTGTCATGTTGTCAATATGAAAAAAATAACAGCATAAACCAGTCTAAAGTGGTTTGTTAGTTTTAACTTGCCACAAGAGTGGTTTTCACTAGTCAGGATGGTCTAGTTTGATGGTTTTACTTACAGCTGTGTCTTTTGAACACGTAAACCAGTCTAAGGTATTTTGTTGGTTTTCCACTCAAGATGATCTAGGCTGATGGACTTAGAGAAGTTTTGGACTCTAAACCAGCTGAAAAGCAGCTTTGCCAGGCTGAGAAACCAACTTAACCTTACTATGCTATATACCATGGTAAATGGAAATGGTAATTTTTCAGGACAATGCTAAATTAAACTAAATATAAACAGAATTTTTTAAAATAAAACAGATTACTGGAGTATTTTTTAAAAGAAGAGGTTTTCTACTTTAAAATTTCAATGTTAAAAATTATTTTAATGTGTTACTTGCCATTTCTTTGTAACTGTTTATAAAATGTACTAGCAATTTCTGAGTGAAAATGTTTGTTCCATTTATTTTTCAGTGCACCAAAGTAGGATTTGTTTTTGCTTTAAGTTTCATGATGGATTGCACTTGTTTTTGGGATGTGCAGCCCTCTCGGTTCCCTTTCTGAATGTCAGTCATTATTGGAATGTACTGTTACTCTTTGGCACCCGTAGTGAAGGTTTAGTCTATCCTGAGGCAAAGTTATTTGAGGAACGTCAAGTTAAACCCAGTCGTTTTTCCAAGCCATCTGATGCTAATACAACATGCCAGGTCTTTCAGAATAAATTGGAGTTCAATGTCTTAAAGGATGACAGACCGTTTGAACAGTCTCTTTCTTACCCTAAACAACCTACAAGTATCCCAGCATACTCTCAAATGAATAGTTTAGACGTTGATACTGATTTTTACGTTGATCCAAACCTGTTATTTTGCCTTTATACAGCGTGATTAAGACACTCAATGCTGTGGTGCTGCTGCTATGTTGTTGGCTTTACATTATCAAAATTGTGTAGCCTATTGTCTGATGAGTATGCTAACATAAACTCTCTTTATGAACTGAGTATGTTGGCTACCATAGCTTTAGATAAAGATTTTAGATGACATGAAACCGTGGTCAAAGTGTAAACACGGCTGAAGGCGCAAAAAACGAAGGAACAGATAAACCGATTCAACTGGGTGAGTCATTTACGCTGGAACCACTCCGATTGATTCAAATTCAAACTCGTGATTTCGATCATTCAGTTCAAGCGATTCACTAGCAAAAACAGATTAATTAATTTACGAACTTCGACATGGCATGTAATGATTTTTAAAAACACATAGTGATGGGTGAAACGGAGCTTTTTTCTACTGCGTCGCAAAATGATTCACTGTTTCGAAGCACTCCAAACGGATCGCGTGTCGCGAATCATTTGATTCAGATGATTTCAAAGCACGTACTGTGAATCATTTGTTTTGTTTCGCAACTTCGGAGTGGGTTTGCGAATCATTTCGCGAACTGAAAGAATCATGATACGTGCTCTAAAGTCCCGATCTAACATGATGGTTCGCAAATCATTATTCAGATCGGGACTTCGGACCGCGGATCGTGAATCATTTGATTTAGATCGAAACTTCGGAAAGGGTTCACGAATCTTTTGATTCAGATGGGGACTTTAAATCGCGTATCACGAATCATGCGAATTAAATCAGGGGCTAGTTGCATAAACATAGTCACTATGTTAAGACTGTGTCTTAAGTACTAAGAGGTAATCAGTCTCACTTTTTAGATTAAAATTAGACCAATCTACCATTTTGCCACTGACTTTAAAAAGTCTTTTTAGTCTTAAAGAAAAAAAATGGATGACTAACTTTTTATGAGTCTTAGTGGTTTATGCAACTGGCCACAGGAATCATTTGATTTAGATCGAAGCTTTGGACAGAGTTTGCGAATTTTTTGATTCAGATCAGGATTTCAAAGCGCGTATCACAAATCATATGAATTACATCAGGACTTCGAAACACTTGTGAATCATTTGATTCAGATTGGAACTTTGGAGCGAGTTCGCAAATCTTTTGATTCTGATCGGGACTTCAAAACGCATGTGAATCATGTGAATTAAATCAGGACTTCGAAGTGCTTCTTGTGAATCATTTGATTCCGATTGCAACTTTGGAGCGGGTTTGCAAATCTTTTGATTCAGATGGAGACTTCAAAACGTGTATCACGAGTCATATAAATAACATCGTGACTTCGAAGTGTTTATCGCGAATCATTTAAATCAGATCGGAAATTTGACGCGGGTTCGCAAATCTTTAGATTCAGATCTGGACTTCAAAGCGCATATCACGAGTCATATAATTACATCAGGACTTCAAAACGCTTATCGTGAATCGTTTGATTCAGATCGGAACTTCAGAGAGGGTTCGCAAATCTTTTGATTCTGATTGGGACTTCAAAACGCATATGAATCATATGAATTAAATCGGGACTTCTAAGTGCTTCTTGTGAATCATTTGATTCAGATCAGAACTTCAGAGAGGTTCGCAAATCTTTTGATTCAGATCGGGACTTCAAAACGCATATCATGAATCATATGAATTCAGTTCAAAGCGCTTCTTGTGAATCATTTGATTCAGATCGGAACTTCGGAGCGGGTTCGCGAATCATTTGATTCGCGTCTTTGAATCGCATACCGCAAATATTTTTTCTGATTTCTTTCTTTCATTGTTTTTTTTGTTAAACAGCACAAAACATCAAACTATTCAGAAAGTACAGGTAACAACACCAAAGAAAGAAAGAAAGTATCGGCCTACACAGATATAAAACCTCTAAGAAAATTAACCATGGTTTTATTATGGTAAAGGTGTAATAACCATGTTTTTGGGATATTGATAACGATTTGTATAACCACAGTTTTACTACAAAAATACCATGGTTATACTATGGTTAGTGTAGCAAAACCATGGTTAATTTGTGTTGCCAGGTTAACAAGAAAATATAAAATTTAATATATTTACACCTTAAGAGGACACAAAGGATGAATTTAGGATTAACCTGGTTTCCATATACTTGTCTAGATCAACTTTGCATGAAGAACAGAGAGGGTTAGAGACATTTTTTTTTTCATGTATATGAAATTTGGCTAGCAGGAAACACAAATTAAATAAGTAATTTTTCTCTGTTTTCACTTCTGAATAGTGCATAGAAAACATCTAAGAAACGTCACTTACAAAATGAGATTGGCTGAGCCATTGCTGAATTAACATTCAATTTAAGTTTGCACAAAATAAACATTGTCATGTCAAGAAACATAAAACATGCTTGCACTAAACCTAGTAGTTAAACATTAGGACTGATGACATTGCATTTCAAGTTTATGCATTTGCTGGGAATCAAAAAGTCTTTTGTTTAAACGAGTTGTTTGTGTATATTTTTTTTGCTTAAACACCCAACTCCGTTTGGCTGTTTTGAAAGACTACCTGATTTGCATACTTTTGTGTGCTAAAACAATATAGATATATGCATGTTCAATTAATTTTAAGTGAATTTTCCCCTTTTGAATGTTCACACAGCCGTGTCCGACTCAAATCTGTTTAGCTGTTTGTTGTCTGTGTGAAATCCGTTGTTTTTACAAACCCAGTCCAAACCGTGGTCTGAAATCTGATTAAAACTGGAATTTTAGATATGCATTTCAGTCTAAACAGTACAATCAGATTAGTATTAGTTGTACCATCCTGGATATCAACGGATCCAGTTTCATCACTTGCACAGTGATGCTGCAGACGGTCAGCCCTAATTATTGGATTTGAAGAATCAGAATTGGGTGCAAAGCCGCGTTCTTCCAGGAGCCGTAATAATTGTAACGTACGTCACTTCTGATAAAAGTTTCTGCTGATGATATTAGCTAGAAACCGGCTGCTCTGAAATATAAATTGATGTTGTTCTTAATCTTGCGGATCGGAACATGTTGACATGTGGATACCAATATTCCAAAAGTACTACAAATTCTTCATTTAAGCTCATGAGTTATGTTGAGGAAATGAATCTCTGAAACAGGATCAGTGACTATTACTTTTTAGTGTTTACCATTAATGTCAACCCATTTTACGTCTATAATGTGATGTATTTTTATATGAAACATGATACAAAATGTTCTTACTTGGTATTTTTGTCTTGTTTTCCAGTATAAATATCTAAACATTCTCAATTCAGGATTCATATTTAAAAAGTAAAATGACTTAATATATTAAGTTTTGTTTTCTGGGGGAAAAAAATAAAATAAAAATTAAGTGTTTTATGCTTAAAAAATGCTTAAAATAAAAAAAATATATCTGCCAATGGGGTCAGAAAAATAAACCTCATTCAAAGAGACAACTGATCCCATAGGCAAATATTTACTTCATTTTAATTCATTTTTCAGGAAACAAGACATATATATAAATAAATATATCTCAATTTAAGACTTTTGTACTAAAAAAACAAACAAAATTGATGGACTGGTGTGGTGTGGATTACTTGTGGATTACTGTGATGTCTTTATCAGATGTTTGGACTCTCATTCTGACGGCACCCATTCACATCCATTGGTGAGCAAGTGATGTAATGCTACATTTCTCCAAATCTGATGAAGAAACAAACTCATCTACATCTTGGATGACCTGAGGGTGAGTAAATTTTCAGCAAATTTTCTTTTTTAGGTGAACTATTTTTTTTTTTATCTAAAAGAGGCGCTTTTTATTTACTATGGAATTCACCAATTGTGGAATTCAGCAGGATGCACTCAGGCCTCAACTAGAACAACAGGGGGTCATTTTTGGAAGATCATGCAACATTTAACGTAATCATTTTAGATGCATGTGTTTTTAAGAACTAAATTATTTGTATGCATTACTGCATAAAGCAAAACAGTCACTTTAAGTGACATTTTACAGAAATTGAAAAACAGCATTCCTCTCGTTTCTGCCTAGTACCGCATTCCAGAGGGAAGCGCGCGCCACACGGTTTTTCCCGAGATGGGATGCACAGGAGGGGGTATGGGAATTACAAGCCACAAAACACATACTTTCCAGAGCTCGCGCTCGCAGACGGGGTCGAGACAAGTGCAAATACTTTCCATTTATTTACCTGCGCACATCAAAGGCCCCCAGGTTTCTCAAAACTGGGGGACCACGAGTTCTCCATCAGTGATGACAAACAACAGGAAGCTGACGTCCGGATTTGGCGGTTTTGGTGCCATGGGAGTTTGGTTAATGATGTGTATTCTTTTGCGTTCCTGGGCTTTTATGAGTCAAAAACAATACCCTGTGTTTTAAAGGCTGTAAACTGTGAGCGTGTAATGTTTAGGACTAATTGATTAGCTTTAACATAAGTTACAGTAAGGACCGGCTGGGTTACAGTAATGCAATTACTGCTAATGACGCAAGTCACATTCTACAGGGCTGCAATTATACATGCACCTAGTTCTAAAATTTATGCACCTACACTACCAGTCAAAAGTTTTTGAACAGTAAGATTTTTAATGTTTTTTTTTTTTTTTTTTAAAGAAGTCTTGTCTGCTAACCAAGCTTACATTTATTTGATCCAAAATACAAAAGCAGCAATATTGTGAAATATTTTTACGATTTAAAATAACTGCTTTCTATTTGAATATATTTTAAAATTTATTCCGGTGATCAAAGCTACATTTTTAGCCTCATTACTCCAGTCTTCAGTGTCACATGATCCTTCAGAAATCATTATAATATGCTGATTTCCTGTTAAAAAAAAAAAAAAAAACATTTTTATTATCAATATTTAATACAGTTGAGTACATTAGGATTCTTTAATGAATAGAAAGATCCAATGATCAGCATTTATCTGAAATAAAAAGCTTTTGTAGCATTATACACTGTACCTTTCAAAAACTTTTTTTTTTTCTTTTTTTTTTTGGGAAAGAAATTATAGAAATTAATACTTTTATTTGGCAAGGATGCTTTAAATTAATCAAAAGTGATAATAAAGACATTTAAAATGTTACAAAATATTTCTATTTCAGATAAATGCTGTTCTTTTGAACTTTCTATTCATCAAAGAAACCTGAAAAAATTCTACTCAGCTGTTTCAACATAATAAAAATAAATGTTTTAATAATTTATTAAGAATGCATATAAATATAAATGCATTTATTATCATTTAATAATAATAAATGAAAATCAGAATATTAGAATGATTTCTGAAGGATCAATTCAGCTTTGAAGAATTCAGCTTTGAAATCACAGGAAAAAATTACATTTTCAAATAAACAGAAAACATTTTTTTAAATAGTAAAATTAGTTCAAAATTGTGCTTGTTTTGCTGTTCTTTGGATCAAATAAATGCAGGCTTGGTGAGCGGAAGAGACTTCTTATTATATTAAAAGATATTAAAAATCTTACTGTTCAAAAACTTTTGACTGGTAGTTTAAATACGATTAAATTTGATGTATGTTACACAGTTTCTGAGACAGAGTCACACAGACTTCATGCAGACTAAACACAAGCTTTGCAATGCTTTCAAAACAATGATCCATGAACTTCTGAGTCAACCAATCATGTCAGTTTGGGGCGGGGCTTATCTGATTGCCTGACCAATGATGAATGAGGTGGAAATATTGTTATTAATAATTGTTATTATTAATATAATTTGAAATAACACACTTTTATGGTGTAGAATAAACATTTTTTTTTGTTTTCATATCAATACCTTAAAAAAAACTATAGAATTATAATTATAATTCGAATTATAATCCATAACTGAATTTGTCAGACTATTATGATCTGCAGTGACTCTCTTGCTGCTATGAGCATATGTTATTGGTTGTCATTGTGAATGGTTTTGTTTATTGCTGCCTTAATTTCCCATGAATTCGTGCAGATGCAGTTATGTCGCGTCAGGAGAACCACAGCTTGATTTACTTCAGTGAGAGCGATACGTCTTCCTGCTTGGAGAGTTTCAAGGTCAATTCTAAGACTGTTTGTTTGCCAGCAGACAGCAGAACCATGAACACGATCACATTTCACAACAGTATTTCATTGTGAAAAAAATGATGGATGAAACTATTCAAGAAGAAAGTTATTGCTTAAGTTCTGCTTCTCTCAATAATATCTCGATTGTTTCTTCTAGACAGCCATGAGAGAGAGCAAATGAAGATTTGCTTAAGTTTCTCCTGAGGAAAAAGTCAAACTGTGTTCAGATTTGCCAAGATGTGAAAGTCAGAGATCTAATGAACTCAAACATTTCTCATCAAATGCTCTGAGCCGCTCCACATTCATTTTAAAGCTCTATATTCGTACTGTGCGACTAATTTGTGTCTGTTTTTTAAATTCCTCTGAAATTTTAGACGAAACATCTGTGATGATGTTGATTCTTCAGTGAAACACAGCTGCGAACTCCATTACGTCTCATGAGGTATGAAAGAGCAACACCAGAACTGTAAAATGTTAATTTGGGAATGTCCTCTCAGGCCTATGAAACTCAAACTGGGAATATAAAATTAAAGTTGCGATCAAGTTTTCATACTGAACTGGTTTTCAGTTTTCAGAGCAGTTTCTTAAGATGCAGTCTTACCATTTCCGGCCATCGGCCTCGTGTTGTTGTACCGTATATCCGAACTGAGCCTCCTTTGAACCCTTGATGATTTTTGCATGTCTGGTGTCGATATTAAAGCAGGTCCGCCGCCCTGAAATAAACACAAAACGTTTTTTAATTGGATTCAGTTGGGTGTTAAATGGATTAAATACATAATAAATACTTTACCATTTGTAGGCTGTTAAAACCATTGTTTTTTTCATGCATCAATTTTGAGGTTTTGGGTTATTTCGTTTCCGTAACTTGTGGAAACATCCAAAATACTCACTATAAAACGGATAGTTCCGTTCCTTGATTCTGATTGGTTGAGCTGCATTCAAAGCTGTTATGCTGCCTTCACGACATGTCGTAATTACCGTAATTCTGTGATGACAAACGTGACATTTTACTCATAGCTTTCCATGCTGTTGGACTCTGTTGGACTCAGCGCCTAAGTAGCGCCAAAACGAACCTGACGGCGGTCACGTGGTACACCTGTAACTGGTTTAAGTCGTAATTCTAAAAACATTACGAGTTTACAAGTTGTAATTATGAGTTAAGGAACATGTGAGAGCTTTGGCGTTTATAGTGTTGCCATAGAAACACATAATTTAAATCGAGTAGAATGTCACGTGTTTTCATCTCGGAATGCAGCATAACTCTACTAAAGACAATAGAATACCCAAGACTTGTCACTCGTATAGTTTTGAATGGGGAAAGATGCAACGCTCATTATGGCCGCGAAGCCCCGCCTTTTTACTGAAAGAGCCAATCGTTGATTAGTAAAGTCGGCGCGTCACTGCAGCTGTCCTGGTTGCTATAGAAACAGTCAGCATTCTGAGACGTGCGCTTAGTAGTGCGCATGCGCACTGGCTGATCTCGCCAGAAAAACAAAAGTTTTTTTTAACGCTATTGGAACATAAGGAACTATAATTATGAGGCAGTTTGTTGTCAGATTTCATTGGTGATTTCAAATATGAAATTTAATCGTAAGCTTGGTAAACAGTTTTGGAGAATTTAATGTTTCCCCATTCAAATAGATAGGAGCTGCACTTGCCTGCCCGAGAGGCGTTTCAAAGATGGCCACCGAGTGAAATTACTTGCCTTAAAGGAACACTCCACTTTTTTTATAGGCTCATTTTCCAACTCCCCTAGAGTTAAGCAGTTGAGTTTTACCATTTTCGAATCCATTCAGCCGGTCAGCACTTTTAGCATAGCTTAGCATAGATCATTGAATCCGATTAGACCGATAGCATCTCGCTCAAAAATTACCATATATAATGACAACATTTTTCCTAATTAAAATTTGACTCTTCTGTAGTTACATCGTGTACAAAGACTGACAGAAAATGAAAAGTTGCAATTTTCTAGGTCGACGTGGCTAGGAACTATACTCTCATTTCAGCATAATAATAATCAAGGAATTTTGCTGCCGTACCATGGGTGCAGCAGGCGCAATGATATTACACAGCGCCTGAAAGTTTAAATGGGAAAAATATTGAAACTCTTTGGTGATTTTTGAGCGAGATGCTAACGGTCTAATCGGATTCAATGATCTATGCTAAGCTATGCTAAAAGTGCTACGGCCAGACCCAGAGATCAGCTGAATGGATTCGAAAATGGAAAAACTCAACTGTTTAACTCTAGGGGAGTTGGAAAATGAGCCTATTTTCAAAAAAAGTGGAGTGTTGCTTTAAAGGGACTTTGTACTCTACAAACATACACCTTTGTTTATTTTTGTGTGTTGCTTGGCAACAACTGTGTTGCAACCACAACTGTTTTTGAGGAACTACATTGTTTGGTGGAAGAATACTGTTTTTATTTATATCATTACACTTTATTTGCTCTGTTTTATTTTGTGAAACCTTACTACGTATATGGAATAACCGTTTTATAAAAACAATAAGCCCTGTGAAGCCATGGTTTACTTCGCGTCTTGCCTACCAACTCCCCTTAGCTGTTATAAATTCACTGTAAACCACGGCTTCTTGGGGCGTATTGCTTTATTTAAGAGTTTATTTTATTGCACTTTATACAGCCCTTCAGTAACTAAACTTCCACTTCCAGAACAACAATTTACAAATAATTTACTCACCCCCTTGTCATTCAAGATGTTCATGTTTTTCTTTCTTTAGTCGTATGTTTTGTTCATATGTTCGAAGTATGTTTTTTGAGAAAACATTTCAGCATTTTTCTTCATATCATGGACTGATATGGTGCCCTGATTTTGAACTTCCAAAATGCAGTTTAAATGCCACTTCAAACGAACCCAAATGCAGTTGTAAACGATCCCAGCCGAGGAAGAAGGGTCTTATCTAATGATCGGTTAATTTAATAAAAATAATACAATTTATATACTTTTTAATCTCAAACGGTCTGGACTGTTTTTTTCCGGTTCATGACCGTTAGGGTAAGTCGAAAAACTCCCATCTCATGTTCTCCCTCAACTTTAAAATCGTCCTATATCGCTGTTTTACCTTTTTTGTTAAGGGTGTTTGATCTTGTTTTTTGACATACCCTAACTGTCTTAAGTCAGAATACACAGGGTTCAGGGAGAGAAATGCAAGACGAGCTGGGATCATTTACAACCGCATTTGGGCTTGTTTAAAGCCGCATTTAAACTGCATTTTGGAAGTTCAAAATCAGGCACCATATCAATCCATTATATGGAGAAAAATGCAGAAATGCTTTCCTCAAAAAACATAATTTCTTTTCGACTGAAGAAAGAAAGACATGAACATCTTGGATGACAAGGGGGTGAGTACATTATATGTGAATCTTTGTTTTGGAAGTGGAGTTCTCCTTTAACATTCCTATCATTTCATTACTTTCTATACTCTGCTATTTTTACCGCAACACAATTCAAAACACACAACTCTGAAAATAAATTAATAATATGATGACCAGATACTGAAAGAGCTCACAGGTGGTGATGGATATAAGCGTAGGCTTAAACCATCAGTTTTCCCCACAAGGAGTCTAAACCCCCAGATATCGAGTGAAATCCATGCTAAGAAACTCCTTCAGCGGCTATGGCGTCATGACAAGCATCGGCATGTTTACATCCTGCCAGGATGGCATCTAGCGTTTCTTGTCTCTGCCATTTGTAAGCCCTTAGTTGCTGTGGTCTACTAAGCCTCAAAGGCATCAGGGCTGAAGACGCAGGTTTTTAAAAAATTTTATTCATCCACAGGCATCTTCCCATTCTTTGCTCCTCTTTGCATCACTAGGAAAAGCAATAAAGACTTACGTCACTTCTCTTGCTGCCCTTTGACTGAAAATTACAACCAAATCCGGACAATGTGGCATTGTATCAGTATTTTATTTTCCAAGTTGTGTTGTGGTAACAACAGCAGTTTAGCTGTTGAATGATATAAAATGGCTGCACTCAATTTATAATATGTATAAAAATTTTTATGTATAAGATTTTTTAAATAACATAGGTCTTTCATGGGTTTTCTGTTACATATTTCAGTATTAGACATCATTTACATTATGTTAAGCCAAGTCTCAATACCTGGGATTCCCTTTAAAGTCCCCATGAAATCACAGTTGAAGTTGTTTGGCTTTTAGCATGAATATGTTAGCCTTAAGTTTATCTGTAAGCTTTTGTGCTCCAAAACAATGACAAAATTCGCATTTAGAAGATATAAGCATTCAAAACTTAGTCTTTAACTTCTGCCAATATGGGTCAATGATTTTGATGACATTACCCTGCACTTTAGCTTCTCATTAAACTTTCTAGAATCTGAAGCGTCCCGCCCCCTACACTACAAATAGACGCTGAAACTGTGGCTGAAATCAGTCAAGTTCGTTCACGGAATTTGTATTTTCTTTACGGTAAATGGCACGTAGTGCAATATACAGGGGATAGAGAAGATTTAGAGAGTGTAAATACAGAGCTCTGGCATGAAACTCTAGATGACGCAGTCTGATAGGTCAGCTGTATCTGACCTGGCAACATCATTGTCACATGGCAGCTGATTGGTTCTCTCCTGTATCGGTAGCCAATGAGCTTACTGCTTAATATTCAAATACCTGACTTTTGTTTGCTGTAGCAGTTTGCAGTGCACTTCAGAACCCCTCCACCTTCCCCATCTTCACCTATATAGATCTGCTATGGGGTGATTCATGTGTGCTATATGGGGGTTATACATATGTGTTATATGTGCAGCAGCAGTATTTCTTGCATGCTTACAGCAGCATGTTGTGGATGTATTGGCAGTAGCAAGTCTCGGTACTTGCTCTGCCGCAGCAGCAGCGTAGCAGATCTATTCCACCAAGACCAAATACATTAACATTGTCATGTACATTACAATGGCAATTGGGGCGAATGAAGTCTGGTTTCGCATTGTGTCACATCATAGCAAGACAGCGGATCATATGCGTGTGTCGGCGCTTACCATAAAGCGTATCGGACATATTCGAATTCTACACAGAATGCTATTTTATATATAGATAATGTGATATGGATAGGTTTGTGGCTGTCATACGCTGTCAAATGCGGCTTTACCGAGCTCAATGGCTCTGGTCTAAGCTATGATATAAATGAAACGCTATTGGCTAGTTTTAAAAGGGGCCGGGGCTGCTTGATATGTCCCACCCTGTCTTCCTGTTTGAGTTGAAATTACGTCAACACATAGAATAAGCCTGCGTGTTTCAAAGCACTTCAGTCAGTGTTGCCAAGTTACCAAATTGGGCTACTTTAACACTGTTGCCGCAGCATGTTTTTTTTTATGTCTGCGGGTTAAAAGCCACCCCAATAACATCATATTTAGCCCCTGAAATACACATTTACTACGATAAATACATGCGTGTCTACGATTGGGCTAGTTAGGTAGTTAGGTAGCAATTGGGCGGGTTTTGTTGTAAAAACTTGGCAACCCTTACTTCAGTGGACCTTTAAATACCCTAATTTGAGCACTAAGAATAGTGATACTTGTCTTAGCAAATGATTTTGGCCAGTTTTTTGCATTTTGACCATTTCTGCAGCACCGTTATTATGTACTGCACGTTTCGCGGCAGTTTGAAAGGGAAATGTCCAGTGGCGCTAAATGCACAACGTGATCATTGCATATTTGTATTACGTTGGTAAAGGTACGAATTGCTACGTTTTTAATATGTTGCTTCTGGTATGTATTTGCGGTGGTACACAACTGCTAAAAAAAAGTCGCTAAAAGGTTAACCCTGATAGCACACACATCTGGGAGACGTCTATTTACATTTACTGTACATTTACATCTGGAATACGTATTTTTTAGAGCGTTTGCTCATCTGCAATACGTCTATAGGACGTTTCCTATCAGATGTCAAATAGACGTCTATTAGATGTTTTTATGATGATTGTGATTTAGAATGTATGTAAAACTGAGATCATACAGATGTCTCTCAGATGTTTGTACACAGCAGATGCTTTCCAAATCAAGCAATCTTTAACAGACATCTTGCAGACGTACGTGTGCTATCTGGGAATGCTCTATTGAGTTGGAAAATAACAAATCTCCTACACCAAACCCAACCTTAAACCTACCTGATAGTGGTAACGAATGGAAAAGTGATATAAAAACGCATTTGCCGATGCAGCTGTGCTATTTTAACTTCCTTATATGCGGGTTTGAGCTGTTTTGTTGAATCGTTTCACAGGATTCCTACAGGAACGCCTTACCTTATAATGGGACTTGTATTGATTTCAACGGAAACTGTAATGGACCCTGTGGGTTTCTACTGGTAATTGGTTGCCTTATGTTAGTGAAGTGTAAAAAAAAAAAAAAAAAAAAACAAAAAAATGAACTATGTCCCAAAATACACTACAGAAAATCATTGATTAATGGTTTTAATGGTTAAAAGTTGATGGTTTGTAATGGTATTTGTAGTGGAAACCATTAGAATTTCTGTGATGGCTTTTACTGTTTTTTCAGCAGGGCTAAGTCATACTTTTTCTGAAGTTTTCAGAGTTTTACTGCCTCTAGTGTTTATTTTAACTGGAAGTTGCAGCGATGCGTACATATAGGTACGTTTTCTGAGTTTTGCAGAAATGTTGGTAGAGGCACAGGCTATTTCCAATGAGCCTGCATGTGTGGTTTTTGGCAAAAATACTGTGAAATTACTGCGTTCACATAAGGTGTTACTGATAAAAGGTCTAATACGTCTGAGAAATGCTTATTCTATTCTTTAGTTGTTCTTAAGGAGGCACAATTTGTCGCACATGGTGCACAAAGACGATAAACAGTCCACATGAAAGAGCAGGAGGGAAAAATTTGAAGTTTAAAGCTAAACGCCATCGGCAGCACATATCAAAGGGAATTCTGCGTCCTGTGATGGTCTGTTCACTTCCCTTGGCTTCTGGATGGACATTCGCAGCTTCTGGATTTCATTTAAATGTTTATCGGGAAAGGTCACTTGGATGGGAAGCAAGAATATGGTATCATAGAAGTGACGTCACATCGCTTTTGAAGTTTAATTTCCTGGGGAAACGTTTCCCCTGACTGGAAAAAAAGAAAAAGGGTCAATCACATTTCCTCCGAATTCTTCTCACTTTCACAGCAGAATGAAAAGCCATCAGACTTTATAAGACGCAGTGGGTTGGCGTAAAGCCAACACATCAGAAATGAAAATATGTTTCTCACATTCACAGTCTCATTGATTGTGGAATGTGTTTTGGAGAGCATCATTTTGTCTCTTTATAGACAGGAATGTTCTGGCTTCAGTATATAACGGCAGTATTTGTGGTGTAAAATGTTACCACAGAAAATTATATTCACTTATCCATCAGTTTTGTTTAGAAAAGTACAAAAATCACAATTTTGGGTCATTGAGGGTTTTAAGAAGAAATTAAATGAATTCTTCCAGACAAAAATGTGCTATTGAATTCTAAAGCAGAATTTTAGAGCTGATCTAAGGCAATAAAATTGTTATAATGCTATTTTTTTTAATTGCTCCATGATATGTAGGAAAAGCTATCCGTTAACATTTCCACGCATTTCAGCATGGAAGTGCCAAGGACATGCTGAACATTTTTACTGAAGAGCACTTAGTTCTAGACTGATGTTTATGAGCCAATCACCTGAGCCATAAATATCATGTGATCTAATAACTCTTAAGCCACAGGAAAATGACATTGACACCACATGAACACACGTAATCTTAAACTAGCGACTGTCCTGTAATGTCAAAGACAACAGCTCTTTCAGATTTTTGTGTGAGCTATCCCTTTAATTGGTGTTCAGCGTTGTTTTAGTAGTACTGGTATTGGTAGTATAGTATTTATTGGCTTTTATTTTAAAAAGTTATTTTTAATGCATTTTTATATTTCTATGTAGCATTTCAGCTGGACTTATTTCAAGTTTTTCATCCAACTAGGGGTTCAAGTACATAGCACTGAAACCCTAATGTAATTGTTAGAATGGTCACGGATCAGCCATGTAAAACTGATCGTGCAGACCAAACCGTAAGTCGTAGAGACTTGAAACTTGGAGGGGTGGTAGTACTCACACCACCTACAATGTGACCAAGACTCACCCCAATCGGCCTGACGGGGGCGCTACAGCGATCAAAAGTATGAAATCGCTCATAACTGTCTTATGTCAGTGGAATCCTTGGCTCACGCCAGACAAAACGCACGCCACAGATTTGATCGTGAGCCTGATTAAATTTTCAGGTATTTCACATTTTTTGAAAAACCTACTTTTGCAAACTAGCCCTAGGTTTTTGCCAGATCGGAACCAGACTACTGCAGAAATAATCTCTGGAGAATGAATATCAATAATTATCAAAAAAAAGTTAAACTTTTGCCAAAATGTTCAAAAGGGGCAGGGCCACTTTTAGTAAAATGCTTATAACTCCTGAACGGAATGAGATATTTTCGGAATGAGATTATTGCCTCTAGAACCACTGCTGTCAGTCAAATTGTTTGTTAAATGATTGAGATGTAAAAAATCCTACTTTTGTGAACTAGTCCTAGGTTTAAAAAAACATTGCAGTACAGTTCTCTGGACTCTCTAGGCCAATAATTATCAAAAAAATGTTGAAATTTATTCTGTGGGAAGCTATAACTGGGTCGTTCAGAAAAGGGGCCTGTCCAAATTTGCCCAAAATCCTAAAAAAAAGCCTAAAGGAAAACTCAAAACTTCACGAAACCTGCTGAGCTCATGCAACAGGTGATTCTAAACAAGCATGCAACGTTTTAAGGGGATCAAACCACAGCTGGCACTATAACAGTCATAAACATTAGAAAACATCATATTTGTATGGTAAATGACCTAGATTTGCTAAAAATGCTTTTTTAATCATTGATTTAGGTGGGTACCTTATGCCTTAAGTGCTTGAACCCTGGAAATCGCTGCTTGCAGATATATTATTTATATTTTATTTTATTTCAGCCTTATTTCAATTAACAAAAATAATTTTGAGTAGTTTAAGTAAACAGTAGTCACACTGTCTGTATTGAAACCAGACTCCTTTACTAAACCATCTCGGGGAATATGAGGCGACACGGTTGTAATGTCAGCCAAGTTCTGTGGCTAAATTACAGCCAATTTAGGATAGTAATGACTATAGCGAATGTTATGTGCTCAGATGCTCTGAATTCTTAAGATCTGGTGACATTAGAGTCATTTTTCATATGTGATTCACATATGTTTTAATTCAAACAGAAGCCCCAGTAGTTCTCAGATCATTCGTTATTCTGCCTGGATAAATCTGGTTGGAACCATTATATCAATACTGCATCAATATCAATCAATTGCATCAGGACTGCATCTGTTAAGCTTTAGGCGGCTTAAAGTTTGGGAAAAGAGCTACTGAAAACCAAACTTAATTTTGAAACCAACTTAAAGTTTTAGCAAACCAGCTAAAACCAGTTTAGGCTGGTTTAAAAGGTTTTTTGTATCTGTGTGGATTTATCTCGGCTCTTTCAGACCGGCTCTGGCTCAGATGAGAAATGAATCCACGACCAACACTTCGGGACAGAAATGAACCAGACATTACACTCACATGGCAAGTGACTGCGTAAGATTCCAGCATGGTAAAGTCGTCACAGAAGCTTTCTGGGAAAGCGCTCTTAAATTTGAATTATTGAACAGGTGGCTCTTCTGACTCATCCAAGTCTCTAGATATGGCTCAGGTCAATCTATCAATGTAATTCTCTGGTGCTTTTCTCACCTGTTTTATGATCCAGCAGGTGAAAATCGCAAGTCTGATCCCTTAATAAAGTAACACAGTCACATAAAAGAGCATAAATTAGGTCAGGATCTCAAAAGTAAATATTGGAAAAAGAGACTCAACAAACTGTGGTTTTGATTAAGCTGAAAGTAGGTTAAAATCTGTCAGATGGATGTTTTTTTTTTTTCCTTGTTAGCCTACTCATGATATCTGCGTGTCAGAACTCCTGGTTGCAAATAAATACAAGCCCAGGCACTTCCGGCGTCATCAGCCAATCTGATTGCTGATCGCCGTGGCGACGAAAACGAAGAGAAACATCTCTGTAAATACTTAAATTTAATGGATCACAGTGACGTTAAATACAATCCTTCTTTCACATGTTTTGAACTAATTATATGCCACTTGTCATTAACGGGTGGAGACCAGGAGTTGGGTCCTTTTTCCAAAGCATTCCTTAAAAATATCTTGCCTCAGACGTACTTTTTCCACTTTGAGACGTCTATTGTTTTTAAATGACACTATTTTAAGAGCTCCCGTTACTCAGAGACGCAGGTAAATAGTGTACGCCCTCTGCTGGACGCCTCACGCAAACGCACCGCTAAAGAAAAGATATGCTAACGCTCTTTAACGTTTCTGCAATTCCTAATATCAGGTATTAGGACTGAATGGCTGCTTTTTCGGAACACATTGGGGGTTTTATTCTTCTCATTAGAAATCGTTCTGTAAATCCTTTTGTCTCCTGACTCACTATGTATGCTAATATAAACAAATCAATGCATGTACAACGGATTTGACTGGTTGTTAGCCCAAATTGACAACTATTACTACCGATTACAAATATTTAAAATATTAAATTTATTATTAAAGATTATAAATATTGTGTTTGAACCAGATTGGAAGCCACTGCTCTTAAAAATCCATCTAGCCTCTGGCATCTAGCTATATTAGATCAGTCTGTATTTATGAGCTAAGACTTGAAGTCACCACTTCTCAGCTCATTAAAAATCCCTTATGACATATAAATATCTTTGCGAGTTCAGTCCAGCACAGTTCATCGTCTCTGCATACATTTATTGTAATCGAGCCCATGTCTGACATGTGCCCTCTTGTGTAGGTCCATTAGATGAGCAAGTGTGTAAGTGGATCCAGATTGTGTGTTTGATCCTGGAATTAGATCCTGCTCATAAAAGTCCATCTGGATGTTCTGGATGAAGGTCACGCAGTTCCTCCAGAGTTCCTCTATTATCAACCTGACGTTCCCAGAGCGGTAAGAGACCCAGCTAAGAAAAAAATGTTCTAAGAACGTTTCGCTAACGTTCTGTTTAAGTTATGAAAACGTTATTTTTGAACGCTTTAGATGTTCTAAAACGTTTTTGCTTGATTATGCAAGCATTAAGGGAGCATTCCATTTTATCATGTTCCAGCAATATTTGAATGGAACTTTTGAATGCTCTTTGAACGTTCTGAAACAAAACGTAGCAGCCTAAAAAATATTAGACGAACGTCTAAAAAAACGTTTCAGAAAATAAACGTTCCGTGAACAGTGTGCAAGTAATGTTTTTGTGCTAAAGTTTTGAGAACATTATTAAAGATCATATAACTTTCTATAAATGTGACTGGAAGAACGTTCCCTGTTAGCTGGGATTTACTTTATTGAACTTGACATCAACACATACTGCGTGATAAACCCCAAACCACAAGAAATTTTTGGAAAACTATCTAAAGTATAAATATTAAATGCAGTGCAGCAGATTACAGAATTTATAAAGCATAGAATTTTAGCATGCTAATCTCTTGAACATCTCAAAATAGCATCCTGGACAGCAATTAGATTACAGTAAAGAGCAAATGAAGACTTTTGCCTAAATATCCACAGGTTTCTTCTGAGAAAAATACCCAGTAATCTCATATCTGTCTCCTCTGGAGTTTTAGATCTCAACAATAATGTCTCAAACTTAGACAATATCTCAATATGAACTCATAAATTCCTCATGAAATGATATGAGCTCTTTCAAATTTATTTCACTGGATGACAACTAGTGACACATTTGGATTTGCATCTATTTCTCATGAGGAACCCTAAAAAATCCTAGAATCAAAAATCATTTACTTCTAATGATATTTAATCAGATTTATCTCACTTGTGCAGACTGTTTTGTCCTCAAAGTCTATCTAAGCACACTGGGAAATGTGATTGCATAAGCTCACACACCCCCTCACGCTCTCACACACTCACCTGGCATCAGAGCGGCGATCCACAGCAGCAGGATGTAACTGTACTCCATACGTTCGTATGTGAATCAGTCAGTGTGTTTGTGTGTATCAGGTCCTCACAGCAAGAGCAAACAGTTGGGTCTGATCAAGTCCTGAACCGCAGCAGAGCTACATCTGAGAAGGAGGAGCTGACAGCTGCCTCGAGGAGGAGGAAAACGGGGCGACCGTCCTCAAACACGGAGAGAGAGTTTGGAGCAGGTACCTGACTGGCTTCTCTTGTAGTTTCCCACATACTTTTACTGCTCTTAAAGCTGCTGCATCTCTCTCCAGACGTGTAGCTGTGGAAAATGAAGTTCTTCAGCTTTCTGGACTTCACGTCTGTCGGAAAACACTACACATATTGCTGCCAGAGCTTAACGGACTTCAATAACATGGTGGTTTCCATTCCATGCACTCTTTAAAAACTCCAAGAAATCAAAATTGTGGCTCTAGGTTTATTCTCTTGTGGCATCAAGCTTAAAAACATACATATTTTGAGGTGTTTTGAATCTATACGCTTAATTACACTTCATGCATTAAGGCAAGACACTACAGGTGAATAGGGTAAAAGATATCTAACTTGTAATACTTGTAAAAAGAACTTGTAAAAGTTTTTACACATTCTTTTTTTATGTTTTCTGAAATGTTAAAGGAGAAGTCCACTTCCAAAACAATTCACAAATAATTTACTCACCCCCTTGTCATCCAAGATGTTCATGTCTTTCTGTCTTCAGTCATAAAGAAATTATGGTTTTTGAGGAAAGCATTTCAGGATTTTTCTCCATATAATGGACTTCATTGGTGCCCCGATTTTGAACTTCCAAAATGTAGGTTAAATGCAGCTTCAAATGGCTCTAAACTAGCGAAACAATTGGTCATTTTTTTTGGAAAATAAATATTTGCATACTTTTTAACATGTGTTCATCATGTGACAGCCCCATAAGCTTAACCAATGCAGTGTGAGCCGGAAAAAGAACTGATTAGTTCATCCAAAGAGAGTCTTCGGGTTCAAGTTGTTCGTTCATCACGTGACGAACCAATGAAGTCCATTATATGGAGAAAAATCCTGAAATGTTTTCCTCAAAAACCATAATTTCTTTACGACTGAAGACAGAAAGACATGAACATCTTGGATGACAAGGGGGTGAGTATATTATTTGTAAATTGTTGTTATGAAAATGGAGTTCTCCTTTAAGTTTAAATATGCTAGTGGATGCATAATCGAATTAAATATGCTATTTTGCTTACATTTCCATGATATAAATCTGAACACTGGATTAAGTCAGGTTTAAAATTCTGATTTTGTTGACATATTAGCGTTAAACTTTTTTTACTTTTATTTTGGATATCTATTTTTATCACTCAGTAAATTAAAAAAAACTGCCATCAGCCAGAAAAAAAAATCTTCACCATGTTTTTAGGATTAAAATGTTAAATAAAATCAGGTGAATGATATATGAACAAACCCGAAGACTCGCAGGTGGTGGACCCATAGGAACCCCCTGCATAAGAAACTCTGTGCTGCGCCAAGGTCTTAGAGACTGCCACGCTATGTTCGTTACCCCCACTAAGGTGTACTTCTGAGTTTTCGCTGACAGATGTCTCCCAATCAGCCAGCGTTAAAAGGGTCTTAGGTACAGCATGCCCAGTCTGATCACGGGTGTTGCCGCGGCCAGCATACCTGCGAGTCTTAACAACGTGAAGTACCTGACCAATCTGCCTGGTTATCTTGGCCAATATGGACAAAATCTTTTGAGCCCTGACTTTTGTAAGAGAAGCGGTCATATTGCGGGAACTGAACTCCGAGAAACTGAATGCACTGCCTTGGCATTAGCTGACATTTGGTCTGGTTGATTGAAAATCCCAGTTTTGCAATATGGGCCAAAAGATTAGTGAGCCAACGCTGTCTACAAGCGAGTTTGTTGTCTTTGGGGGGACGATTATCAGGTGCCGCTGCCGTGTGTCTCGAACGAAGATATAGTCTCAGTGGAGGTCCATATGGCCGGGATTGCTGGACCTTATATGTTTTAATTGGTGGCAGGTCTCGTACTGCACTTTGGTGTCGTTGGGGAAAAGTAGCCCTGCGGAACGAATAGGGCAAATAACCAGGCACTTTAAATGAGGCGCACTGCTTCTGCAACTGACACCGCGCTTCTGAAGCCATGATCCTTCGGTCTGACGCCTCCTGAGCAGCTGGTCAGAATATTTGACCAGGAACAAGAGGAAGCTGACACAGAGTGGCTCTGCAAGATTCAGATAAAGGAGACTGCGCTATCCAAACCTGACGGCGCACCTGGACCAGCAACCCCATGACCTTTCCACAATGACCCGCTATTGAACACACGGATCGCAGCGCTACATTAACCAATTCTGTGGCTGTAGTGTCTGGTGAACTGAGCGAGGCATTAATTGCTAGTAACAAATGGGCAAGCGTATTAACAGCTCTGCCTAAAGAAGCCATTGAATTGTATATTTTGCCAATTAAAGGGGTCATCAGACGCCCATTTTCCACAAGTTGATATGATTCTTTAGGGTCTTAATGAAAAGTCTATAATATACTTTGGTTAAAAATTCTCAATGGTAGTGTAAAACAACACCCTTTTTACCTTGTCAAAATAAGCTCTCCAAAAATCATCCTGTTCTGGTCGAGGTTGCTTTAAATGTTAATGAGCTCTGCTCGCCCCGCCCCTCTCTTCTCTCTGTGGAGTGACGAGCCTGTTTGCTGTAGCCGCGTTTAGCCGCTAAACTTGCTAACTAGCACGTTTTTAGGAAAAGCGATCGCAAAGATTCATAAAAAAACGCTTATACACACTTACGCTGTAAGTGAAGCTGGATCACGCATGATTCACGCGAACATAGACGGATATATGTAGATCGGGAGGCGCATTCCCTTCACAAACAAATGTAATCCACTGCATCTCCAGCGGCTCAGATGTCGGGAGTAAATGACGACCACTATGTTCATTATTACATCCAGCAACACAACACCTCAACAATGGAGGTCGGACTGTTACAGCTGATGTAGGTCTGAGGTAAGATGCTCATGTCAATCAACTATCGCGGGAGCGGCCTCTGTCGGTGTGACAGGCATCTGAGAATGGCTCGATTTGACAAAGGGGATATTATTTTTGCAGCTTAATTAAAAACCACTGCATGGATTTTTATCATTATAGGGCCGATGTGTACATACATAAATGTTCAAACAACATGTAAAAGTCAACTTTGCATCCGATGACCCCTTTAAGTTGTCTGTCGTCTACATTCCATATTTGGACACCTTGGATCCGGTCTCAATGCCTCGTCAGTTGGCACAATTAGAGATGCCACAGCGGGTTCTTTTGGAGGCATCGGGCCCAATCCTATTAGACCCGGATCCTCCATTGCTGCTAACAGACGCGAAACTCGATCCAGTCTGGTTGAGTGAGTGGATTTAAATGCTTGCGAGAATACCTCTGTAAAATCTGGAGATTGTGAAAGAGCAGATACATTCGTGCGTGCCAGGGAATGGCAAAGGCGATTTGTATTAGCAGTTCCAGTTGCTGATTTGGGATCGATTCCTAATTCTGCTAAAGTGGTTTTAATTGTGTTTACTATATCGTCAGACACAAGTGATCCTTCACTCTGATTATCCGCAATATCATTACTGTCAATCACTCTTGGTTCCTTATCTGAAACAGATCGCTCTTCCAAGAACAGCGAGTCTGTAGCTGCCACGGAAACACAATCAATGTTGTCTGGAAGTAATGCAAGGTCAGGCTGTGGGAGAGATGGAATACCGGTCTCCTCACTGCCTGACTTTGACATCTTAGAAGTTGGCTAGAAACTCCTGAATTTTTCCTATTCCATCAGCCAATTTGTCAACTCTACGAGCAAGTTCTTTTTTACCTTTCTTTTGCTTCGGGAGAAGAGCAGAGGCGGAAGCAGAAGCCTTCCTTTTCATACCTCCCTCCGTATTACTGCTTGACCCTGCGAGGCGAGCTCGTCGCACTGCTAGGGGCATCGTGTTGCAATGAATGCATGGATCTTCCAGAGCTTCCCTAAGATGCTCAACGCCCAGCCAGCTCGGACACTGGTCAAGTCCGATCTGCTCCTGGCAAGACAAACACTGTGCGGACATATTTTTAACTACAAAATCAGGTAGGTAATTGGAAACAGCAGTACCTCCACAATGTCACTTTTTGTGAATACTTTACATTCCAACGGGCGGTGCTCACCCGATAACAATGTGCTTTACTGGGTATTGCAGGGATACAGCTGTCGGGACCTTGTCCTGTTTGGCTGCACTCACACCGCTGCAGGTTCTCAGACAAGAAGACGAAGGAGGAAGTGATGATGTGTAAGCAGGTATTTATAGACACACGTCATTAAGGTCACGAGGTGACAGCTTTTATATTAGGTTCTCGACAAAGGGAAGGACAGGAAGAATTCCACTCTGTTATGCCTTCTGGCAGTCTGTAGCCAAGGAAATAGAACTGTAAATTTTGGTGTATGTAAGTGGAGACACAATCTCATTTTGAGAAAACAGCTTTTAAAGCAAATCAAGCAAATGACATATGAACAAACCCATCTATAAAAACCTCCAGAATACAGAGAGGAATAAATCTCTAAAATCTGGTGTAAGTCATGCTGAAGTAGTGAAAAACTCATTTTGAGAAAACAGCCTTTAAAGATAAGTATTGTGTAGATAGATAAAGTGCAATAATAACACCAAGCGAATGACATATGAACAAATTCCTCAGTAAAAACCTTCAGAATATAGAAAGGATTACAACTGTAAATTTTATTGTATGTAAGTGCTGCTGAAGTGGAGAAACAAGAAAGAGAAAACCGCCTTTAAAAAAATGCTGAAATCTACAGATGCAAGTAGATCAAGCACAAAAAATACAAATAAACGTGAGCAGTGCATGAAAAAACTGTTTTTTTCTTGCTCTGACCTCAAGCTAAAACCTTTGAACCAAAACAGTATGATGATTAGTTTGTGGTTTAGTTTGTCAAATGTGGGAAACCAAAGTAAACACATGAATATCCTGGAAGCTGCTGAAGGGGATATAAAATGCCAGCCACACCAAAGACACTCCTGATTAGCCGTTCACCTTTATGCGGTGACTCAGTGCGTTTAAGAGACTCCAGACGTGATGAGATGTTTGATACGCTAGAATAACAAAGCAGAAGCTGATTAACCACAGATGAGGTCTTTGCCATAAGTCTGAGTGGAATAAACTTCATCACTTACTCACCCTCGAGTTATTTCAAAAGCCGAATGAGTTTCTTCTGTGGAATACAAAAGATGTAGGTGTCAAGGTCCCGAAAAGACATAAAGGCACCGTAAAAGTATTCAGGAAGTCTCCCAAAGTCATCCGATAATTTAATATAAAGAACAGACACACATTTTTGTCAGAATTCAAGGTTTTTATTGTGTTCTTTTATTGTCGTTTTAATACTTACTGGACTCTCTTTTTTTTTTTTTGATCTTTTGTGTTTCACAGAGAAAGAAAAAATATATTTATATCTAATTTTCCTGTTATATACACTAATGTTCAAAAGTTTGGGATCAGAAAAATTTAAGTTTTTTTTTTAAAGAAGTCTTTTATGCTCACCAAGGCTGCATTTATTTGATCCAAGACACAGTAAAAACAGTAATAATGTGAAATATTACAGTTTAAATTTTGTTTTTCTGTTGTAATGTACTTTAAAATGTAATATATTCTTGTGATCAAAGCAAATGTTCTTCAAATTATTGTATTTTATTATCAATATGCCAATTTGTTGTCAATGAAATGAAATTATCAATGAAAAAAGAACAGCATTTATTTAAAATTTAAATCTTTAGAACATTAAAACAAGAAAAAATGTACTTAAATCAATATATTAAGACTTGTTTTCAGAGAATATACCTTTAATGTTTTTTTTGTTTTGTTTTAAATAAAAGCTAGTTAAAATTATTTAAAAATCTATGATTGAAGACAACACTGCATAAAACATAAAGACTTTTTTCAGAGAATATATCTAAAATATGATCATTTCTGTCACTTGTTTTAAATATAAATTAGTAAAAAAAATCTAATTGCATGAAGGGAAACCTGCATAAAATGCTGAAACATTAAAGAGGTCCTATTATGCTCTTTTACAAGGTCTTGATTTTGTTTTGAGGGTGTACTAGAACTTGGTGGTTCGAAAAACACATTATTTTTCACATAATTTACATTATTACAATACATTTCTCCCAGCCTGGCACATAGGGCTCGATTAGTTCCGGGTTTAATGAAGGCCTGTCTTCCGAAAAACAAAATGTGTTGTGATTGGTTAGCTGTCCCACTGCATTGCTATTGGCGAACAGCTTAGACGGTATTTCAGTACTGCCACGCCCCTTGTCAAAGAAGCAAGTTTCATGTACAACTATTAGCGCATGCTAGATCAAAGTGATTCTTAAATTTTAAATATGGATATTTTTCTTACAAAAACGCATCGATTTGCTAAAGGAGGCCTTTATTAACCCCCCGGAGCTGTGTGAGGTACTTTTTATTATGGATGGATGCATGCACATTATTGGACTTGTTTTGGACTGATGAATAGAAACACCCGTCTATGCCGTTCTAAAGCAGGATAAATTTTAATATAACTCCGATTGCATTCGTCTGAAAGAAGGAAGTCATATACACCTAGGATGCATGGAGGGTGAGAAAATAATACGCTACAGTAGTGTTGGGTCCTATCGTCAGCCTGCGAGATCGCCAATACATGATATTATCGTGCTAATTTATTTAATTATTTACATACTTAGTTTCATTGCCCGAAACCAGCTCCAGCATAAGACTAAAAGCAGCCTAACATTAACATTATCAAAGAACATCATCACTGATTAGCCTCGCCTATTCTAGTGCAAGTTTATGCTTTTTAAAAAACTCTCACGTTATAAGTGAAGCTAACGTTATCTACACTGTATGATTAATAAATCTCTTACCGCACACTGCTCTGTCTGCGGGGCATTTTGGCTCCGGCGCAGCAACCGGAGTAGATCACGGCTTCGGCATGTGTTTCGACCCCCTGTACTGCACGCGTCTGCGGTGCGTTACAGCTCTGAAGCAGCCACTCTAGTCAATGCTTGTGTTTATACCCGCCTCACTGCGGCTCGTTGAAGTGGTTCTCCGCGCTGCATCGCTAAAGTTAGGCTAATCCCCCACCTCGTCCCTACCCTTCCTCCAACAATTAGAATTTCCGTGGGCGGGATTTAATTTCATGATATTCTAATGGACCATGTTGTGACATCATTGCATGCGGAAAACAAACACTGTAGTCCAAAGGAGCCGTTCGTTGTAGTTCTTGAAGATTTGTAACTTTGTAGATCTTTTTTATGCCCAAAGATACACACCACACACTGACTAAAATTCAAAAAGTGAAAAGGCATAATGGCACCCCTTTAATATATTTCATATAAAGTTAAAAATCTACCAATGCCATAAGACAGAAACACTGATATCCAAGATTTAATCTACAAGTAAAGCAACAAGTGATTAAGAAATTGGTTTACAAATGTGAAAAGAAAAGCCATGAAAATAAAACAATCTGGAATATGGATTAGTAGACGTCAGGCCGCTATAAACTTTTAAATATAGACTTTGTGGGTGTGTTTCAGCCAATAATGTTCGCAGCCAAATCGGCTGCAATTAAACCTGCATTAAATTAACTCACCCAAACCTCAAAATGAATCAGATGTGCTCAAATAACATCTAACGGCCACATCAAAAAAAGTGAAGTCAGTCTGAAACATGAGGTCATCTGTGTCTTTATTAAATCCCGGGACAGGAAGGGTGTCATGGAGCAAGTTTACGCAAAGTTTGGCGTGGATTTCGTTCATCCGGGCCAGACGGCCGGACCAGAGCGGCAGCATGAAGACCAGACAGAGATGAAGAAGGAGTTGTGTTTGCCAGATCAGGTCTGTTTCACAGTTAACCCTGTTTATGCATGTGTGCATGTTTATGAATGTGTGTGTGTAGGTGTGTGCATGTGTTTGACAGACGTGTCTGTTTGTGTAGAATATGGAATCCATTATGAACAGGATGTTCCTGTCCAGGTTGAACATCTTCAGCTGTTTTATGGAGAAGCTGTGAGCACAGGACATTTCTAGGAGTTTTTAGTGGTTTTCAGCATGTTGCATCTATCTGTCATTAATGTTAATTATTAAAAGACATTTTTTTTCATTAATATTTATTTTATATTTATTATGTAATTATAATATAGTTTTATATTTTTATTATTTACTGTATGTTCATAATATAACATATTAAATATAATAAACACAGACACACAGACACACATGTATATATATATATATATATATATATATATATATATATATATATATATATATATATATATGTATGTGTGTGTGTGTGTGTGTATTTTAATTTTCATATTTCATATATAAGCTCTATTCTATACTGGATTGTCTCTAGATAGTTGTCAGTAGTTACAAAAAGGTTCCAGACAAACGCTTATGCAATCTGTTTTTAAATAGATCTGAACGGAGCTTATTTCATCCAGATTTAGCTCTCAGAAGTTGCTGTTTCTCAGAAGTAGAAATCACTTTGCCAGAGTGATGGTTTAAATAATTCATTTAGTCACTGTGATGATAATGTAAATCTGTTTTCTGGGAAAAGATTTCTGAAGCCACAGGAATCTGAATGTTCAGCAAATAGACACACTAAGTCTGAATTTACTAAAATCACTTACTATTGTGAATACCATGCTCATAACAAGTGATACAGTTACGTTAGTGAGGACAGCATTAGCTTTAATTTTCATACAGAGAAGTCTTAAATTTACCAAAGTGGAGTGGTTTAAAGGGATCATCGGATGCAAAGTTCACTTTTTCATGTTGTTTGAACATTAATGTGTGTTGGTAGTGTATGTACAAATCTACCCTATAATCATGAAAATCCATGCAGTGGTTTTTAATTAATCTGTAGAAATAATATCCCCTTTTTAAATCGAGCCGTTCTCAGATGCCTGTGGGTGTGGCATCACACCGACAGAGGCCACTCCCACGATAGTTGATTGACATGAGCGTCTTACCTCAGACCCGCCTTAAATCAGCTGTAACAGTCCGACTTCCATTGTTGAGGTGTTGTGTTGCTGGATGTAATAATGAACATAGTGGTCGTCATTTACTCCCAACATCTGAGCCGCTGAAGATGCAGTGGATTACATTTGTTTGTGAAGGGAATGCGCCTCCCGATCTACATATATCCGTCTATGTTCGCTCGAATCATTCGTGATCCAGCTTCACTTACAGCAGAAGTGAGTATAAGCGTTTTTTATGACTCTTTGCGATGGCCTTTCTTAATAACGTGCTAGTTAGCAAGTTTAGCGGCTAAACGCGGCTAAAGTAAACAGGCTCGTCACTCCACAGAGAGAAGAGAGGGGCGGGGCGAGGAGAGCTCATTAACATTTAAAGCAACCTCGACCAGAACAGGATGAATTTTTGCAGATTTGATTTTGACAAGGTAAAAAGGTGTTGTTTTACACTACCATTGAGAATTTTTAACCAAAGTGTATTATAGACTTTTCATTAAGACCCTAAAGAATCATATCAGCTTGTGGAAAATGGGCATCCGATGACCCCTTTAAAATCTAATTTATAAAACATATAGTTCCGGTCCTCGATTCTGATTGGTTGAGCCGTGTTCTAAACTGTTGTAAATTACTCTACACACATTTGTTTACTTCTTTGTGTTGCTCGGCAACCACAGCTGTTTCTGAGGAACTACATTGTTTGGTGGAAGAATACTGTTTTTATTTATATCATTATACTTTATTATACTTACTCATTAAAGTCGGTTTTATTTTGTGAAACCTTACTATGTATATGGAATAACTGTTTTATAAAAGCAATAAGCCCCATGAAGCCGTGGTTATAGTGAATTTATAACAGCTAAGAGTTTATAACAGATTATTAATTTATTCACCCATTTACAGATTGCCCTTTTTAATGATTGTCCATAAAATTGTCTGTAAATTGATTAATTAAAAAGCAAGGACCCATGAACTTTATATACTCAAACAAAAATATTTTATCAAATTAATGAATCAGTCAGAGTAAAACTCATTATAAATAATGAATACAATTTTTAAATATATATAAATATATTATGATGTAATATATTTACATTATGAGATTATATTATAACTAAAAAGATTATATTTTCATGATATTATTTCTGTAATGAATTTTTTTTTGGGAGATTCTTATTTTAATAATCTTTTTATAATAGAATGTATGCATGTATTTTTTTAATGTATGTATTTTGTATGAGTTTTTTAATTTAAATATTTTAAATAAATTTAATAAATTATAATTAACATAATTTATTTTCTACTTTTTCGTATAATTTTTTACTAATATCAACACTACTACAAATGTATGTAATTGCACTTTGTGACAACTAGCCTCTGTCTCATTTACTTTCCAGAAATCCAAAACATTCAATTTTATTCACAAAATGCATTTTAATTTCACAAATTATTCATTATTTTCACCTGCAATGCCTGGTGGGAAGTTGTTTTGTTTCATCTCACAGCCACAAGAGGGCATCATAGCACTTTTAATCTGAGTCCTGATGACATTAACATTGACATTTACTCATTTAGCAAACACTTTTATTAAATCCTTGATTAAATATTGTCAGAAGGACATACTTAAAACAAGGAAGATACTTATTTATTATGAAAACTGAAGCTGGATAAGGGACACTATCGAGGGGTGAGAACCAGAAAGGCATAAGTGACATTTCACCAACTTTAAAGGAGGGTCAAAACAAATATTTACCATAGTTTGATCTGACTTTGTGTACTTATTTCAATCATTTATAATAGAAATTTGTACACTCATGGATGACAGTATACGTTTGCCAGTAGAAAGAGCTCATCAAGAGCTTTTATTTGATATATTTATCTCCATTTCACCCAAAATGTCACTTACGCCCTTCTGGTTCTCACCCCTCGGTATGCCCAAAACATCATGTGAATGCATTTCTAAATGAAGCGAACAGTTTTAATCTTTAAAAAATAATTTACCTAAGTAAAAAACAATGTTTAAAGTCATTTTTCTCAAATTTAACTTATACCATTTTACATCCTACTGTAATTAAAGTAATGAAGAGTCAACATTTTCACTGCCTTTTTTGTGAGATTCACCTGTGAACTGAACAGGCATATGTATCCAGCACATGTTAAAGAGGATCAGACTGATTTTAGCATGACAGTCAGACACTGCATGTATTATATAATCACCAGAGAGAGAGAAAGAGAGATGGAGGGAGGAGTCGTGTTTGCAGCGTTTGTGATTGTGTTTGTGTTTGACTCACAGACTCAACAGCAGCAGCAGATGTGTGTCATTTACTCTCTCTGTCTTTCTCCTGTAGTTTTTCCCTTCATCAGTCCAGCAGCAGAAGATCATTCTGGGATCATTTGGAGAGGAAAAAGAGCAGATCTTCATGACCAAAGTTAAGGTAAGAACAGTGACACGAGAGTTTGAATGAAGATGCTGGATAGAAACACTCAGGAAGTAGCTGAGAGCAAGATTACTTGGAAAAATGTAAATGTAAAGAAAATCATGGAAATTAATGTATAATTAAATTATAAAAATGTATATATTTTTGCACAATTCTTGTTTTAATAATATTAAATATTTTGATGAATAAAAAGATTATATTATGATCTAATATAATAGTATTTTGACATTCTGAGTAAAAAGATAATATTGTATGATATTTTATAATAAATAAGGTATTTTTATAATATAAAATGTATATTTTAATAAAAAAATTTGTCACTATGATTCAGCATAAATATATTATGACATTATATTATTTTTATAATGAATATATATTTTCTAATTATGCTAGAAATGCATTATTTATTTACTGCACAGTTAGATTATATTATGAAAGATTAATAAAGATGAATAAAAAGACTATATTTTATGATAATAAATATGGATTATATTTTATAATCTTATTTTATAATTAATATATTTTTTTGAGTTATGCTAGAAGTATTATATTTTTTATTTACTGCACAATATCAGCAATTAAATATTTATTTATTTTTATACACAGTGTCATTAGAAAGAAGACCAAAGCTTAAAAAATTGTCTTTATTTTGTTATATGCAATGCAAATCATTTTCTTAATATAATAAAAAATATTTAACCACCAACATTTTTCTTGTTTTAACCATGCAACTCACTGATAATTAATATAATTAATTAGAATGAATATACTTTTTGTTATATTAATGCTTAAAACAAGCAAAAACAATTTTAGTTGGGTAAGAAAATAAATTGAATTTAAGTCTTTTTTGCTTCCCAAGTAAATGCATCTTGTTTTAAGTACATTTTACTAGTAAACAAAATAAAAAATACTGATTAAAAAGTCTTGAAATTCTTTAAAATGCATTATGCAGTGAAAAAAAACAACAACTGGGAATGTGTGTAAATGTTTTTCTTTCCTCCAGTGCTCTAGTTTCAATTACAACCGCATAAGTGAGTTAAATAATGATGGTTGTGCATTCAGTGGTGCTCATATTGTCTTTATATGAAGATATTAATATAATTCACTTCCCTTCTTGACCAGAGGGTGCGGATGGATTCCCATTGTGTTTGAATCCCTAAAGATTTGGTTCTAGTCGGAGTGTGCGTGTGTTTGAGAGCAAAAGAAGGAAACACACGGGGCAAAGCAGGAATTGAGCTGAAACAATAGCAAACAATGAAACACAACTGAATGAAACAAACCACAGGATGAGAGAATCACACAAGAGTGTTTCACCAGTCAAAGTCACTATTAAATGTGTCGTTTTACATTTCCATGTGATCATATCACACTTTTTAGTGACTGTTAGTCAGCTTAGACTTGTAAATAGGTGAGAAACATTTATTCTGTGTTTCTTTTCATTTGCTATATAGGATGCATAAGGCTGTAGAGGATTATGTGTAGCAGATCTTTCCTCTGCAAATCCTCCAACTCATTAAATCGAGTTACACAATCTTGGCCGTTCGAACGCAACGTCACCAGCTTGAGAGAGAGAGCGGCGCGAGGGAAAATGGGTCATGTTCTCTGTTTGATCGCTGACGTTAGAACATGTGGGATGTGGCAGCTGTCAAACTCTGCATCCCGTTATAAACCTCAAATGTGTTCATTAAACAGAAACCTGCAAGAACTGTTAACCTGAGTGCTCATCATGAGGGAAAATAATAATTCTCTGGGATTAAACGTGAAAAGTGTGTCATTATAAATAGATGTGATCCTGTCACACATCAGAACTGGTGCAGAAAAGCCAGTGTGAAGACTAGCACTGACATAACCTGGTGAAATTGACCTTCCCGACTGTTTTGATAAATGAATCATCACTGGCGCTGCTGGTTTCGTCTGTGTAACCTGTGATTACTGGCTGTGTTTGTCATCTGTAGATGTCGTGGCACTCCACGTACAAAAGCTCCAAGTTCCGGCATGTTTATGGAAAAGCGGGAGGCAGGGAACAGTGTTACGAGGGAATTCCCATCACTCACAGCGTCCATGACAACCACTTCTGCGCCGTTAACCCCAAATTCCTCGCGGTGGTTACCGAGAGTGCGGGAGGAGGAGCGTTCCTCGTTATCCCACTTCATAAGGTATAGTTAACAACTGATCATTCACCTAATCATACCCTGCGTACCAAAGCAAACTAGTTTAACCAACCAACTGAAGCATAATCATACTGTGCATACTCAACAAACTAGTTTAACCAACTATTTAACTAAGCATAACCATACTGTATATACTAAAACAAACTAGTTTCACTAGTTTAACAGCTATGAAACTAAAGTATAACCATACTGTACAAATACACATTAAAATGAACTAGCTTAACTAGATTAACCTATTGTTCAACTGACGCATAACTTTACTGTTCATACTAAATCTAATTAGTTTGACTATCCAAAGTATAGCTGTATTGTGCAAACCAAAACAAAATAGTTTAACCAACTATTTAACTAATCAAAACCATACTGTATATATAAAAATAAACTAGTTTCACTAGTTTAACAACTATGAAACAAAAGTATAACCCTATGTACAAATACACACTAAAATCAATTAGTTTAACTAGATTAACCACTTGTTCAACTGTAGCATAACCACACTGTTCATACTAAAACTAATTCATTTATCCATCAAAAGTATAGTGGTATTGTGCATATTCAAACAAACTAGTTTAACCAACTATTTAACTAATCAAAACCATACTGTATATATAAAAATAAACTAGTTTCACTAGTTTAACAGCTATGAAACTAAAGTATAACCCTATGTACAAATACACACTAAAATTAACTAGTTTAACTAGATTACCCACCTGTTCAACTGAAGCATAACCATACTGTTCATACTAAAACTAATTCATTTATTCATCAAAAGTATAGTGGTATTGTGCATACTCAAACAAACAAGTTTAACTAGATTAACCAACAGTGCAAATGAAGCATAACCATATTGTTTATACTAAAACAAACTAGTTTAACCATCCAAAGTATAGCTGTATTGTGGATGCGATTACAAGTTAGTTCAACAACTATGCAACTAAAGCATAACTATACTGTACAAATGCATATTAAAACAAACTATTTTAACTAGATTAACCAACTGTGCAACTGAAGCATAATCTTACTGTTCATACGAAAACAAATTAGTTTAACCATCCAAAGTATAGCTGTATTGTGGCTACCAAAACAACTAGTTTAACCTACTAACTGAAGTATAATCATACTGTGTATACTTAAACAAACTAGCTTAACTATCCAGTCAGTTACAGCATAGTCATATTGTGCATGTTAAAACAAAGTAAAACCAACTATTCAACTGAAGCATTACCATACTGCGCATACTACATCTATTTTAACCGACCATTCATCTGAAACAAAAAGTACTGTGCATATCAAAACTAGTTTAACAAACCAAAGTCATAATGTGCATAATAAAGTTAAAATGTGTATACTAAAAGAAACTAGTTTAACTATTCCTAAACAACCCAAACCTAAACATATTTTATATACTAAAACTAACTAGTTTAACCATTAACCATACTAGAATTAGCTTAACCACCAACTTAAGCGTAACCATACTGTATAAAACAAAACAAACTAGTTTAGCCACCCAAAGCATGAACATATT
Organism: Cirrhinus mrigala; assembly: GCA_036247105.1. Classification (NCBI taxonomy): domain Eukaryota; kingdom Metazoa; phylum Chordata; class Actinopteri; order Cypriniformes; family Cyprinidae; genus Cirrhinus; species Cirrhinus mrigala. The sequence goes on along the minus strand of CM070031.1, from coordinate 19,472,004 downwards.
TTATATACTAAACAGACTAGATTACTCATTCAGTTAAAATTAAACACTTTTTAGTTTAAGTACTTACTTAAACTACTTTAACCACCAACTAGAGCATAACTGTACTGCATGTAATAAAACAAACCAGTTTAGCCATCCAAACAGTTAAAACATACTGATTCTGTGCATACTAGAACAAACTGGTTTAACTATCAAATTAACCACAGCATACCCATGTTGTATATACTGAAACAAAGTCGTTTAATCAACCAATTGAAGCATAACTATTAAGTATACACGCAAAAGTACTAGTTTAACCATGGAACCAATTAAAACCTAAACATATTTTTATACTAAAACCAACTAGTTTAACCATTAACCATACTAGAATTAGCTTAACCACCAACTAAAGCGTAACCATACTGTATAAGACAAAACAAGCTAGTTTAGCCACCAAAAGCATGAATATTTTTTATATACTAAGCAGACTAGATTACTCATTCAGTTAAAATTAAACGCTTTTTAGTTTAAGTACTTACCTAAACTACTTTAACCACCAACTAGAGCATAACTGTACTGCATGTAATAAAACAAACAAGATTAAATTAACCACAGCATACCCATGCTGTATATACTGAAACAAACTAGTTTAATCAACCAACTGAAGCATAACCTTTTAGTATATATGCAAAGGTACTAGTTTAACCATGCAACCAATTAAAACCTAAACATATTTTATATACTAAAATCGACTAGTTTAACCATTAACCATACTAGAATTAGCTTAACCACCAACTTACAGTAAACATACTGTATAAAACAAAACAAACTAGTTTAGCCACCCAAAGCATGAACATCTTTTATATTCTAAACGGACTAGATTACTCATTCAGTTAAAATTAAACACTTTTTAGTTTAAGTACTTACTTAAACTATTTTAACCACCAACTAGAGCATAACTGTACTGCATGTAATAAAACAAACCAGTTTAGCCATCCAACCAGTTAAAACATACTGATTCTGTGCATACTAGAACAAACTGGTTTAACTATCAAATTAACCACAGCATACCCATGTTGTATATACTGAAACAAAGTCGTTTAATCAACCAATTGAAGCATAACTATTAAGTATACACGCAAAAGTACTAGTTTAACCATGGAACCAATTAAAACCTAAACATATTTTTATACTAAAACCAACTAGTTTAACCATTAACCATACTAGAATTAGCTTAACCACCAACTAAAGCGTAACCATACTGTATAAGACAAAACAAGCTAGTTTAGCCACCAAAAGCATGAATATTTTTTATATACTAAGCAGACTAGATTACTCATTCAGTTAAAATTAAACGCTTTTTAGTTTAAGTACTTACCTAAACTACTTTAACCACCAACTAGAGCATAACTGTACTGCATGTAATAAAACAAACAAGATCAAATTAACCACAGCATACCCATGCTGTATATACTGAAACAAACTGGTTTAATCAACCAATTGAAGCATAACCATTTAGTATATATGCAAAAGTACTAGTTTAACCATGCAACCAATTAAAACCTAAACATATTTTATATACTAAAACCAACTAGTTTAACCATTAACCATACTAAAATTAGCTTAACCACCAACTAAAGCGTAACCATATTGTATAAAACAAAACAAACTAGTTTAGCCACCCAAAGCATGAACATATTTTATATACTAAACAGACTAGATTACTCATTCAGTTAAAATTAAACACTTTTTAAAGTACTTACTTAAACTACTTTAACCACCAACTAGAGCATAACTGTACTGCATGTAATAAAACAAACCAGTTTAGCCATCCAAACAGTTAAAACATACTGATTCTGTGCATACTAGAACAAACTGGTTTAACTATCAAATTAACCACAGCATACCCATGTTGTATATACTGAAACAAAGTCGTTTAATCAACCAATTGAAGCATAACTATTAAGTATACATGCAAAAGTACTAGTTTAACCATGGAACCAATTAAAACCTAAACATATTTTTATACTAAAACCAACTAGTTTAACCATTAACCATACTAGAATTAGCTTAACCACCAACTAAAGCGTAACCATACTGTATAAGACAAAACAAGCTAGTTTAGCCACCAAAAGCATGAATATTTTTTATATACTAAGCAGACTAGATTACTCATTCAGTTAAAATTAAACACTTTTTAGTTTAAGTACTTACCTAAACTACTTTAACCACCAACTAGAGCATAACTGTACTGCATGTAATAAAACAAACAAGATTAAATTAACCACAGCATACCCATGCTGTATATACTGAAACAAACTAGTTTAATCAACCAACTGAAGCATAACCTTTTAGTATATATGCAAAGGTACTAGTTTAACCATGCAACCAATTAAAACTTAAACATATTTTATATACTAAAATCGACTAGTTTAACCATTAACCATACTAGAATTAGCTTAACCACCAACTTACAGTAAACATACTGTATAAAACAAAACAAACTAGTTTAGCCACCCAAAGCATGAACATCTTTTATATTCTAAACGGACTAGATTACTCATTCAGTTAAAATTAAACACTTTTTAGTTTAAGTACTTACTTAATCTATTTTAACCACCAACTAGAGCATAACTGTACTGCATGTAATAAAACAAACCAGTTTAGCCATCCAACCAGTTAAAACATACTGATTCTGTGCATACTAGAACAAACTGGTTTAACTATCAAATTAACCACAGCATACCCATGCTGTATATACTGAAACAAACTAGTTTAATCAACCAATTGAAGCATAACCATTTAGTATATATGCAAAAGTACTAGTTTAGCCATGCAACCAATTAAAACCTAAACATATGTTATATACTAAAACCGACTAGTTTAACCATTAACCATATTAGAATTAACTTAACCACCAACTAAAGCGTAACCATACTGTATAAAACAAAATAAGCTAGTTTAGCCACCCAAAGCATGAGCATCTTTTATATACTAAACAGACTAGATTACTCATTCAGTTAAAATGAAACACTTTTTAGTTTAAGTACTTACTTAAACTACTTTAACCACCAACTAGAGCATAACTGTACTGCATGTAATAAAACAAACCAGTTTAGCCATCCAACCACTTAAAACACACAGATACTAGAACAATCTGGTTTAAGGATTTGGTCTAAGTACTATCACAGTAAAGTTATTTGACCAGAGATCATGTGCAAATGCCATTAGAGACAACAGTAATCCATAAGCGTGTGTGTTCAGACACGTGTGTTCAGCGTTGGGAGGATGTATTGATATCAGTGTGACTCTGGGAGTGAGAGATGGAGACACGTGTGACTGGTACAGATGCTCAATGAACCCTCTGTTAGAGTTCTGATACTAGTTAGTTCAGTCTTCAGCGCACACAAACTCTACTGAATCATAACCACATCAGAAATGTGTTTTACAAAACTAAACAGAGGTTGGTGAATTCAGTTTTAGTGAATTAAGCTTTTATTGCTCAGCAAATTCATAGTGGCTGTTAAGACTTCTGTAGAACAACAAAGGATAGTATGTAGCGCCATCTTCTGGTAACATGAAACACCACTGCTAGAGAAAATATTTGTGTTTTTCTGTGTGACAACTAGCCTCGGTCTAAATATGAGCTTATTTTGTCTCAGCCGGGGCGAATAGACCCTCATTACCCAAAGGTCTGCGGCCACCAAGGCAGCGTGATGGATATCAAATGGAGTCCGTTCATGGACAACATCATCGCGTCCAGCTCCGAGGACTGTACGGTGAGAAATTAACCACTTAACTGTGATATGATGGTGATAACATTAATGCCAATGCAGGCGTGACCTTTGACCTCCAGGTGAGAATCTGGCAGATTCCTGATGGCGGTCTGAGGAGGAACATGACCGAAGCTCTGATGGTCCTGATTGGTCACAGCCGGAGGGCGGGGCTTATCGAGTGGCACCCCACCTGCAGCGGCATCCTGCTCAGCGCCGGATACGACTGCAAGGTAACCAAGACAACCAGAACTAACCCGCAGTGATGTGAATGACAAACCGATGGTGATGTTTTGTTGTTTGCTTGACAGATTCTGATCTGGAACCTGGAGGAGGGCGTGGCTGTGAAGATGATTGACAGCCATCCAGATGTCGTCCTCTGTATGTCCTTCAACATTGATGGAAGTTTACTGGCCACAAGCTGTAAGGATAAAAAACTGCGGATTATTGATCCACGTTCAGGGAAAGTTCTTCAGGTGGGTGCAGATGTCATATACTGCAAACAAATTGTATTTGGAAATAAATGTTATTTTTTTGTGTTTTTCTAATGTAAAAAATGTTATCTTTTTAAATTAATATATATATAGATATATATATATATATATATCGCTGAATTATAATTATTTTTATAATAAATATTAGTTTTTATTTAAAATAAATTAGATTAGATTTATGTTTAGATTTTAATCGTGTATCATATTTTTACTGAATGTGTTTGTTTAATATATTTATAAATATATTATGTTGGAAGTAAATTTTATTTTTGCATTATTCTAAATGGTTGCAGAATTATATATTTTTTAAAAATATTTTATAGTAATATATTTAATTTAAATAAAAAACAAATTTATTTAGATTTATGTTTTAACCGTATGTTATATTTAACAGTACATGTTTGTTTAATTAAATATATTTTCTTGGAAATAAATATTGTTTTTACGTTAATCCTATTTGGTGTAATTAAAATTAAAATATATCAATATTTTTAATTTAAAATAAAGTATTATATGATATTTGTATTTTATATTTATATTTATGTTTTAACTATACATTATATTTAACCTAACATGTTTGTTTAATCAAGTATATCATGTTGTAAATAAATGCTATTTTTGCATTATTCCAATTTGGTGTCTCATAATTATAATTTATAATAAATATAAACAAATAAATTTATTTTTAATACATTTAAAAATAAACAGTTCTATTTTATTTTTATTTTATTGTTTTTTTTTTAAAGAATATATATATTTTTAGAATAAATACTAATATTTTTTTTTAAAAAGAAAGTATATTTGATATTTTTATTTTATATTTAGACTTAGATTTTAACTCTGTATTATATTTTTACTAATGTATTTGTTTAATTAAATATATTATGTTGGAAGTAAATTTTATTTTTGCATTATTCTAAATGGTGTTGCAGAATTATATATTTTTTAAAAAATATTTTTATAATATATAAATATTTATAATATGTATTTAATTTTCATAAAAAACAACTATTTTTAAGATTTATATTTTAACTTCATTATATTTAACAGTACTTGTTTAAAGTCAATTCAATCAGTTTTCTTGGAAATAAATATTGTTTTTACATTAATCCTATTTGGTGTAATTTAATTAAAATAAAAATATATCAATATTTTTAATTTAAAATAAAGCATTATATGATATTTGTATTTGGTTTTAGATTTAGATTTTAAGTGTACATTATATTTAACCATACATGTTTGTTTAATTATGTATATTATGTTGTAAATAAATGCTATTTCTGCATTGTTCTAATTTGGTGTCACAGAATTATAATTTGTAACTTCTTTGTTTATAATAAATATAATACATTTATTTTCTATTTTATTTAGGTATATTTTCATTTTTATTTATTTATTTTTTTTTTAAAGAATGTATATGTTTTATAATAAATATTTGTATTTTTTTTTTAAAAGAAAGTATATTTGGTATTTTTATTTTATATTTAGACTTAGATTTTAACTGTGTATTATATTTTTACTGAATGTGTTTAATTAAATAATAATATAATAATTATGTTAGAATTATGTAATAATAATAATCTGTAAGTAATATTTCAACTGAGCCTGTTTGTTTTAACAGTTGTATTTTATATTTTTATTTTATTTTTAGATGTATGTATTAACCACATTAAATTTTAATTTTTTTTAAATGAATATATATATATATATATATATATATATATATATATATATATACAGTTTATTTAAAAAAAAATCTTTGCACCATTCCAGTTTGGTGTCACTGAATTGTAATTTATATATATATATATATATATATATATATATATATATATATATATATATATTTAATAATACATAGAAAAATATTTCTATATTTCAACAAAAATATATTAATTAAAAAAGTTTTTTTTTGTTTTTGAGATATTTAGTATTTAATTTTTAGATTTAAATGTTAACTATGATTATATTTAACTGTATATGTTTGTGTAATTCAATATATTTTGTTGGAAATTAAATAAATAAATAAATAAATAAATACATACATACATACATACATGCATACATACATAAATACATTTTTGCACTATTGCAGTTTGGTGTCACTGAATTGTAATTTTTTTTTAATATTTGTATATATTTTTTTAATAATAAATGGAAAAATATTTCTATAATTTAACTAAAAAATATTAATTAAAAATGTTATGTTTTTTTGATGTTTTGTATTTAATTTTTAGATTTCAATTTTAACTATGCATTATATTTAACTGTAAATGTTTGTTTAATTCAATATATTTTGTTGGAAATAAATAAATAAATAAATAAATACATAAATCTTTGCACCATTCCAGTTTGGTGTCACTGAATTGTAATTTTTTATATTTGTATATATATATATTTAGTAATACATAAAAAAATATTTCTATATTTTAACTAAAAAATAATAATTAAAAATGTTACATTATATTATATTTTAACTGAGCCTGTTTGTTTGATTCTGTATAATGTGTTCATCCGAACAGGAAGCAGACTGTAACAGCACGAGAGTGAACCGCGTGGTGTTTCTGGGTAATCTGAAGCATGTCCTCACCACAGGCGTCTCCAGGTGGAACACTAGACAGATTGCATTGTGGGATCAGGTAGGATCTAAACTGTTTAAGGTCACTTGGTTGAAATAAGTCAACAAATTCCTGCAGACATTTGTTTAAATGTGCAGGAGGATCTGTCCGCTCCCATCACGGAGGAGGAGATCGACGGACTGTCCGGTGTCCTCTTCCCCTTCTATGATGCTGACACGCACATGCTTTATCTGGCCGGGAAGGTGAGCGACTCTGCCTTAAAACAACCTGAATTGTGTGTGTAATCTTAATGTGGAGATCATCTCACATTCGCAGGGAGACGGAAACATCAGATATTATGAGGTCAGTCCTGAGAAACCCTTCCTGCAGTTCCTGATGGAGTTCAGATCGCCGGCTCCTCAGAAGGGTCTGGGTGAGTCACCAAAAAACATTTCCATATTACCAGTTAAATTCCATTATTTTTTGGGCAAATTTCATTATCAAGACAAAAAACAACGATATGCTAATGGACACATTTTTCATTTCACTATTTTATTTTAGTATTGAAATATGAGTATGAATATTAATAAACAAAAATGTATTCAAACATAATCTGCAAGAAATTGAAAAATAAGTATTTTTCGGAAAAATATTTAAATACTAATCCAATTAAGTTATAAAATAAAATATTAAAATTAAAATATGTAATATAATAGTCACTTTATTAGTTTATTTCATTTTATTTGGCTACTTTTGTATCCTATTATTGTTTTTTATTTTCTTTTTTTTTCTATTTCAAGTTATTATTAATATTATTAATATTTTTTTAGATTTATATTTTAACTGTACATTATATTTAACTGCACATATACATTTTAAAAATAAATAAAGGGCAATAAATAGAAAATAAAATGCAATATAATGAAATAAAAAAGTAGCCACATAAAATTAAATAAAAGTAATGAAGGTGCTATTATATTACATTTTGATTTTAATATTTTGATTTTATAATTTAATTTGTTTATTTAATATTGAAATATTAGTATGAGCACAATTATTCAAACATTGGTTCAAGTTATTCAAGTAAAATAAAATGACAATCAAAATGTACAAGAAACAAAACCAATAAAAACAATAGAAGTGTTTTTGAAAATGAAGAGAGAATAAAATACAGAAATATAAAAATATGTATTTAATTTAATTAAACTGTAATATTTTCAGTTTATTTTTAGATTTATATTTAAACTGTACAATATATTTAACTGTATGTTTGTTTAATTGAATGTACAGTTTATAGCTGAAAACAAATGTTATTTTTGCGTTATATATATATTTTTTTCTTTATTTTATTTTTAGATTTAGATTTTAACTGTACATTATATTTAACTGCACATGTACATTTTAAAAATAAATAAAAAAATAACAATAAAATAGAAAATAAAATACAATATAATGAAATACGAAAGTAGCCATACAAAATTAAATAAAAGTAATGAAGGTACTATTATATTTCTCATTTTTATTTTAATATTTTATTTTATAATTTAATTGGTTTAATATTGAAATATTAGTATAAATATTTATAAACTAAATTAAATTATATGGTGTTTCACAATTATTTGAACATTGCTTCAAGTTTTTCAAGTTATTATTCAAGTAAAATAAAATGACAATAAAAATCTACAAGAAACAGAACAAAAAAACTGTTTTTGAAAATAATAATAAAATACACATTTTTATTTTAGATTTTATTTTATAACTGATTAGGTTTATGTAATATTAAAATTAGTATAAATACTAATACACTAAACTAAATCATGTGGTGTTTTTCCATTATTCAAACATTGCTTCAGGTTTTTAAAGTTAATTATTCAATTAAATAAAATTACATTGTCTAAAAGAAATGAAGTATTTTTGAAAGAAAAAAATATATATAAAATTAAAAAATTAAACTAGTAGCAAAATAAAATAAAAACAATTACTATTATATTACACATTTTTTCATTGTATTTTATTTGAAATGGTTAATTAATATTGAAATTTTAGTATAAACATTAATAATAATATAATAATAAACTAAATGAAATTATATTATTAAGTTATTATTCATGTAAAACAGAATTACAATAAAACGGACAAGAAATGGAACAAATAAAAACACCAGATATTTTTAAAAAATAAACTGGGAAAAAAATATAATGCAAAAGTAGCCAAATAAAATAAAACTGAAATAAAAATAATAAAATGACTATTTAATGTTCACGTTGCAGGTGTGATGCCCAAACGCGGCGTGGATGTGGGCGAGTGTGAGATTTTCAGGTTTTATAAGCTGGTGACTCTGAAAGGTCTGGTGGAGCCCATTTCCATGATCGTCCCGCGCAGGGTGAGCAAAACACGGGTTTACCTTTGAGCTTCACTGAGTAAAACCCAAATAATGTCAAGTGAAGCTTAATTTGATCTATGTTCAAATCTTCGTGTGAGTAACAGACTGAAATTAAAAGGGTCATCGGATGCAAACTTCACTTTTTCATGTTGTTTGAACATTAATGTGTGTTGGCAGTTTATGTACAATAATAATAATAATAATAATAATAATAATATCCCCTTTTTCAAATCGAGCCGTTCTCAGATGCCTGTCGGTGTGCCGTCTCACCGACAGAGGCCGCTCCCACGATAGTTGATTGACATGAGCTCTTACCTTAGAAAAGCTGTCACAGTCCAGTAACTTTCCATGTTTCGATGTCAGAGCAGGGATCTAAATTAGACAAGAATATCTCAGATTGAGCAATTGAGGCGTTGTGTTGCTGGATGTAATAATGAACATAGTGGTCATCATTTACTCCCGACATCTGAGCCGCTGAAGACAAGTATACCCGGCTGCAGCCTGCAGAACAGGGCGGGGCTACACACATCGCCCCGCCCACAAATGCTTTCATTGGCTAGTGACATGTAATGACGTAGTCAACTCCGTAAACAGGAAATGCGGTTACGAGCATATATTAATGATATTAAATATCTGTTACATATAAAATATTAAACAACATATTATAAATTCATTAATTATCTACATGTGATATTAATAAACGGTTCAGTTGGCTAATGACATGTAATGACGTAGACACCTCTGTAAACAGGAAATGCGGTTAAGAGCACAGCTGAAGCTATATATATATATATATATATATATATAGATAGAATATCATTCGTGATATTAACTTACATACAAAAATAAACAATATATTATGAATTCATTAATTATCTGCACGTAAAATTAATCTATACCAAACATAATACATGATGTTTTCATTCATTATTTTGGGCAAAATTTCATTATTTCTAAGCAAGCATCCACTTCCTGCTTTCGACCTGTCATTTCTTTGTGCATTAAGAACTGTATATCGCAACGATTAATGCTTATTTGCAAATTTAAATTATTTATGGGTTTTCATTTTTATTTATTGATAAAGTGCCATTTTTATAAGAACTACATGACAGCTATTGCTTTGTTCTGATAACAAAACCTTTCACAATAAATTACGTGTACATGTAGAGATAAAATATAGAGATTAACTCATGTTAAAGAAAGTTGGAAGTCCAAAAGCGTTGGACTGAACAATATATGAAGAGGAATAAACTCAAAGAACATGAAGACAATGCAGTTTGAGTATTTCATTGTATTGGTCATACAAAACAGCAGTTTAACATCACTGTTTTATTAGCAGAGGCCCACCTGTTGTGTCTTCCGTTGTTACCACATACATTTAACGTAATAATACACACACACACACACAAGTTCCCTCCAGGATAAAAAAAAACGAGACCAACACACACAAACTTTTTGGGTTAACTACTACATTCCACAGGCATTCTAGCACTGGCACATAAAACAGGAGTCCATATCCTCTATACTGTCATAGAATCCTCTCAAGCAGCCACGCCTCGCATTACCATAAAACCCAGAGTAGGATTTGAACAACATTTTGCATTTGTTGCACTTTCTGATGTCAAAGGGCACCCGCGATTCAGCCTTGGATGATGCATTCCACTTCTCCCAGTTCACTAGGGCTGTTCGATTCCGAAAATTTTGGAATCGAGTCCGATTCCGATTCCTGGTTCTGAAATCGATGGGATTCGATTCCAAGAATCGATTCCTCACTGTTGTTTTCGATTCTTCTTCGATTCTTGTTTTTTTTAGATTGGAGGAACCTAATTTCGCCATCACTGTAGGATATAAAAGTCTTAGAAAGTAACCTTTTCATAGCATGAAGCTTTGTTTTTATAAATTATGATACATTTCTGTATTTAAATTATTTTTATCTGCGTTGCCCATGAAATTAGTCATAGCCCACAGCAGTGTACATGCGTTTATTGCATGAATGAAACAAGACGTGTACGGTTCAGCTGAATGATGTTACTTCAACCGTATACGTTGCACAAAATTAACAAACTGTACACTGAAACAAAATAACCAGAACATTAACAACAACATTGCTATAAGAGCTTGTGGTTTATCTGTCAGTCAAAGAACCTTTCTGTCAGTAAAATAACCTTTTTGTGGAAACGAATCGGACTTCTAGTCACTATTAGCGAGCAAAGCTGCATCTTCAAACTCAGATATGCTCAGTACCGACTCCTTTCATTCAGTTTATTTTCGTGAATCGACGTTCAGCGACGTTTGATGACAGCAGCCAAGATATGCAGCCTTCGTATGATGCAGCCGTTCGTTTGAGAGGCGCCCATATAAGCTTTGTTTGAACTGAAAACGGCTCTGAATGGGGAGTCGATTCCCCCGACGGAATCGATTCCCAGGCCTACAGTTCACAACACCTGTAGCCAAACACACACACACACACACACACACAGAGAAAGTTATTAATTATGAAACTGTTATGTTCAAAATAAACTGGTAATATTTTGCTTCTAAAATGTCCAAAGTTGTTTAATGCCTGTAAAATTACATTTCATGACTTTTAATACCATTTAAGGCCTTAATTTTCACAGAATCAATTTAATGACTTTCAATGATTTTTAATGCCCCGCGGAAACAATGTTTACTAGCTGCCGACCGTTTGAATCATTCTTAAAAGCGATCTAAAAAAGTTGTTTATACATGCATATTTTTTCTCTAAACACTTAGGAGTTCCCGCGCTAAAAGGGGAGCAGGCCTCAGGTTGGAAACCACTGCACTAGCGAATGACTTATTTTAACTACTACACATCTCCTTGTACAATCGCTCATTAGTGACATAATGAACGCAATGTTGTAATCAAACATTACAACTAATCAAATAAGACAAAACTCGTAGCTCAACTACTCACCAACGCAGCGACAAACGAGTGGAAATTAGTGATGGGTCGTTCTTGAACGATTCGTTCATTTTGAACGAATCTTTAATGTGACTCGGGACGAACGAGTCGCCTCGGGGAGTGATTCGTTCAGTCGCGCATGCGCAACATCCTATTAGGTTCTGTACTGGAATTAGTTCACCTAGTTCAACTGTTGTAGAGTCCTTCGTTCACCTTATGGGGCTGTCACGTGATGAACGAACGACTCAAACCCGAAGACTCGAGAGATGAACTAATCAATTCTCTTTCCGGCTCAGGCTGCATAGGTTAACGTTACAGGGCTGTCACGTGATGAACGAACGACTCAAACCGAAGACTCGAGAAATGAACTAATCAATTCTCTTTCCGGCTCAGACTGCGTTGGTTAAGCTAATTGAGCTGTCAGGTGATGAACGAACGACTCAAACCCTTAAACTTGTCAGATAAGAGGCGAGGTGAGCGAATCATAGACTAAAGACCCAGGTAAACAATGAATTAACATTTTCTGTTTCTTATAGCATTATAGTTTTGTCTTGTTTGAAGTGTGATCAACGTTTGTGTAAGCAGTAGATGTGTTAGGGAAGTAACAGGTAACATTTTAATTATATTTGGCTAAAATTAACAAAATGAACGAAATGACTCGAAAAAAGATTCGTTCATTTTGCTGAACGAGACTCAAAAGTCCGAGTCGGTAAAATGATCCGAACTTCCCATCACTAGTGGAAATAAAATCCTGCTGAGGGCGTTGGCGTCATTAATCAATAATATAATTTGTGGGCGGGGCGACACATGTAGCCCTGCTCCACATGCAGCTCCACCCCGTTCTGCAGGCTGCAGCCAGGACCTTCTCGCTGAAGATGCAGTGGATTACATTTGTTTGTGAAGGGAATGCGCCTCCCGATCTACATATATCCGTCTGTGTTCGTGCGAATCATTCGTGATCCAGCTTCACTTACAGCAGAAGTGAGTATAAGCTTTTTTAATGAATCTTTGCGATCGCCTTTCCTTATAACGTGGTAGTTCGGAAGTTTAGCGGCTAAACGTGGTTAAATGCGGCTAAAGTAAACAGACTGGTCTTCCCACAGAGAGAAGAGAGGGGCGGGGCGAGCAGAGCTCATTTGCATTTAAAGGAACAACCACTTAGAATGAGATGATTTTTGCAGAGCTCATTTTGGCAAGGTAAAAAGGGTGTTGTTTTACAAAACCATTGAGAATTTTTAATCAAAGTATATTAGAGACTTTTCATTCCTAAAGAATCATATCAACTGGTGGAAAATGGGCATCCGATGACCCCTTTAAGGCATTATGCACTGAAAAATCAAACCTTCTGTAATGTATTTCTGTGTCTTAATTCTTATGTGTGTCCGCTGCAGTCTGAGACGTATCAGGAGGATATTTTCCCGATGACGGCGGGCACAGAATCGGCCCTGTCGGCCGCCGAGTGGCTCAGTGGGATTGACAGAGGTGACGTCTTCATCTTCATGTATTTTAAAAAATAAATTCGTAAATAAACACGATCTGAATTCATTTGTTCGTCTGATCTGTGTGTGTTTGTACAGGGCCTCTGCTGATTTCTCTTAAAGAGGCTTATAAACGTCCAAATCCAGCAGGCCTCAAAGCATCCAAACGGGACAGACGGACAGTGAAGGGCATCGATCTGCTGGAGAACATTTCACCAAACACAGACAAAGAGGTGTGTGTGTGTGTTACTGTTGGAGATTTATTAATGTTTATGAACGAAGTCTCTTTGGCTCATTGAGGCTGCATTTATTTGATCAAAAATGCAGTAAAAACAGTAAAATTGTGAAATATTATTACTATTCAAAATATCTGTTTTCTATTGATTATATATTGTAAAATGTAATTTATTCTTGTGATGCAAAACTGAATTTTCTACTCTTCAGTGTCACGTGATCCTACAGAAATTATTCTGATATGCTGATGTAGAAAATCATTACTACTTTTTTCTTCCATGTTAACCATATTACATTTTTATATTTATATTTTTGCCATATATATTGGGATGTCAAACATTGCTTAAGGTTTTTCAATTTATTATTCAAATAAATCAGTCGAAAAGACACTTAAAATCTACAAGAAACAGAACAAATAAAAGCAATAGAAGTTTTTCTTTTAAAAAAGAAAGAAAGAAAAGAAAATACAAAAGTATCCAAATAAAATAAAACTAATAAAATTACTATTGTACTAAAATTTGTATTTTATTTTATAATTGAATTTGGTTCATGAATTTGGTTAATATTGAAATATTAGTATAAATATTAATAAACTAAATGAAATGATATGGTGTTTCTCAATTATTCAAACATTGCTTCAGTTTTAATTCAAGTTTTTATTCAAGTAAAATAAAATTTACAAGAAATAGAACAAAAGAGAACAAAAGTGATTTTGAAAATAAACTGAAAAAAAGGAAAATAATTTTTTTTATTTTATTTTTTATTCAAGTAAAATGAAATAACAATAAAATTTACAAGAAATAGAATTTTTTTTTTAAATAAATTGAAAAAAGGAAAATAAAATTTAAAAGAAAATACACAAGTAGCAAAATAAAATTAAAAATGACTGTTACATTACACATTTTTTATTTTATTAATTTAGTTCAAAACTGAATTGTTTTATTTAATATTGAAATATTAGTATAAATATAAACTAAATGAAATAATATGGTGTTTGTCAGTTATTCAAACATTGCTTCAGGTCTTTCCAAGTTATTATTCAAGTAAAATAAAGTTACAATCTAATTTACAAGAAATAGAACAACAGAAGTAATTTTGTAAATAAATTGAAAAAAAAAAAAAAAAAAAACACTGAGAAAAGTTACATTACATTGCACATTTCTTCCTTTTATTATTTTAGTTTATAATTGAATTGGTTTATTTAATATTGAAATATTAGTATAAATATAAACTAAATGAAATTATATTGTGTTTCTCAATTATTCAAACATTGCTTTAGGTTAATATTCAAGTAAAATAAAATTACAATCAAATTTACAGGAAATAGAACAACAGAAGTGATAAAACACAGAAGAAGCAAAATAAAGTTTAAAATGACTGTTAATTTAAACCATTTTATTTTATTATTTTAGATTAGAACTGAATTTTTTATTTAATTTTGAAATATTACTATAAATATTAGTAAATTAAATGAAATGGTTTTCTATGTGAATATATTGTAAAATGTATTTTTTTCCTGTGATGCAAAACTGAATTTTCAGCATCAGTACTCCAGTCTGTCACATGATTCTTCTAGAAACTATTCTAATATGCTGATACAGAAAATCATTACTACTTTTTTTCCCCATGTTAACCCATTTTCCCATGTATATTGAGAAAATGAAGCTTTCAGAGTTGATAAACATGCATTATCTGCGTGCTTTACTGCCATCTAATGGTGAAACAGATGAAGCGCATCAACGACTGTAGCTCATTACAGCAGCTGGTTTCACATCTGGACAACAATCATTTAAATTTAGCTTTTGTTTAGCATATTTTTCACTAACGTAATTATAAATTAACCATGTACAAAGGCAAGTCTGAGTTTCTGCATGTGGGCTCATGCAAAAACTGTAATTGATATTCAAACATGAATAAACATGCTGCATGAATATTGTGTTATTAATAGAGAAAAAAACATGTTTTTGTGACTATTTTGGGCTTTCAGCTGTTTTGAGGTTTTTTTGGGGTTTTAACTTTATATTGTCACCCAAATAAAATTACCAGGGTGTATTTTTTTTTTTTTTTCTCAGGAAAAACATCTGATCCAGGAAATTCTCCATTTGCTCTCTGTTTAATCTTTTGATGTCTAAAAATGTATTTTTCTGTCTCATGAGCAGCTTCTGAAGATGGTCTACAGGCAGCAGGATGAAATTAGGAAACTCAAAGATGAACTCGTAGAAAAAGACGAGAGAATTCGACAGCTGGAGCTGGAGCTCAAGAACCTGAGAAACACGTGATGACCAAAACAGCTGCTTGATTTGTGTTAAGGTTACACTAAAAAAAAAAGTTGTTTTATTATGATTTTATGGAACTGAATAAAGATTAATGAAGATTACTGAGAGTCAGTACAAAAAATATTTTGTTTTGTCCTGTAAGATAAAGTTGTACAAATGAAGTCTTAATGTTTACAAGCGATTATGATTCTAACAGATGTTGTTCTTCATTTGTGGAGGAAGCGTATGAAGTTCTGGTTGTCTGCCAGCAGATGGCGCTAGAGGAGAGCGCAAACGCATTTCAAACTCTGCTCTAGATATACATGAGATGTTCAAAATCAGTGATTGTGTTCGTCATTAATGCTGGCGTGATGTATATATGTATTTGTAAGTACTACATTACATGTTTATCCTACAAAATAAAATATTGCTCAGCCGCATCCGACTTTTCTGAAAGTCGATTAGTGAAAATGAACAGCTGTGGAAGCCTTAACCAGGGCCGGGAGCTGAAATCACAAATCATATGGTAAACTAGGTCACACCTAGAAAACAAAACAAATATTGAAATACTAAATCAAGTAGCTGCTAATCTAATAACAACCATTAGTTTTTATTTTTCATCCATTTTTCCTGAGTCTTTTGGCCCTTTGTCAATAACTGTAATCATAATAAGCGACTTTGGAAACTATAGTTCTCTCCTTAAATATGACGACGTCAACAAATATTACAAAAAGCTTATGGATGTAGCCTATTTATAGTATAAGTCAGCCACTGAAGTGAGTTGCTGTTTTTGTCGATCTTCTGAGGAAGATGTCATTCACTTGTTTTGGCAATGTCAGATTTGATTTATGTTTATTCAGTCTCATTTTATGAATGAACTTCCTTTCTGTTTTAAAGATGCTTTCTGTTGATTTTTAGATACTCAAAAGATAATATTGGGAAATATAATTTATTATTTTGTGTCTCTTGCTAAATTTCAGTTTTATTTCATACCTAAATGAAAATCTGGCTCTTAACTTTTCAACTTAAAAAAATAAAATAAAAAAAAAATGCTGGGCAACGATTAATGCGATTAATTAATCGCATCCAAAATGAAATGTGCTGTGTAGATTTATTATGTATATATAAAACACACACATGCATGTATATATTTAACAAAAATGTGTTGTTTATATATTTTTTTAATATCTAAAAATATATAAATTATATGTACATACATGTAAATATTTTCAAAATATATACTGTATGTCTTTAAACATGCATAATAAACACACACACACAAACATGGTTACTATACTTTTACTATAGTAAAGCATGGTTAACTTTTAGGGATTTATATATGTATAGCTATATATATATATATATATTTGTCTTTGTTTTTAACTGCCTTAATGGTTTGATGTTTTGTACTGTTTAATAAAATACAAAATTAAAAAAAAAAAATCCAAAAAACAAAAAAAGGATTCACGATACGCGCGAGTCCCGATCTGAATCAAATCATTAACGAACTCGCAACGATCTAAATCAAATGATTCGCGATCCGCGATGCGAAATCCCGATCTGAATAATGATTCGCAAACCATCATTTCAAATTGGGTCTGCGGAACGTGGATCGCGAATAATTCAATTCGCGAAATGATTCGCGAACCCGCTCCGAGGCTCCGATCTAAATCAAATGATCCGCTATCCGAAATCCCAATCTGAATAAGGATTCGAAATATTGAATCATTTCAGTATTTGCTGTTTAAAATCATCACAAGAGACGTCGAAATTCAAGAATGAATTTGGCTCTTTTTTTTAATCTGTTTCTGCTAGTGAATCGCTTGAACTGAATGATTGAAGTCACGAGTTTGAATCATCGGAGCGGTTCCAGCGTAAATGACTCACTCAATTGATTCAGTTTGCCTGTTCCTCCGCTTTTGGCGTCTTCAGCCGTGTTTATACTCCACCGTCAGTACTAATACTGGCTTAGCTCGCTAGTTTTATGACATTAACTGAAATAAGCGAAAAAGGTATGATGTTTACAAATAAAATGTCAATATTTCGATTCCAAAAGATGACATCCAACACAAATCTGCGAACATATTCAGGTGAGGTAACCGGGTTTACTGCTAACTAGTGAAAACACTTCATTAACATGACGAGCTGCACCTCAAAATATAACGTTACATTATGATCGAATTTGTTGCTTAATTCAATATATTTTAAATAGTTTGACCACTGCAATTCAGTTGGTGGCAGTTCTTGTATTTTATTTTGTGGATATTTTAGCTAACAGTTTGCTTTGTACATTCAGTTTAACAATGTTAAAGAGCGAACTTAACCATTCAACTGAACTGTGCACGTATGTTTTAAACACGCTGGCTTCCTTTTACCTACTTGAAAGTGAAATGACAAAAACGTGCTTACATGTACTTTAATTGTTTGATCAAAATAATTGCTAGGGACAATTTAGAAGTTGCTGGATATTGCTAGGGACATGTCCCGAGCGTCCCTACTAAATTCCACGCCCTAGATAAGTATTAATAGTCGTTCTAATTCTATGAGATTTAATTCAACATTGATGTAATGGTGCATTGGTGTGGACGCTAACATAGATATCTTTATAGTTTGTTCTTGGTGTGAACGGGCCTGTTCTCCATTCGCTCATGGGGTTCAAAAGAAAGGTTGAGATGATCCAAGACACTCTTATTTACCTCCAGGATTCGTGGCCTGAATGTGGATCTCTCACCTCATTTAGAATGAATGACAGATCCGTGTAAACAGACATTCAAGGTCTGCGTCCCACACGCAACCTCCCACAGCATGTGTCTTGGAACGCAACAGGAGCGCTTTGAAAACCCCTGCCAAAGACTTGCAGAAAATGTCAGCGATATCGCTCAGGTTTCACAAAGAAAGAAGAATTTCTGTCATTTGTCTAGTTGTGGCCAGAATGAAATCACCTCCAGCTGAATATTTGAGGCTGGAATCCAATATCAGAAGACGAACATCAGCAATATCTTTTACTCTTAGAGCTACCATTATGTAGGGCCATTACGAAGAGAGTGCCTTGGGATACAAAATAAAATGTCAAAGAAATAGTTCATTATAAATTCATTATATATTATAGTTATTTTATATGTAACCACTTTTTTCTGAACCATATATTAGAGCACAAAAAAGGAACATTTGTATGATAAACAGGCCAAGATTTATTGAAGATCTAGTGGTTTTTGGGTGAACTATTCATTTTAAGTGTTCGTTTTAAGACACTATATAAGTCACTGCACCATGCAGCTTGCAAACTCTGTACTGCATGTAAAGACAATTTATATCTATAAAGAAACAGAGTATCTGTGGTCCAGTACTGATAATGTCCCTCAGACACATTGGCACACATTGTACTGCTTTCCAAAGTTAATATGATCACTGTCCGCCAAGAAGACAATTACATTGGTGTAATCAATCCTCAACTGCAGACGATGTTGTGATGCCTTCGTAATGAGTTGGTGAGCTTTTAGATATGAGATGGGCTGGATAATGGCTTCATCTGATCTGAGGGACAAAATTAAGCTATATAGTTCATGCACAAATGTCAAAGATGGATCGAGAAGGCGCGATAGTCGGGTTACGCCCAATGGAAACACGATCGCGGTGACATGATCTGCTTTCATTCGGCCGGTTTGATGATTACAGCGTTATCAGTATCATTAGACGTCTTGGAAATGGCAGAAATAATGACCAGAGTGACTGATACATTGCATCATGGGAAATTGTTCAGACCCAGACGGTGTAATTGAAGTAATAAGCATAGCGAACATCAATCATAGTGACTGCAGACGGCGCTGGAAAAAAGATTAATGTCATCTCAAGTCTTGCAAAAAAATAATTCGCCCTTCGTCTAATTCGTCTAATGCAAAAACAATGTATGAAACATAATCAAGTTGTTTTAAAGAACAGTTAATTTAAAATTAATACTGTCGAAACTTTTTTTCAGCATTCGTTAGTGAGTTAGCCAAGCTAGTTTTTGCTTCTTTGTCTCACCATCTCACATACATCCTAAGAATATGCAAATTTACATACAAGCCTAATGAGATCATCTAACCGCCTTTAAATTGCAAATTACAAGCTGATGAAATAATAACAGTTTTGCAGCATTTAATTTGATTGTAGATTGATTCAGATGTTCTCAGCGCAGTCTGATTTGATTTGCGGTGCCATTTCTGATATGTACAAGTAGGGACTTTAAATGGTAAAACTGAATGAAATATCTTGCACTTGTCCAGTGTTAAGTATAAAGGTGAAGTGAGTCAATTTTTGCATGTTCATATACATTCTTGTAACCCACTGCATTATTTGCAGGCTTATTTGAAGAACTTGTAGCAGACCTGTCTGAAAAGTGAATATGAGGTGCTTGACACTATAAAACAGTTTATGAGGTGTGAAACCATTTTATTGGGAATATTTTCAACGGCTAAGGAAGAACAAGAGGGCAAGACGAGTTCAACAGGGGCGTTTGAGGAATTTCTCAGTAGGTCGATATTCTGCGACTAGAGAAATGTTTTGAACTTTGCGTTTCTTGGCAACGTTTGGTGATCTTTATGTTTAAGTGGTCGTTCTTGGTTTGTTTTAATGCTTGAAGAGCCGTAAGGTTGTGATGCATGTATTTTACAGACAAATCCTAACGGGAAGTGAGAACTTTGTGTGATTAAGCAAACAGTTGAAGTCAAAAGTTTACATATACCTTGCAGAATCTGCAAAAAAACTATTTTAGCAAAATAAAAGGGATCATACAAAATGCATGTTATTTTTTTTTTTAATTTAGTTCTGACCTGACTAAGATATTTCACATAAAAGACATTTACATATAGTCCACTAGAGAAAATAATAGTTGAATTTATAAAAATGACCCCATTCAAAAGTTTTCATACACTTGATTCTTAATACTGTGTTGTTACCTAAATAATCCACAGCTGTGTTTTTTTTTTTTGTTTAGTGATAGTTGTTAATGAGTTTGTTCTGAACAGTTCAACTGCCTGCAGTTCTTCAAAAAAATCCTTCAAATTCTTTGATTTTTCAGCATTTTTGTGTATTTAAACCCTTTCCAACAGTGACTGTTTAATTTTGAGATCCATCTTTTCACATTGTGGACAACTGAGGGACTCATATGCAACTATTACAGTAAGTTCAAATGCTCACGGATGCTTCAGAAGGAAAAACAATGCATTAAGAGCAGGGGGTGAAAACTTTTGGGTAAATTTAACTTTTTTTGTATTCTGGGAAACATGTAAGTATCTTCTGTAGCTTCTGAAGGGCAGTGCTAAATTGGAAAAAATATGATATTTAGGCAAAATAGGAAAAATGTACACATCTTCATTCTGTTCAAAAGTTTTCACCCCCGGCTCTTAATGCATGGTTTTTCCTTCTGGAGCATCAGTGAGCATTTGAACCTTCTGTAATAGTTGCATATGAGTCCCTCAAAATCATACAGTCATTGTTGGAAAGGGTTCAAATACACTAAAAAACCAAAGAATTTGTGGGACCTAAAGGACTTTTCTAAAGAACAGCGGGCAGTTTAACTTCAGGACAAACAGGGAACTCATGAACAACTCATTAAACAACAACAACAACAACAACAAAATCATTCAGGTAACAACACAGTATTAAGAATCAAGCGTATACTATTGTATACCATTATTTTCTCTTGTGGACTATACTGTATGTAAACATCTTTTATGTGAAATATCTTATTCAGGTCAGTACTGAATAAAAAATAACATGCATTTTGTATGATCCCTCTTATTTTGGTAAAATAATTAACATTTTGCAGATTCTGCAAGGTGTATGTACACTTTTGACTTATGTATGTCAGCATTTCCTCTAAAAACTACCCCAGTTTTCCTGTTTATGTGACGGTTTTAAAGCTCTGGATTTTTAAAATCTATCATCCACATTTTTATGTTTTAAAAAGTCATTAAACAGTATGAATTATTATGCAAACATCACTGGTTTGTTTTTATGAACTGAAGCAAATTCTCTTCAATCTATTTTAAATCTTTTCCCAACAGGAAATCAGATTCCAAATAGAATTCTTGAAGGTCACCATCTTCAGTACTGGATTAAAGGCCACTACGTTGACCCCACCAAGATGACATCGGATGAACAGGACGCGAGTCCTGAAATATCCTTTTCCAGGCATTGTGCTTGACGGCATTTGCTTTGAATTAAAGAATGTGTGGAAGGATGTACCTTTAACCACCAATATACATTCAAGGTTCAGACGAGGACTGGCACTGTTGGCCGGTAGCCGCTATTGTGTCTTCTCTGATTTACTCTGCTGAATCGATATCATCTGTCCTAACTAACCTCTCTGAACTTTATTAGGTGGATCATTCAATCTAATGTGCTTTTATAACTTTATTACATCTCTTCTGCGGCTGGTATCTTGTTCCTGGTGTGCCATTGATTCGATGTCCAAGGTATAAATTGGCAACACTCAAATCTGATGGGAAACGGTACATTTTATGATCTCGCCGTGTTCTTTTGGAATGTAATATTGGGTCATGAGCTGTGGAGGTTTTGTGGGAACATTTCAAAATGTCTCGGCTAATCTGTTTTATATCTGTAATTAAATACTAATATTTAATAAAGAGGGGGGTTGGCTGCTGCCGGTGCCAGTCAATTTTTTAAGTGTCAAGGCTTATTTCTTCCAAAAATGAAGCAATAATTTTTGATGTTCCTGTTCGTATTGTACCAGGGAGGAGTTGGACTAGATTTTTTCATAATTCAGTCATTAAAAACATGCTGGCCAATATGTTTTTTTTAATATTTTTATTGATTAAAAAAGGGTTTTAATCAATCATATAGCGTAAAGTGCTTGAAGTACTTGAATTTGACTTTTTGAAGTTTAATGCTTGGAAAACCCTTGAAAATAGCAATATTCCTGAGGTACTTGAAAAAGTGCTTTAGTTATTGAAAGAAAGTGTATCTATGAAATAAGTGTTTAATGTCATGTGTGAACATGTCGGAAGACGTGAAAAGAGTAACAGATGAACCGATTCAATTGAGTCATTTACGCTGGAACCGCTCCGATTGATTCAAACTCGTGACTTCAATCATTCATTTCAAGAGATTCACTAGCGAATTAAAAGAGACATCCATTTTCAAATTTCAGCATTGCTGGTAATGATTTTTAAAAGCATGTAGTGATGGGTGAAACAGCTTTTTAAACTCCGAATTAGTTAAACCATTGCGTCGCAAAATGATTCACTGTTTTGAATCGCTCCAATTTGATCGCGAATCATTTGCTTCAGATCGGAACGGGTTCATGAATCATTTCACGAATCGAATGATTCAAATCAAATGATTCGCAATACGCGTTTTGAAGTTCCGATCTAAATCGAATGATTCGTGATATGCAAAGTTACGGACTAGGTCAAATGATTCGCACTCCGAGTCTGAAATTATGGCTCATGAATCATTATTCAGATCAGAGTCGTTTCTCAATATGCGTTCTTGTCTGTACTTAAGTTCTTGTGGACTAAGTACTGTTCCAATTCAAAGTTCACATAAGTACAGTTCAAATCCCTGGATGTGTTCTTGCTCTGCCTTTTTTTTTTATCAAGGACGCATCAAGAGGAGACTTGTGCGAACTTGAGGTAGCCTCTTATCCCAGAA
Source organism: Cirrhinus mrigala (assembly GCA_036247105.1). Lineage (NCBI taxonomy): Eukaryota > Metazoa > Chordata > Actinopteri > Cypriniformes > Cyprinidae > Cirrhinus > Cirrhinus mrigala. The sequence continues at coordinate 19,448,271 of CM070031.1, read as the reverse complement.
TGCATTTCGCACCAATCAGCGAGCATTAATGGCGGAGCAGAAAATCCGCATAATTTTCAAAATATTACTATTGTTATTGTGTCATGAAATGACACAAAAGTATTTCAGGTGAGAATGTAGTTGTTTAAGACTCAAATCTGCGGTTTATTTATAAAGACGGCGCCTATTTGAAAATTTGTTTCGCCGATTTCAGAGATCTGAGTTCCAGTTCAGTGCTAATGTATCCTGCAGAGAGAGCCTCACCACGGCTAGTCCTTCTGACGTTTGCCGCTGGTTCTGATGTCTCTGTAGTGGGTAATCCAGAGCTATAATTCGTTTTGGGTAAATCTAACAGCTAATTTTTGGTCTCGTGAATCTATTATTTATCGTTTTTACTGAGGACAAAGTTATGCTTCATAGATTATTTATTTATCAATCGTAATTCAACGCTTACTTTGTAGCATGCATTTGACTGAATTGTTTGCTTTTGTCTTTATTTCCGATTACATAAGTCTCTTATACTTTATACTTATACTTTAAAATGGCTAATATTGTTCATTAAAAGTGACATTTAGCAAAAAAGGCGGAGTTGTGCTTGTCAAGTTTCATTTTATTATATATACTAAATATGTATTATACACAGTGCACATATTGCCTAAATCACATATTAATATGTTTTATATTTTTTTTAAATGAGTACGAAAAGAGGGTTGTGGTTTATATTTTGAAGAAAACAAAAAGAGGCAGTGGTGTTTGATATAATTTTGTTTTATTGTAATGCGTGTACGCATTGCATGAACCACTTTTTGTCGCTTTTAATGTTTAAATGAAACAGAAAAGAGGCAATGCTGTTTGATATATTTTGTTTCACTGTAATGTTATGTACATTCCCTGAACTACATTTTTGCAACTATTAATTACGTTAAAAAGAAAAATGTACAGTAGATAACATCAAACAATTAAGGCAGTACAGTTATAAAGACAAAACAAAGAAAAAGAAAGAAAGAATACACAAGTACAATTTGTTAAAGAAAATTAACCATGGTTTTACTATAGTAAACGTGTAGTATTGTAATACTTATGCTTCACTTTATTTTTTGCCATTTTGTTTTATTAGTATATTTTTATTTATCTATTTATCTTTTTTTTTGGATTTGTAAAAGAAAACATCTGATAAGTGAGATCTCTGATTTAAGTCTTTATAAATCAAAAAAGGAGTGTTTGAAAAGTCTTTGAAAATTCTGGAATTTCATTTAACAGTATCTGTATGAACCCTGCTAAAATGTTTTATTATTTATTTATTTTATTAGGGTTATTGTATTAAATGTATAATTAAAAAATACATTTTAATGTAAATGCCATTGAAAATCACAGTGGATTAGTAACATAAAGTTCACACTTTGGTTTTACATCAGACTGATTTATATATCAAGCACTAACAGAACGACATTATATGATCAGGTGCAGTTTATTCTTGCAGAATGAAATACACAGAGCCTGCAGCTCTAGCTGTGATTTACAGAGGTGAGGGGGGTTGTGATTTATTATGGAGGAGAAAACATCATGCCTTACATGCTGATGCTGTTTTACAGGGGAGAAAAAAGACACTGGGCATCGCAGAAGGGTCTATTTATCACCGACGTGCCAAAGCACAGACGAGATTGAGTCTGAAGTGTCCACAGAAACACCTGTTACTGCAAAGTGCCATGTTTGCATTATAATACAGAATCAACGCTGCTTTTGAAACTTGCTCCCTGGTGAGTAAACAGACATTAGGCTTATTGAACTTGTGATGAAGAATGGATTGAAACATTGATTATTTTCATTCTTTTTCTTTCCCTGCTGCATTTATTATACATAAATAATTTGTGCTGATGTACAGTTGATGAAAAACCTGAAAACAAGAGATTTTAGTATTGAGATACTGAAGGACCAGAGTTGATGCAGACGTGACCCGAAAATTATAAACACTGACAAATCGAGAGTGACAGAGAGCTGATGTGACGTGTCTCTCTCGGTCACCCATGAAATCAGTCAATAAACACTGGTTTCCTCGCTCTCGTCTTGTTTTTCTTCTCTGTTTGTGTTGGCTGGCCTCAGTAATGACCATGCTAGGCACGAACCCTCAATCCAGCGTAAGGTCAATGTTCCTCAAAGAGGCACTTAGCAACCGTGGCATGCTGGGATACTGTAGGTGTGCCGTGAATATTAACGACCGTGTCTGCCGGTCATGTGGAGTTCTGAGAATCGAGGTCAACAGGCTGAAGTTGTGTACGCCAACATCTGCAGATGAAATCTGGTAACCGGCCACAGTTGAGTAATCGCGAACCATGTGACTGACAGAATGACAGCAAGGTGAGATGGACAGTGAAAGAAAACAAGGGCCAATCACTCAGCACAGTATAGCAATACCTTGACAACCATCCTAAACAGTCGTGTATTATGATGGTATGTTTACAGAAAAAGTAAGAATATTTCTCTCTCTCTATATATATATTTTTTATAAGCAGTATATTAAAAAAAACTTTTGAAAGAGAAAATCTCCCATTGACTTGCACTGTTAGAAAGTTTATCAAAATACAGTGCTGATGATGCTATTGTGATATTTGCATACAGAACTGTGATTGGCCTTCTGTTTTGCATGTATTTGTGTACTGTGTTGTGATTGGTCTACTCTTTCTTGCATGTTGATGTTAAAGATTTCTGAGAGAATTAGGCATACCTGAATTAACAACATGTTAATTGTGCTAATAGTGTGTTAAAACATGTTAGCAACTTGCTAATCATATGTGTCAAAACATGATAGCACCATGTTAAAACATGCTGTAACATGTTAAATCATGTTAACATGTCAAAACATTTTAACAATGTGATAGCAACATGCTAATCACACTAACAATGTGCTAGAACAGGTTAGCAACATCTTAAAACGTAACATAAATCATGTTAACAACATGCTAAGACATGCTAATCATGCTAACAAGTTAAGAACATATTAAAACGTTAGTAACTTGTTAAATCAGGTCAGCAACATATTAAAACATGCTAACAACGTTAATTTAACAAGTTAACATGCTATCACCATGTTAATCATGTTTACAATGTGCTAAAACAGGTTAGCAGCATGTTAAAACATGCTAACAGTGTTAAAAACATTGGATCAACATCCCGATCATGCTAACAATGTGTTAACACATGGTAAGAACATGTTAATCATGTTAGCAATGTGCAAAAACAGGTTAGCAACATGTTAAAAAACATTAGTAACCTGATAAATCACGTAAACATGTTAAAACAAGCTAACATGCTAAGCATGTTAACAATGTGTTAACATGTTAACAAAATACTAATCATGTTAAAAATGTGCTAAAACAGGTTAGCAACATGCTAAAACATGCTAACCATGTGTTAAAACATACTAGCAACATGCTAATCATGTTAACAATGTGCCAACACGTTAAATGCAAATGCTAAACAATAGTGCTGAAACATGCTAGTTAAAACATGTTCTGAATCGTAACAATGTCTAAACAGCTAACAATGTGCTAAAACAGGTTAGCAACATGCTGAAACATGCTAACCACGTTTTAAAACATGTTAACAATGTTAATCATGTAAGCAATGTGCTAAAACAGGTTAGCAACGTGTTAAAAAAGTTAGTAACCTAATAAATCACGTAAACATTGTTAAAACATGTTAACAAAATATTAATCATGTTAAAAATGTGCTAAAACAGGTTAGCAACATGCTAAAACATGTTAACCATGTGTTAAAACATACTAGCAACATGCTAATCATGTCAACAATGTGCCAACACATGCTAATAATGCTAACAATGTGCTAAAACAGGTTAACAACATGTTAAAAATACGTTAGTAAACTGTTAAATCATGTAAACATGTTAAAACATGCTAACAACATGCTAATCATGTTAACAATGTGTTAACATGTTAACAAAATACTAATCATGTTAAAAATGTGCTAAAACAAGTTAGCAACAAATGCTAAAACATGCTAACCATGTGTTAAAACATACTAGCAATATGCTAATCATGTTAACAGTGTGTTAAAACATGTTAACAACATGTTAAAACATGTTAGTAATGTGTTAAATCATGTTAATACATTAAAACATGTTAACAGTGTTAAAACAGGCTAGCAACATGCTAATCATGCTAACAATGTGTTAAAACATGCTAGCAACATGCTGGTCATGTAAACAATGTGTTAACATGTTAACAAAATACTAATCATGTTAAAAATGTGTTAAAACAAGTTAGCAACATGTTAAAACATGCTAACCATGTGTAAAACATTCTAGCAACATGTTAATCATGTTAACAATGCGTTAAAACAGGTTAACCATGTTAAAACATGTTACTAATGTGTTAATGGTAACAGTGTTTTAAAACATGCTAACATTGCATTAAAACATGCTAGCAACATGCTAATCATGGTAACAATGTGTTAATACATTTTAGCAACATGCTAATTATGATAATGTGCTAAAACAGTTTAGCAACATGTTAAATCATGTTAACAACATGTTAAAACATGCTAGCAATGTGTTAAATCATTGTAGCAACATGTTAAAACATATTAAATTATGATAACAATGTGCTAAAACCTTTTAAGCAACTTGTTTAGACATTTTAACAATGTGCTAGAACATTGGCTTCGAGTAACATCTTCAAACTTCAAGCTTTTCAAACTTATTTCAAACTTTCAGACAAAAAGTTTAGTCAAGCCAACATCAACGTTTTACAAACTTCACTCATTGAGTTATTATTGTGTTTGTTCATAGTTTTATGATAAACACAAATGAACAGTCACAGTTCCATTTACAGTGTCACAATATTTCAACAATTATGATTTCAGCATATTTCCGGTTCAAATTAAATGGAAAGTCAATTTTTGTTAGCAGATGGAGTTGTTGAATGCAACAGGCGTTAAAGTTCGTGACAGTCTTTACATCAACAGTTGTGCAGATGTTCTCACACAGGCTGAATGAAATGTGCAGCACGTCGACTCATTAATCATACATTTCTTATACAGCTGCTCGTGTTCTCTGTGAAATGTAGCACAGGGTTATTTTTCAGCTCGGAGTCTAGGCTTGTTTGTCAAGGTAGTGAGAGGATGATATATATTACACTCTGAGAAATACGTGTGTGCATTTCTTTGAGCATTAGCGTGTAAGTATAACCGAGTTTTCCCCAACTTTGCCTCAAGGTGGACTTCATCATGAGCTTTCACCGATTGCTTTATGAGACAGCCTATGACAAACGAGGGCTATCTGAGGAAAACGGAAATCAAATTACCCCCGACAGGCAATCCAAATGCCCGCTAGCGCTTCCGCTGAATCAGTAGCACGCTGTTGAGAATGAGTACTGCTCACAGATAATCAGTCAGGTAATAGTTTCCCATTTCTCAGAAATCCCAGCTGTCTGTTTGGCCCTCTTTGTGCTGCAAATGCGTTAGCAGAGGGACGTTCGCTATATTACACAACCTTCTCAATGAAGTTTCAAGGATTTGCGCATTAGCTTGTTCATTTTTGCCTGATTTGATTTCTTATGTTTCAGAGGCTTCTCTCTCAGATCTCTGAGAACAAACTTCTGACAATATTTTGATGCATTATGATGCGAAAAAACGACCGAACTCAGTGACCTTGGTAATTTGCAATGATTAATGTAATAAAAAATAAATAAATAAATAAAAACATCTGTCATATTCAAAATAAAAATATAATACTTGTATTGGTAAATTATGAATAATCAGTTTTTTGTTTGCATCCAACTGTTCATTTAAAATAGTCAAAACATATATATGAATATAAATTTAATAAAACAATCAAATATATTAAAAACAAATGAAATGTTAAAATCACATGAAATGAACACTAATAAAAAATAGAACACAAAATGCAAAAAAAACAAAAAACATAATCAAACAATGAAATTCAGGAAAAAATATTAAAATTGGCTAAATTATTAATTTCCAAAAAATAGCATATTGTAATTTACGAACTTCGGGTTGTGGCTAAAACAAACTAATTAATTCTGAAAACCTTCTCAAGCATCAGAGTTTAATGTCTCGGCAGACATTTTATCTGAGACTGTTTGTAATCAGTCTCCTTCACATGCAGCTAATGGTTAAACATTTAGCACTGATAGCGTGAGTGCAGATGAAGATGGAACAAACAGGTGGATGAAATATTTTTCCTCAGGAGCCCTGAGCTCTCTCATCACCAAAACAAATCCATAGCAGATGGCTAATGACTGACAGACAAAGCGAAAACAACACTACATACACATGAGGAACACTGGAGTGAAAAAATCAAAACACCATATCACGCTGTTGCTGTGCTTTGTGCATGATTAGTATGTCGCTAGTGGAGTGTTTTATTATGTTTCTAGTTTATGCTATTAGTATGTTGCCGAGCTGTTCTGGGGTGCGTTTCCCAAAACCAACTATGGTCGCAAATTCTGGTGGTGCTATGCTGTTCCAAGTGTTTCAGTGTGTTGCTGTGCTGTTACTATGCTGTACTGAGTATTTTTAGTGTGTTGCTGTGCTGTTACTATGCTATTTAGATGCTGTTGCTATGCTGTTCTGATTGTTTTTAGTATGTTGCTATGCTGTTCTGGGTGTTTGAATGTGTTGCTATGCTGTTCCAAGTGTTTTTGTGTGTTTCTGTGTTGTTGCTATGCTGTTTAGAGTGTTTTTAGTGTGTTGCTATGCTGTACTGAGTGTTTTTAGTGTGTTGCTGTGCTGTTGCTATGCTGTACTGAGTGTTTTTAGTGTGTTGCTGTGCTGTTACTATGCTGTACTGAGTGTTTTTGGTGTGTTGCTATGCTGTTTTTGAGTGTTTTTAGTGTGTTGCTATGCTGTTTTGAGTGTTTTTAGTGTGTTGCTCTGCTGTTCCAAGTGTTTCTGTGTGTTTCTGTGCTGTTGCTATGCTGTACTGAGTGTTTTTAGTGTGTTGCTATGCTGTTCCAAGTGTTTCTGTGTTTCTGTGCTGTTGCTATGCTGTACAGAGTGTTTTTAGTGTGTTGCTGTACTGTTACTATGCTGTTTTTAGTGTTTTTAGTGTGTTGCTATGCTGTTCCAGGTGTTTCTGTGTGTTTCTGTGCTGTTGCTATGCTGTACTGAGTGTTTTTAGTGTGTTGCTATGCTGTTCCAAGTGTTTCTGTGTTTCTGTGCTGTTGCTATGCTGTACAGAGTGTTTTTAGTGTGTTGCTGTACTGTTACTATGCTGTTTTTAGTGTTTTTAGTGTGTTGCTATGCTGTTCCAGGTGTTTCTGTGTGTTTCTGTGCTGTTGCTATGCTGTACTGAGTGTTTTTAGTGTATTGCTATGCTGTTTTAAGTGTTTTTAGTGTGTTGCTATGCTGTTCCAAGTGTTTCTGTGCTGTTGCTATGCTGTACTGAGTGTTTTTAGTGTGTTTCTGTGCTGTTACTATGCTGTTCAGAGTGTTTTTGGTGTTGTTATGCTGTTGCTAAGCTTTTCTGAGTGTTTTAGTATATTTCTATGTTAAACTCTGTTAGTGTGTTGCTATGCTGTTGCTATGCTGTCCGAAGTGCTTCAGTGCATTTCTGTGTTGTGCATTGCTATGCTGTTGCTATGCCTTTCATAGTGGTATTTAGTGTGTTGCTGTGCAGTTGCTAGGGTGTTCTAAGTGTCTGCCAAATGGAGTTATTTATTGAGACTGTAGATATGGCCCAGATCACTCCTACAGTATAAGTTTGTTGGACTTTTAAACCATATATCCATTTTTTACTCTACAATCAATAGTAAGTAGTGAGGCTTGATTTTTAGATAACCAATAATACTGATCTAATAGTTGTGTAACCATACAGAAATGCATTTTGTTTACTCTCAAGGCTAGTATAAAAGATTCAAGTATCTGCAGCCAATTTAATAATAAACTGTTATTAGGGGATTAGAACATTATAATAGCTAGAATTTAGACTTGCGTCACTATTTAATATGTGACTGGATAAACACCACAATAGTGTTTATATTTACGAAATATTATTAATATGACCTGACATCGCCCTTTCATGAATGTAAAACTCCTGGGAGACATTTTTACTATTTCCACATGGAAAGGGACATAAAAGAGAAGCCATCACATGAGCAGGACACGCAGATGGATGAAAATATGCTCAACAGATGGAAAAAGGCAAAAACTTGTAAAACTGACTGGGAACTGACAGTGTCCCATGGAGCCATTCACTGCATCTGAACTTCAAAGACGCATCTGGATCGGCCCAAACCTCCTCAGAGAGACGTCCCCTGCGGACACAGAGAGATTTGACTCATTACACGGTTTCAGTGTCCAATGTCATGTCCAATGTCAAAAATAAAACATCAGTTTACCAGGGAATGAATCTACATTGACCAAAATTATAAACGCAACCCTTTTGTTTTTGCCCCAGTTTTTCATGAGCTGAACTCAAAGATCTAAGACTTTTTCTATGTACACAAAAGGCCTATTTCTCTCAAATATTGTTCACAAATCTGTCTAAATCTGTGTTAGTGAGCACTACTCCTTTGCTGAGGAGCATATCAAGATGCTGATTAGACAGCATGATTATTGCACAGGTGTGCCTTAGGCTGGCCACAATAAAAGGCCACAAAATGTGCAGTTTTACTGTATTGGGGGGTCCAAAAACCAGTCAGTATCTGGTGTGACCACCATTTGCCTCTCGCAGTGCAACACATCTCCTTCGCACAGAGTTGATCAGGTTGTTGATTGTGGCCTGTGGAATGTTGGTCCACTCCTCTTCAGTGGCTGTGCGAAGTTGGCGAATATTGGCAGGAGCTGGAACGTGCTGTCGTATACACGATCCAGAGCATCCCAAACATGCTCAATGGGTGACATGTCCGGTGAGTATGTTGGCCATGCAAGAACTGGGATGTTTTCAGCTTCCAGGAATTGTGTACAGATCCTTGCAACATGGGGCCGTGCATTATCATGCTGCAACATGAGGTGATGGTCGTGGATGAATGGCACAACAATGGGCTTCAGGATCTCGCCACGGTATCTCTGTGCATTCAAAATGCCATCAATAAAATGCACCTGTGTTCGTTGTCCATAACATACACCTGCCCATACCATAACCCCACCGCCACCATGGGCCACTCGATCCACAACGTTGACATCAGCAAACCGCTCACCCACACGACGCCATACACGCTGTCTGCCATCTGCCCTGTACAGTGAAAACTGAAGAGAACACCTCTCCAAAGTGCCAGACACCATTGAATGTGAGCATTTGCCCACTCGAGTCGGTTACGATGACAAACCGCAGTCAGGTCGAGACCCCGATGAGGGCATGCAGATGAGCTTCCCTGAGATGGTTTCTGACAGTTTGTGCAGAAATTCTTTGGTTACGCAAACCGATTGTTGCAGCAGCTGTCCGGGTGGCTGGTCTCTGACGATCTTGGAGGTGAAGATGCTGGATGTGGAGGTCCTGGGCTGGTGTGGTTACATGTGGTTTACGGGTGTGAGGTCAGTTGGATGTACTGCCAAATTCACTGAAACGCCTTTGGAGACAGCTTATGGTAGAGAAATGAACATTCAATTCACGGGCAACAGCTCTGGTGGACATTCCTGCAGTCAGCATGCCAACTGCACACTCCCTCAAAACTTGCAACATCTGTGGCATTGTGCTGTGTGATAAAACTGCACATTTTAGAGTGGCCTTTTATTGTGGCCAGCCTAAGGCACACCTGTGCAATAAACATGCTGTCTAATGACCATCTTGATATGCCACAACTGTGAGATCGATGGATTATCTCGACAAAGGAGAAGTGCTCACTGACACAGATTTAGACAGATTTGTGAACAATATTTCAGAGAAATAGGCCTTTTGAGTATATAGAAAAAGTTGTAGATCTTTGAGTTCAGCTCATGAAAAATGGGGGCAAAAACAAAAGTATTGCATTTCTAATTTTGGTCAATGTAGTTGTAATGAGGATGTCGCATAAGGTCAGTCTCATGAAGCCTGTCAGAATGAGCATATTTCTCTTTGATGGAAATTATTGCAATGATCAAAAACGTTTGTTCCAGGTCGCATGTCGTGAGCCTCCAAAGCAGTTTTGGGTTCCCCCAAAAATAGCAAATCTGAAGAGTGCATAATCTCAAAGCGTTTCTCTGCTGCATTGAAGTTAGACATTTGTCTGGATGATCAAGCAGCGCCGCCAGCCTAGTTTAGCATCTCATGAGGCCCGCAGGGTTGATCCGCTCCAGACTGCCACTCAGCAATATGATTCTGTCAGAGGAGCTTCTGTTTGGCTCAGATAGTGAAATAAAACAGAAAATGTGTTTACCTAAAAGTTCTGCCTGTCAATCACAATAATGAAAACTGAATCTAATTTTCCATAATGCACTCATTTTCTATATTTATGAAATTTTTGTGCCGGTTGTTTATTTTTATTTTTCTGTTTTGAACGTATTAGAGGTGACGTGAATCAAAAATTAAAAACTAAATTTCCTTACGGCACATTACTGATCTCATTGTGTGTGCATTATGCTGTCATTGCATGTTATTCTGCATTTAAAAGACGTTTGTCTTCATAACATTTCACTAAATTTCAACAGCTTGCTCTGCCTCTGAAATACCCTTCCTTTTTATGTGATGTCATTGTTTTTTTCCCAGCTAGCAGGGAACATTCTCAGAACTTGGCTAAAGTTCTGTCAAGGTTGTTTCAAAGTAATGAACAAATGTTCTTCTAGTTGAAGTTATCTGTTTTTTATTTAATCCAAGGGGGTAGAATTTAGTAGGGACATTTCACTACCAATATCTAGCAACTAATAAATTATCCCTAGTTTAATTTTGATCAAACAATTAAATATGCGTTTATGTAATCACTATTGTTGTAATTTTGCTGTCAAGGACATGCATTTAATCCATGTGCGGAGTAAGGTTTAAAACATATGTGCACAGTTTAGTTGATTGATAAAGTTAACCCACTTTATGTTGTTAAACTGAATGTACAAAGCAAACTGCTCAGATGTGCGTGAACTGATTTCCTCTTAAACTGTCACAAACTAAGTTAAATTATAGTGAATTAAACTACAAACTCAATCATAATGCACAGTGTTTCCATCTAACATCTATTTTGAGGTGCAGCTCGTCATATTAATGGAGTGTTTTCACTAAGTAGCAGTAAACCGGTTACCTCACCTGAATATGTTTGTGGGTTTATGTATCTTAAAATGCGGCTTCAAACGATCCCAAATGCGGGTGTAAACGATCCCAACCGAGGAAGAAGGGTCTTAACTAGCGAAATGATTGGTTATTTTCATTTAAAAAATATTATTTAAATACTTCTTAATCTCAAACACTCATCTTGTCTTGCTCTCCCTAAACTCTGTGTATTCTGGTTCAAGACAGTTAGGGTATGTCGAAAAACTCCAATCATATTTTCTCCCTCAACTTCAGAAATCATTTCAAAATCATCCTACATCACCGCAGAAGCACCAACCCAGTCTTTGCAAAGTTAACATGCAAAGAAGATCAAACACCCTTAACAAAAAAGGTAAAATAGCGATATAGGACGATTTTGAAGTTGAGGGAGAACATGAGATGGGAATTTTTCGACATAACCTAACTGTCATGAACCAGAAAAAAAATTTTCAGGCAGAGTGAGACAAGACGAGCGTTTGACATTAAACAGTATATAAATTGTATTATTTTTATGAAAGTAACAGATCGTTTCGCTAGATAAGACCCTTCTTCCTCGGCTGGGATTGTTTACAACCACATTTGGGATCGTTTGAAGCCGCATTTAAACTGCATTTTGGAAATTGAAAATCGGGGCACCATAGAAGTCCACTATATGGAAAGAAAAAATCCTGAAATATGTTTTCTTCAAAAACCATAATTTATTTACTACTGAAGAAAGAAGGACATGAACATCTTGGATGACAAGGAGTGAGTACATTATCTGTCCATTTTTGTTCTGGAAGAGGACTTTTCCATTAATGTCATAAAACTAGCGAGCTAAGCCTGTAGTAGCACTGACAGTGTAGTATAAACATGACTGAAGACGTAAGAAGTGTAAGAATAGATTAACTGATTCAGCTGAGTGACTCATTTACGCTGGAACTGCTCTGATTGTTTCATATTCAAACTTGTGACTTTGATCATTCATATCAAATGATTCACTAGCAAAAAAAAAACCAAATGAAAAGAGCTATTAATCATTTCAAATTTCAACATCGCTTGTGATGATTGTAAAAAGCATGTATAGTGATTTGTGAAATAGAGCTTTTCAAAACTCTGAATCAATTAAAACCTTTGTGTGGCAAAATGAATCACTGTTTCAAAGCGCTCCAGTTGGATTGCGTATTGCGAATCATTTGATTCATATTGGTACTTCAAATTCTGTATCGCATATCAGTTAGTACGAGACTTCAGAGTGTGTATCATTTCATTTAGAATCATTTCATTTAGATCAGAACATCTGACCGAGTTTGTGAATCTTTTGATTCAGATCGGAACTTAGGAGCGGGTTTGCAAATCATTGCATGAATTGAATGATTCACGTTCCACGCTCTGAAAGTTAAAATTAAAAACAAAACAAAGACAAAAGAAAGAAAGAAAGTAAAATTATCCATGGTTTTATTATAGTAAAAGTGGGTTTAACAGAATTTTGGACAGTTTCCATGTTTAAAGCCAACTTTGTTTAAGGATGAAATGGAATTGAAATTTAGCTAGCAAGAAAAAACAAATTGTTATATTTTCCTGTATTTTTTTTGGAAAAGTCAAACAATCCAAAGAAATCATCTTTAAAATAGAAAAAAAGGTCACTTACGAAATGAGATCAGATGAACAAAACCAAAATAAAAAAGAAGAGTGACAAATACAGCAACTCACTTCAATGTCTGACTTATAAATATGGCCACAAGCTTTTTGTGAAATTTGGGTTAACTCATTAATCTGTTGTTTGGCCTCTTCATATTTAAGGAGAGAATTTCATTTGAATCATTTTGCAAATGTTATTGGAAAGTTATGCTTTTGAATGTTCTCCTAACCACCTGAATCCAGCATTAAAGGAGAACTCCACTTCCAGAACAACAGTTTACAAATAATTTACTCACCCCCTTGTCATCCAAGATGTTCATATCTTTCTGTCTTCAGTCGTAAAGAAATTGTTTTTTTGAGGAAAGCATTTCAGGATTTTTCTCCATGTAATGGACTTCATTGGTGCCCTGATTTTGAACTTCTAAAATGTAGTTTAAATGCAGCTTCAAAGGGCTCTAAACGATACCAGCCGTGGAAGAAGGGTCTTATCTAGCAAAACAATCAGTCATTTTTTTCAGAAAATAAAAATTTGTATACTTTTTAAGCACAAAAGCTGTTTAGCACAGGCTCTGGGATGCGCATCCACGATGCTACGAATTAGTGATGGGTCTTTCTTGAACGATTCGTTCATTTTAAACAAATCTTTAATGTGACTCGGGAAAAAAAGAGTCGTCTCGGGGAGTGATTCGTTCGGTCATGCATGCGCAACATCCTATTAGGTTCTGTACTGGAATTAGTTCACCTGTTTCAAGTCTTCGGGTTTTTCGAGTTGTTCTTTCATCTTATGGGGCTGTCACATGAAGAACAAATGACTTGAACCCAAAAACATGTCAGATAAGAGGTGAGGTGAGCTAATCTAAAGACCCAGGTAAACAATGAATTAATCTTTTCTGTTTCTTATAGCATTATAGTTTTGTCTTGTTTGTAGTGTGATCAACGTTTGTTTAAGCAGTAGATGTGTGAGGAAAGTAACACGTAACATTTGAATTATATTTTGCTAAAATGAATGAAATGACTCAAAAAGATTTGTTCATTTTGCTGAACGAGACTCAAAGGTCCAAGTCGGTAAAATGATGCGAACTTCCCATCACTATGAATCACGTCCAAGTTCATCGTCTGTGTACTCCGGCTCAAAAAGGTAGAGTATGGCAAAAAATTCCATCTTATTTACATTGTTGTACCTTTTTGTTTGTAAACAGCGCTTGACTTAATTGCACTTTCTTAATTTTTGCGCATTCGCTTTGTAAACACTGGGTCGGTAGTTCGGCGTGACCTTCCGACTTGATTCAATAGTACATAGCGTCGTGAACGCGCATCCCAGAGCCTGTGCTACACGAGCTTTTGTGCTTAAAAAGTATACAGATATTTATTTTCCGAAAAAAATGACCAATCGTTTCGCTAGATAAGACCCTTCTTCCTCAGCTGGGATCGTTTAGATCCCTTTGAAGCTGCATTTAAACTACATTTTGGAAGTTCAAAATCGGGCACAAATGAAGTCCATTATATGGAGAAAAATCCTGAAATGCTTTCCTCAAAAACCATCATTTCTTCACAACTGAAGACAGAAAGACATGAACATCTTGGATGACAAGGGGGTAAGTAAATTATTTGTGAATTGTTGTTCTGGAAGTGGACTTCTCCTTTAAAGCACAGATGACTTTGAACAAATGTTCTATTAATGTTACTGGATGTTTAGAATTTTGAGAGAACCTACTGTACCATATACTCACCTGCAACCTTATATGTTCCTATACTCCACCCATGTATTAAATGTGCGTCCTTGAAAGTGAAATTACAACAACAGTGGTTCCATATACATATATTTAATTGTTATCCATATCTATTTTATTGTTGTACAGTTTATCCAAACTGCACATCATGTTTTGTTTTTAATAGAATGTTTTCAAAACATTACACTGTAACCTAGCTGCAACACTATAAACTGTTATAAAAACATTTGTGTTTGCTGGAACGAGCAATTAGCTTTAACCACACTTGTTTAAACAAAGTTATCACTTGTTTGAGAAGCGCAGAAGCAGGTTAACTTGTCAGAGTGATGCGCATGGCGGCCCCACAGCCACGTAAGCTGATGAAAGGTTGCGTCAAATTCTCTGAACCATTAAACAGAATTACAACCCATGTCGTTCAGAGGAATGGCCGAGAGGAGCTTTGATTTGCACCGGGGCCAGGAAAGAATTTCAGGGGAGAGATCGGACGAATTAAGCTGCCATATAAAGCAACGTAAAAGCTTGGGCTTCAGCGATGTGTGTGAACATTTGAAGGAAATCAGAGGGCAATGATACATTAAACAGGGTTTTACAGTGTAATCCACCTCTGCGTGTTGTTCTCAAAGACTGAGCATGAGGAGATGATTAGCAGGACGGCTAAATTGTATATGGATGGAAAACACAGAGGAATGTTTTTCTCATCCAATACTGTGCAAACTACAAAAGTGTGTCTTGTCAAGTTGCAGGCTTCTCTTACTTTTAGGTAAAATGTGTGTGTGTGTGTGTGTGTGCATATTCTGACTCTGTATGCTGTATCTTTTTCTAACTGTTTGGATTTTTCATTAAACAGACGATCAAATCTAAGTCAAGTCCCGTAGACTTTGAAGGGGTCACAAACTTTTGTACAATAACACATACAGTATATTGTATTTATGCTGTCTAGCACTGGACAACAAGGTTGACAACTACAGGGCAACATGCTAATTTATGCTAGCAACATGCTAACAAGTTATTAATATGTTAAATCATGCTATAATCATGCTACCAACTTGTTAAACAATGTGCTAAATCATAGTAGCAACATGTTAACAATGTTTTATTCATGCTAGTAACATAATAAATCATGTTACCAATTTTCTAAATCATGCTGGCAGCGTGCTAAAACAGTAAAAATCAAATAAAAAAAATCAAACATTAGCAATGTTAAATTGTTATTAATGTGATAAATCATGCCAGCATTATAATAAAACATGTTAGCAATGTGCTAAGCTAGCAACATGCTAAAACAGGTTAGCATGTGTCATCATGATAGCAATGTAAAAACATGTTAACAATATGTGCTAAATAATTAGTAATTATACTAAAATGTGCAAGCAAGCAACAGATTAGCAACATACTAAAACATGCTAGCAATGTGTTAAATCATGATAGCAACGTAAAAAATTGCTAACAATGTGTTGAATCATGACAGCAATGTGTTAAAACATGCTAACAATATGGTCTAAATCATGTCAACAGTGTGCTAAATCATGGTAGCAACATGCTAGCAATGTTTTAATCATGCCAGTAACATGCTAAATCGTGTTACTAATTTGCTAAATCATGCTGGCAGCATACTTCAACAGTAGAGATGTTAAATCAAACATATGTTAAATTGTTATTAATGTATTAAATCATGCCAGCATTAATACTAAAACATGTTAGTAATGTGTCAAGCTACCAACGTGTTAAAATAGGTTAACAACATACTAAAACATGTTAACAACAGCAATGTAAAAAATGTTAACAAAGTGTTAAATCATAATAGCAATATCTTAAAACATGCTAACAATATGTACTAAATCATGTCAACAACGTGCTAAATAATGGTAGCAACATGCTAGCAATGTATTAATCATGTCAGTAACATGTTAAATCATGTTACCAATTTGCTAAATCATGTTGGCAGCATGCTAAAACAGTAGAAATGTGCTAAATCAAACATTAGCAATGTTAAATTATGTTATTAGTGTTAAATCATGTCAGCATTATACTAAAACATCTTAGCAATGTGCCAAGCTAGCAACATGCTAAAACAGGTTAACAACATATTAAAACATGCTAGCAATGTGCTAAATCATGATATCAGTGTAAACATACTAACAATGTCTTAAATCATGAGCGCAGTATGTTAAAACATGCTAACAATCTGTGTAAAATCATGTTAACAATGTGCTAAATCAGTGGCGGCGAACGTCGGTCCTGGAGAGCCGCAGCCCTGCAGAGTTAATCAAACACACCTGAACAAGCTAATCAAGGTCTGAAGTGTTACTTGAAAGCTACAGGCAGGTGAGTTTTAATTAGGGTTGGAGCTGAACTCTGCAGGGCTGCAGCTCTCCAGGACCGGAGTTCACCACCCCTGTGCTAAATCATAATAGCAACTTAAAAATGCTAACAATGTGTTAAATCTTAAAAGCAAAATGTTAAAACTTCCTAGCAATGTGTTAAATCATGTTAGCAACATGCTAGCAACATATTAAATATTGCCAGTAACACGTTAAATCAAGTGAGCAATTTTTTTTTTTTTTTTTTTTTTTTTTTACTTTACCCTTTGTCAAACCAAAAAAGTTTAACATCAAAGTTACTTATCCAGTTATGGCTATAACTGTAAATACAACGGCTCTTGTGCAGCTCGTATTTGAATCGCTGTGAAGCTTTTCCCGCCGTGCCTCTCCTGAGAGGCTGTAATTGAAACCCAAAATAAATACAAACACTGTAGATCAGACTGTGAACAAGCAAATGCCTGTTGAGGAAAACCTGTCAAGCAAGAGGTCAAATAAATCAGTGATCATCTGCTGCTGAGAGTCAAACCTCTGGAGATCCCTGCGGTTCAATTTCACAAATAAAGGTAACAGGTTAAATCACGTGAGCAATATTTTACTGACTCCTGAATAAAGCATTCAAACTTAAAGCTTTTCAAAGTGTATTTATTTATTTATTTATTTATTTGCTATCAGGCAAGGCTTTGTCAAACCAGAAAAGTTTAACATCAAACGTTACTTAACCAGTTATAGCTATAACTGTAAATACAACGGCTCGTGTGCAGCTGATGTTTGAATCTCCGCGACGCGCGAAGCTTTTCCCGCCGTGCGTCTCCTGAGAGGCTGTAACTGAAACCCAAAATAAATACAAACACTGTATATCAGACTGTGAACAAGCAAATGTCTGCTGAGGAAAACTTGTCAAGAGGTCAAATAAATCAACGATCATCTGCTGCTGAGAGTCAAAACCTCTCGAGATCCCTGCGGTTCAGTTTCACAAATAAACGCCTGCCTCACGCCAAGATCTGATGTTATTAAAAATAATGAATGTCTTTGAAAAATAAACGTTTACACTGGACGCGCGACAAAGCGACCGTTGCAGATTTGTCCTTCGTGTCAGTGCGAGCGCTTGAGTAAGTCAGAAATAGAAACGGCAATCAGTTTACTGTCGGTAGTTTGTGGTGTCGGCTCGCATCGTGCCGCATCCAGTATAGATAATCTGATTATAATAGACTTTGTCGTGTTGCGTTGCACCGCTCACGTCCGTGTTTGACATCAGCTGAAAAATAAACTCGTTTCAGAGAAGGAGCAAGTTTTGATGAAAGATTGTAAAGGCATATTTTATTTTCTTTGGAATGACGTACACTGATGACTCATTCACATTTAGACCTGACACATAAATTAGCAAGGGAAATGTTACAATTATTCAACAAAGAGTCAACCTTGATATGCCAGAGAGTTCAACCTCTTTGATAGGTGCAGGTCCCTCTTTCATTGTACTGTGGTAACCTTTGAGAAACCTGTGAAAATATGTACAGAACAACCTATTAGCATTTATAGTACCTCTTTAAATAAAAAATGGGAAAAATGCTGTGAAACCCAAAGTAAACATGCAGGAACAGCTTGGGGACACCAATAAAATCTTATATCAACAATTAGCTTCATTTGAATATGAAGCTCGGCGCTGCAGAGAAAGATGGATTCCAGATGGAGACTGATGTTGAGAGTAAGATCATGGAATATTATTATTCCCCAGAACGGTGATGGACAGATATGTAAACGTGCTTAGATGCTTAACACATTTCCAGCTGTGGTTGTGTGGCCTTATTCACACCGTCCCGATGGTGTTTCCAGAGCTGCTGGCAGCTTTCCGTCTGCATTGTTTAGATGAATTCCGCACAGACGGAATTCCGAACCCCCTCCCATCAGCAAATGTCTGAGATGTTATGCAATTCCCCCTTAGCCCAAATTATGGCTTCAAAGAAAGGCAGTAATATATTTGAATTCAAATTCAAAAAATTACATCACCTTTAAAGAGTGAAGTTCAAAAGGGATTTGCCCTCAAAATTTAGATTTATTCCTTTTTATGCAGGTTTTTACTGAAGGGTTTGTTCATGTATCATACACTTGATTCTTATTTTATTGAACTTTATCTGTTTGCATCTGAAGTTTTCAATTATAGGGCATTTTCTTAAAATTAGTTTTCTTTTCCACTTCAGCAGCACTTACATACACCATATTTACATTTATTCCTGTGTATATGCTGAACGTTTTTATAGAAGGGTTTGTTCATATACCATGTTTTATGCATATGTTTTATACATGTATTTTATACCCTTTTTTTCTGATTTATGGAGTGATAAAAAAAGAAATTTAAAATCAAACTTTAATATGTCAGCAAAATGAATGAATGCATTTATTTGTTCCAAAGTACAGCAGAAACAGTACAAAAATATGTATATTTTATTTGAATATATTTTAAAATGTAATTTATTCCTGTGATTTCAAAGCTGAAATTTTAGCATCATTACTCCAGTCACATGTTCCTTCAGAAATCATTCTAATATTCTGATTTGCTGATCAAAAAGCATTTATTAATATTATGTTAATAACCGCTGAGTGGAATTATTATTTTTTTTTTTTCAGTTTTTTAAATAAATAAAGGAACAGCATTTATCTGAAACAGAAATGTCTTTATCATCACTTTTAATCAATTTAAAGCATCCTTGCTAAATAAAAATATACATTTCTGTAATTTCTTTCCCAAAAATGTATATACTGACTCCAGGCTTTTAAACGGTATAGTGTATAATGTTACAAAAGCTTTTTATTTCAGATAAATGCTGATCTTTGGATCTTTCTTTTCATCAAAGAATCCTGAAAGAAATGTACTCGGCTGTTTTAATTATTGATAATAATAATAATAATAATAATAATACATGTTTCTTAAACAGAAAATCAGCATATTAGAATGATTTCTGCAAGATCATGTGACACTGAAAACTGGAGTAATGATGCTGAAAATCCAGCTTTGAACACAGGAATAAATGACACTTTAAAAGTTATTTAAATGAAAAACAGCTATTTTAAATAGTAAAAATATTTCACATTTTTTGCTGTACTTTGGATCAAATAAATGCAGGCTTGGTGATCTAAAGAGACTTCTTTAAAAAACATGAAAAATCTTACTGTTCAAAAACTTTTGACTGGTAGTGTTTTTGCGTTTTTACTTTTTTGTACCAAATTCACCTTGGGTGTCTTGCCTTATAAGTTACGCAAAGAAAGCTTTTGAGCTCCATTTAAACCCACTAAATGTCTCACGACACTTCTAGACGCATTTGTCTTTATGGAATTAAGCTAATCCTGATGTTTATTTGATTTATTCATAATGCTGGAATCTGTCAGTGAGAGATTTCTAGCTGCGATCATCCCGTGTTTCTGTTTTGATAATCAGCAGCTTCTGGCTCTGCAAGTGGAATAATTTCTTCGCCAAAATGAACACGGCTCATTTGAACAAAACGCAGATACATAAGCAAAGTCACACATCTGCTGTTCAAAAACCTTGACAAAGATGATCATTAGTGTAATTTCTCTCTTCATAAGCACATTTTTGCACGAATAGTGTGCTCAGCAAAGAAAATGTTTAGTTGATGAGTTCAGCATAATTTTTTCTTGTTTATTAGATGTTAGCAGGATGAAAATATTTTTATTGTATTTCCTTTTGAATGACGGTCAATAATAACTGTCGAATAATCTTTTTTCCAGCATGATAGTGTAGTTATGACAC
Source organism: Cirrhinus mrigala (assembly GCA_036247105.1). Classification (NCBI taxonomy): domain Eukaryota; kingdom Metazoa; phylum Chordata; class Actinopteri; order Cypriniformes; family Cyprinidae; genus Cirrhinus; species Cirrhinus mrigala. The sequence goes on along the minus strand of CM070031.1, from coordinate 19,427,667 downwards.
CGACCAGCAGGGGCTAGAAAAAACAGAGTAGATCTTCACATCTTCAGCTCCAATCTGCTTTGAGATTTAAAATGAGTACCCTCAGATTCTAGTGAATAGTAATTTCTGTCAGCATGAATCAAATGAGGTGAAATGATGGAGAAAGATGATCTTGAGACTAACTTCTAGTGCCTATTAGCTACATTTATCTGCTTTGACAGCTGGTGTTTAATGCTGAGGCTGGTTTAGTGCTTAGCACAGGCAAACCGAGTAACGCTGGAAGAGCAGACACCTGTGGATCAGTGCAGAGGCTGAAAAAACATGACTGAAATTTCCAAGCAGCCGCAGAGATGTTAAACGGTCGAAAATTGAGTCTGCAAGAGTCATATAAGGACACAGGGAATGATCTCAAACGTTCTGGCAAGGTTCTTTCAAAGTTCTAAACCAGAAAGTCCATCTAGTAAAGTTAATAGAACGTTCGTCCAAAGTTGTCTGTAATGTTCTCAAAATGTTACTCATATATCATTAATGGAACTTTTTAAAAAATGTTTTAGTTGATTTTAAAGTGTTACTACTTTTTTTAGAATGTTTAGAGAACATTCAAAAGTAACATTTCCATAATGTTTGCAGAAAGATGAACTGAAATCTCCCCTTAACATTCACATAATACATAAAATCTTCTGGAAAAGTTCTTGAAAAGTTATAAACAAAAAAATGTTCTTCCGGTTATGTTACTAGAATACTTTTGATGTTTGAACTAATGTTCTCAAAACGTTACACACACAAAAAATCTTTTGCACAAAAATGTTTTATGGAACATTTTCAAAAATGTTACTAAGATGTAGAATGTTCAGATAACATTCAAAAGTAACATTGTCACAGTGTTTGCAAAATGCTACAATGGAAAGTGTCCAAATGTTTGCATAACCAAGAAAAACATTTTTAAAGTGTTTAAAAATGGATGTTTTGACCATTTTAGAGAACAATTGTATATGTAACCACTGTTGTTGTAATTTAACTTTCAAGGACATACATTTAATAAGGCAGCCAAGTGTTTAAAACATACGTGCACATTTCAGTTAATTGATAACGTGTACCCTCTTTAACTTTGTTGTTAAACTGAATGTACAAAGCAAGCTGTTAGCTGAAATATCAAATGAAATGTCTGTCAATAAGATGTGTGTGAACTTCTACTTGGACTGTCAGCAACTGAACTGCAGTGGTCATTATTTAAAATATAGAGAATTAAGCTACAAATTCAATCATAATGCACAATGTTTCTAAATAACATGCATTTTAAGATGCAGCTCCTCATATTAATCGAGTGTTTTCACTACGTTACTTGAATATTTTCGTAGATTTGTGTCGGATGTTATCTTTGGAATGAAAATATTAATATCTTATTTGTAAACATCATACCCTTTTTGCTTATTTCGGTTAATGTCATAAAACTTGTGAGCTAAGCCAGTTGTAGTACTCACAGGCTGTGTTTAAAATGCCATACTATCTTACTACTTTTACTATTTCTGCAGTACCCAGTATGTGTACTGTGCATAGTATGCAAATTTTCTGTATGCATGAAATATCCGGATGACCTACTATATTAGCTGGAATCTGCTAAACATAACTCAAGTACACTGAAATCGGTATAGAGGCTGTTTTCAAAATTGCATACCACAATACAACTCCTACTATATTGCAGTATGCTATGTGTATACTGTGAATAGCATGTGAATTTTCTGTATGCATGGAATGTCCGGATTACCTGCAACATTTGCTGACATTTGATGTATGCACCAGAAGACACTGCATGGTATACTATTTCCCAGAACGCAATGCGTGCCATGTGACTTTTCATTTTCAAATGCGTGAGTAAACTGGAGGCGGGGAATAGTAATTCTAAATGTAACACATGTATATGTACATATATGCATATACATATAAACTACAAACTATCGCTGTGTATATATAAAAAAAAAATTGTTAGTAGGACATAAATTGTACTTTAATCTCTACGGCACGTCACCTTTATCTCTATAGCGCTTTATACAGCACTGATTGTTTCAAAGATATTAAATAATAATAATATTGCAGTAATATATCAATAAAAATAATATTTCAATTATGCAATCAGAATTCAATTAAAAAGAAACTCTAAAAAGAAACAGAGTGTATTTACTCTAAAGACAAATAGACCAATTTACAATAACTCCGCCCACCAAAGTCTAGATGCAATAAACAGCACTGCAGAAGACACGTGTTTCTCTGCAGTACCAATGGTGCAGTAAATAAAAGACAGGACAAGTAGTGTGCTTTTAACGCGATCGATCCACGTTCGAATCCAACTCTTGACAATCTCATGCTTCTCCTTTTCCCATCACATACCAGATCAGAAACGCAGTTATTTTCAATAAAAATAATGGAAATATTTGAAAAGTTAAAATAAAACTCCTCATTAATAATACAGTGTTATACTTAACTGGAGGTTTAGGGAGGTTTTTGTCCCAGTAAATTGGTATTCATCTAATGAAATGTGTGTGTTTGTGTGTGCGTGTGTATATATATATATATGTAATAATTTACACTCTGCATATTACTGCATACTGTTTTATAATATACTACAGTACTGAAGTATAAATATCTTCCACCTAACTACTATTTACATGCCTCTAGCTAAATAAAATGCTGCTATTTTAGTATAAACAGAATTTGTCATTATTTTTAACTAGAATATATCCCTTTTTCCAAAAATATCATTGTTCAGTTAAAGACAGCTCGGTGTTAATTCAGTTCTGTCCAATATGTAAAGTGCATCAATTATGAAATGAGTTCAATTGGGCAATAAAGCACTGTTTACTAGTATCGCGAGTCATTCAGGACTTCGGATCCGGTTCGCAAATCATTTGATTTAGATGGGAAACTTGTATGTTATATATATATATATATATATATATATATATATATATATATATATATATATATATATATATATATACTCGTATCGCGAGTTATATTATTTACTTCTGAGAGAGTTTGTGTATCTTTTGATTCAGATTAGAGCGGAGTCGTGAATCATTTCGCGAACTGAATGATTCGTGATCCGCGCTCGAAAGTCCCGGTCTACAGATCGGGATTTCGGAGCGCAGAGTGAGAATTAATGGATGTTTTGAATATTCTAAGAACATTCTGAAATAAAATTTTCATAAACTAATGGAAACATTAGCAAAATGTTATTGGAACATATTTTTGTTAGCTGGGTTGGTACAATAATGGTTTCAGATGTTAAAGTAGGCTGCTTTAAGTATTGTGACTAAAAGATTGCCATATTTATATGGGATTTATATTGTAAGGTTCAAAGAATAGCTTACATTACCATGGTACATGTCCAGTAAATGTCCAATAAAATCCAATATATTAGTATTCCATGTGAAAAATAACAATAATTACATGAACATGAAGTGCTTTTTTTTTTTTTTTTGTAGCATTATTACTCCAATATGTTTTGCTGAATTGTGGCTCTGGGCTATGAATGGTGGTTTAATATCTAAATGAGTCATTATAAACATTTCAAATATCTTAAATCTCCAATATTAAAAACGCCTGAAGCACCAGAGACAAAGGAAGGAATAATCTCATTGTTCACGGGTGAAAATACTTTGTAGTTCACCTCTGAACGTTTGCTTTTCCACCGTATCTGCTTCCTAGATAATCCATTGTCGTTTGACAGCTTTTGCTTTTTTTTAAAAGTGAACTCTCGACCTCAGTGTCGCTACAGGAAATGACCCGTGTGTGAGACGAAGTGGGGAGGCCTTAAACTCCAGTAGACTTATTTACGTGGCTCTCGGGAGCTGCTGCGTAAGAGTGTTTTATACAAGCCATGAATCTTCGGGGACGACGTGTCCTCAGTAAATCACAGCTTATATTTAGTGCTTAGCTCAGTGATCTGTCAAAACACAAGCACATGTACGGAGCTAAAAGTTTGTAAAAGATGACTGTGCAACAGTTTCCAACTTCCTACTTGGACGAGCTTAATTGAACTCTTGAGAAAAACAGATTTAACAAAGACCAGCAAACCACTTCTAGCCTAACTTGGTTTAACCAGCCAACTGAAGTGCCCCAAACCTCTCTAAAACATCAGATCAGACTGGCTTAATCAGATCAACCAGACTGGGAGACCAACTAAACACTTTAAGCTGGTTTAAGAGGGTATCTCTTTACCACAAAAGATCGATAGAACATTAAAACTTACTACAACCGCAGACAAAAAGTTGCCTTTGTCTAAAGATGGTAAACTAGAAATGTCACTCTTAAAAAGACTATAGTTTAAACCTTTACACTACCATTTAAAAGTTTGATTTTTTTCAGAATTTATTTTTATTTTTTTTTTTTTTTGAAAAAAGTCTCTTCTGCTCACCAAGGCTGCATCTAATCAATCAAAAATACAGTAAAAACAGCAAAATTGTGAAATATTCTTACAATTTAAAATTGCTGTTTTCTGTGGTAATATATTTAAGATTTAATATTTATTCATTTAATGGCAAAGATCAATTTTCAGCAGCCATTTGGCAGTATTTAGTCATGACATGTATGGAAAATTGCTAAATATAACATATTCTACTACAGTACTAAATATCAAATTTTAAAAACCGTACTTTTCAGTTGAATTTAGCTTATTATAACAAAAAAGAATAAGATAAATATGCTTAAATCAACATTAAAAGCTTACAGAAATGTTCTGGGTTCAGTACAAGATGAATCTTCAATGAATGAAACACTTCATCTCAATGTTTTTATTTGTTGTCATTATTATTTGGCACTTCATGGACAGAAAACAAAAGATTGCAGAACAAGTCCGGCAACAGTACAAAAACATGTTCACATTATGAAAATGCGTAAGGTAGATCAAACGACTGAAAACAGCCAATCCAAGAACTCAGTTATGTCTATAATATTTATTACTCATCCACTTGGACGCACACATGATCTTTGCTTGTGGGTAGCGAGTTTTGCAGTCAGACTGTTTTAGCCAATCAGCTGAGCCGTAAACACCATGTGACTAACGATTGTGGTAAATAAATGACATAATTTCAATAATAATAATATTTATTAATAAATAAATTACCATTTCAATATTGCTTAAACATTCAAGTTAATATTGCTTTCAGAAACCTGTAGTTCATCAGAATCCACAGTCATCAATAGAAGAAGATTATCGCAAGAGTCATGGCACAGCATGTCCAATCAGCATTAATGAACCAAACAATAACGCTGGATAAAACAAGTACGAACCAACTAGGTATTCAATACATACCTTCAGAAAACTCAACAGCATCTCTAAAGTCAGCACAGCCGAACCAATAAACACACAACCACATGAAAAACTCATTGAAGAAAAAAGTAACTCAATTACAGTGTTCTGCATGTTGGGATCTAAATTGTTACATGCAATTACAATCATGATTATTATCAAAATTATTGTAAGAATCATTCCAAACAGAGCTTTGAGCACAATCACACACAACATTGTGAGTTCAGCACCTACTGCACAAAACAGAAATAACAGTAATAATTCTCTGACACTCAGTTTTTTTAACACAAATGATAACCTTACAAATTCAAGCGCACCGATCGTGACTCCAAAAGCAGCACAGCATGCTACAAAAACATCAGACAAAGTCCTTACGCTAGCAATTGATCCAAGAGTCACTCCTAGACCTACTGTAAATAAAAACTCTGTTCCGATTTTGTTACTTGACTTGCGCATTGGGAAAAACTTTGTAAAGGCAGCCGCGGCTGTGGAGCACAGAGCCAAATTTAGTGCAAAAGCAACATGTGGACTTAAAGCGTTTCTTAAAGACGCCATAAATGTCACGAGTCCAGCTAAAGTTGCCTCAAGAATTAACACTGTGTACTCCTGTTCAGTAGCCAGAACAATCGCAATCAGTGAAACGAGCAAACTCCATCCAACCAGTCCTAAAGTGTCAAGCATTACAGATGAGACCTGATTTTCTCCAAGTTTGCCGTCAATTTCTTTTAGTCTTTGTAAAAGCTCCAGCCTTTCAGCTTCTAACTGTTGAGTTTGATTCAGTGCTGTGTAAAATCTGTCACTATTGAGCCAAACTAACTTGTTTATTTCTTCTACCAGAGCTGCTTTTTCAGCAGGGTTTGGTTCAGAGTCTCTTATGATGTGAAATCTTCCTCCACATGCGTCGATCATTTCTCTGGACGCTCCTGTGAGACGTTCCTGGTGATTTTGGAGCAGAAGAACAATGCAGTACTGCAGGACTTCTGCTCCCAGCTGCTCCTGGGCTCGTTTCACAATATCACACTGTTGTGATTGTTGATCTTCCAGATTCAGGACTATTAAAACGGCGTGAGGTCCAGGAGATGAGAGAAACAGCGCTGTTGTGAAGGTCTGTCTCGCTGTGTCCTCCTCACAGAGGTTTGGTCCAGTGACCAGCATCATTCTACGACCCTCGTCTGTAATTACTGGGGTCTTTTTAATCTCTCTGTCCTTCTGTCCACCGTCTTTACTTCCTGACAGAAGATCTGTAGCACTGAATCTGGACTGACCTCTGATTCCCACTATCAGGATCCTCAGAGCCTCATCATGAGCTAAAAAAAAAGGAGCTAAATTTGAATTAATAATGAATGATCTGCTAACTGTACAGTGTTTGTATGACAAAATTGTTTATGTAAACCATCTAATGTTCATGTTAATTTATTACAGTGTTTATTTATTTATTTTTTGTGGTTAAATAGCCACATTTGCTTACCTAGAAACTGCCACTGACTTTACATTACAACCATGAATGCATGGTGTCCAGTACAGTGGAAGGTAGGCTACAAATATAATAAAGTAGTGCAAGTAAAAAGAGATCAGATATACATTCACATTACATTATACATTACCTTCAGCATTTATAGATGTGATGTGAAAAGCAACAATCAATGTGAGGATCCATTTAGGCTGTTTCCAGTTTAGTTTCATTTTTCAGCCTGGAAAATAAAGCGTCTCTTACTCGCTTTCCAATTAATGTAATTTTACAGTATAACCAATTTATGATGCATCGTGATTACTTACAGCACGATCGTTTCATTTAACAATACAGACAGTGCAGCTCAATCCTATTCCTGTGTTTGTAAAGTTAAAGTTTCACTTTTATTTCCGCTCACGTGCTTCTTGTGTTACAGCTATATTTAGCACTAAGTCGTATTCCTATTTAAAATGAACAATGATATAAATGAACAATGATAACCAAGACCGAACAACTTGAGCAAACTCGCTTTTAAACCAACTTTATTGCAGCAATAAAGTAATCACCGCAGCAGCTTGAAACTTTCTGGAGGCACGAGTAGGATGGACAAGTTTGATTCTAGTGATGGGTCGTTCTTGAACGATTCGTTCATTTTGAACGAATCTTTAATGTGACTCGGGACGAACGAGTCGTCTCGGGGAGTGATTCGTTCAGTCGCGCATGCGCAACATCCTATTAGGTTCTGTACTGGAATTAGTTCACCTGTTTAGAGTCTTCTAAACGAGTCGTTCGTTCATCTTATGTGGCTGTCACGTGATGAACGAACGACTCGAACCCGAGGACTCGAGAGATGAACTAATCAATTCTCTTTCCGGCTCAAACTGCATAGGGTTAGCTTATGGGGTTGTCACGTGATGAACGAACGACTCGAACCCGAGGACTCGAGAGATGAACTAATCAATTCTCTTTCCGGCTCAGACTACGTTGGTTAAGCTTATTGGGCTGTCACGTGATGAATGAACCCGAAAACTTGTCAGATAAGAGGTGAGGTGAGCGAATCATAGACTAAAGACCCAGGTAAACAATAAATGAATCTTTTCTGTTTCTTATAGCATTATAGTTTTGTTTCGTTTGAAGTGTGATCAACGTTTGTGTAAGCAATAGATGTGTTAGGGAAGTAACAGGTAACATTTTAATTATATTTTGTTAAAATGAACGAAATGAACGAAATGACTCGAAAAAAGATTCGTTCATTTTGCTGAACGAGACTCAAATGTCCGAGTCGGTAAAATGATCCGAACTTCCCATCACTATTTGATTCAAAAACCAATCAGAACGTTCATTTCTGCTGCGCGGCATGTTTCCTAACCAATCATGTTTCGCGTTGCAACTCATGGGGCGGGACAGAACAGTGCCCGTTGTCAGTGGCCTCAAACTGAACTCTTTGTAGTGATGGGAAGTTCGGATCATTTTACCGACTCGGACCTTTGAGTCTCGTTCAGCAAAATGAGCGAATCTTTTTTCGAGTCATTTCGTTCATTTTAGCAAAATATAATTCATATGTTACGTGTTACTTTCCTCACACATCTACTGCTTACACAAACGTTGATCACACTACAAACAAGGCAAAACTATAATGCTATAAGAAACAGAAAAGATTAATTCATTGTTTACCTGGGTCTTTAGTCTATGATTAGCTCATCTCACCTCTTATCTGACAAGTTTTCGGGTTTGAGTCGTTCGTTCATCACGTGACAGCCCCATAAGATTAACCAATGGAGTCTGAGCCGGAAAAAAAATTGATTAGTTCATCTCTCGAGTCTTCGGGTTCGAGTCGTTCGTTCATCACGTGACAGCCCCACAAGGTGAACGAACGACTCCAAAAACCCGAAGACTCGAAACAGGTGAACTAATTCCAGTACAGAATAGTGATGGGAAGTTCGGATCATTTTACCGACTCGGACCTTTGAGTCTCGCTCAGCAAAATGAACGAATCTTTTTTCGAGTCATTTCGTTCATTCCGTTCATTTTAGCAAAATATAATTTAAATGTTACGTGTTGCCTCCCTAACACATCTACTGCTTACACAACCGTTGATCACACTTCAAACAAGACAAAACTATAATGCTATAAGAAACAGAAAAGATTAATTCATTGTTTACCTGGGTCTTTAGACTATGATTAGCTCACCTCGCCTCCTGTCTGACAAGTTTTCGGGTTTGAGTCGTTCGTTCATCACGTGACAGCCCCATAAGCTTAACCTATGCAGTCTGAGCCGGAAAGAGAATTGATTAGTTCATCTCTTGAGTCTTCGGGTTCGAGTCGTTCGTTCATCACGTGACAGCCCCATAAGATGAACGAACGACTCCAAAAATCCGAAGACTCGAAACAGGTGAACTAATTCCAGTACAGAACCTAATAGGATGTTGCACATACGGGACTGAACGAATCACTCCCCGAGACGACTCGTTCGTCCCGGGTCACTTTAAAGATTCGTTCAAGATGAACGAATCGTTGAAGAACGACCCATCACTAGTACAGAACCTAATAGGATGTTGCGCATGCGCGACTGAACGAGTAACTCCCCGAGACGACTCGTTCGTCCCGAGTCACATGCTGTAACTGTATACTGACTGAGAAAACACTGTATCCCGCGTATTTATAACAGTTGTTTATAAACGGAGCTAGCGATACTCTTTTGAATCTGTTCTTTTTGAACAGAAAAACGGTCTGATTCACTCTGAATCATTCGGATAGTTCACTCACGAAGCATGTTTTTACTCATTACATTAAACATGAAACTGTAGGACACAAATAATGGTGAATGAAGTGGAATATTTACAATCCAAACCAGAGATGAAGATCTTTATTGAGTTCAACAGCTACGTGCAGCTTATTAATGTCTCCCACAAGTCGTTCTCCGACCAAAAAGTTTCAAAACATTAACAGTACACCAAAGCATTTAAAATACCATGACTTTGCAATGTTTTGGACATGTACATTGTATACACCATACTACCAGAATCAGGTAAACAGTCAGTTCCAAGGTATAGTACCACAGTATTACCATTAATATGTAGGCTACAATATTACTGCCACAGTAGGCTTTTTAAAACAACATTTTGAGTAACTAAATAGGCTGAAGGTTGTTTGTAAATTGTATTATATCACTATTAGAAAACATTTTGTGGTGAATATAAAGCGGATACCATAATACCAAGGCCAAATTTAGTGGTATGGAGACATTTGGGCAGTCTTTACAATCTGTCCTCCTGTCCACCGTCTTTCCTTCCTGACAGAAGATCTGCAGCGTTGATTCTGGAGTGACCTCTGATTCCCACAATCAGGATCCTCAGAGCTATGAGAAACTGGAAGAGAAAGTGCAAAGAAGAAAATTATTTGCCACTGCATGGGGTAAGAAAAATAACTGTTCTTCAAATCATTGGCCTTCTTTTAAGGATGTTTAGGTATCTTTTGTAGTGTTTGTATACAACATCAATGACACCAAATGGCATTGATTCTCAGGTGTCATGTGACTGACAGTGATTTGGCTAGTTGATAAAAAGCTGAAAGGCAGAATGGAACTGAGAGAATTTTGATAACATTATTATATATCAAAATTTTACTTATTTTCTCTAAATTGTATAAGATGCTGTATTTTCCAGTCAGATGAACAATCATGTAGTTTCAAATCCCGGAGAACACAAACTGAAAAAATAAATCACATTGGATTAAAGTATCTGCCAAATCTATAAATGTAAATGCTTTGTGATTTGACATTTAAGCAGAAAGTGAAGTTTAAATTATTGTAAATAAAAAAAAAATTCCTAGTTAAATTACTGAATAGTAGAAGAGGGCAGATACTAACCATCTGAAGATGAGATGTGAAATACAAAGATCAGTATTAGCAGCCAGTTTGTTTTTATCTTATTTGACTTCATCTTATAACCACAGGTGTTGTTGTGCAAAGTGAATTACAGAGTTGGTTTTGATTTAAGAAAACAACAAAAAAAAAAAACAGTTCTGCATTTAAAGGGCTCGTGTCATATATTGTTTATTTGTATTATTATTTTCTCTGCACATGTGTGAGATTTTACTGCAGAAAATCTACTGAATGAGGGAAACATGAGAATATGTTTAAGCAGATCATTCACAAAGGCAACAAAACCCCCCAAAAACATTTATATCAGGCATTTATTGAAAATGAAATGTCACAACTGATGTGAGGCATATCTGAAACTATTACAGATGCTTGACTGAAATATCAATGAGAAAGCAGTTTGCACTCTGTTGGATCTGAATAGTTCTGTTATTAGACATAAATGCTTTTGTAGAACATAAATACCCTAAGAAACAAGTTTGTGACTTTGCATTGTTTATTGTGTGCTGCAAGCAGCAAAAAGAATCTGCATTGATTCTAGACTTCACTAGATCTTCATATGTTAGGGTCGAAGCCCGCACTGGTATTTTCTTGATGACCGCAAAAAGAACTAAAAATACTCCTTTATATGTGATCATATAAGAATAAGGTCTTATTTGAAACTGCAAAGGGTCTACTTTTATTTGTGTCTAGTCATAATAGCAACAAAGTAATGTGCTTTTGTAAAATAAAGAAAATACCAGTATGTTGAAAATATGTGTGTTTATTACAGATAATAGCAGATTCTAAATTTCTTCATTTTACAATTTCTCTCAGATTATAACTGTCTCATTCAATACAAAGTAACATCTGTGACTACTGAGCCAAACTTGTCTTTTTTTTCTACGAGAGCTGCGGTTTGAGCAGGTTTTGATCCAGAGTCTCTTATTGTGTGAAATCTTCCTTAGTTGTGTTAATCATTTCTCCAGCAGTCTTCCTTGATGTAGAACTCGTTTCACAATAGCACACAGTCTGATTCTTGATTCAGAACCATTAAAGCAGTACGGGAGAAACTGCTTCTTGTTTAATTTTCTTTCATCCTCATGCAGAGCCCTGATTATAGCCCTGTTATGAGCTATAATCAGCACTGAAGAAGCCAACAGCAGCAGTGGATAATACAAGAAAGAGCTAAGGTGGTGTTCTATATATACCTTAAGCAAACTCAACATCTCGAAAATCAGAACAACTGAAGTAATAAACACAAAACCACATGAAAAAGAGAAACCATGCAAAGAAAAACTATTTGCCAGTGGGGGTAAGAACAATAATCTGTAATATAAATGTAAATGCTTTGTAACTGACATTTAAGCAGTAACTGTATTTTAAAGTTATAGTATTGGTTAAATAGTAGAAGAGGACAGACACTAAACTTCTAAATATGACATATGAAATGCAAGAATCAATATTAGAAGCCAGTTTGATTTTCCCTGAGCTAATTTTATCTTTTAACCTGGTCTGTCATATAAAGAGAGTCATTGACTTGGTTTCAACATGATGAAAAGAAACAAATCAGTATGTAAATTTTGCTATTATATATTCACCCTCATGTCGTTCCAACCGTGTAATACTTCCTTTAGTTTGCAGAAAGTTCACACTGCTACTTTATGTACAATAAAACTGGATGGCAAAATGAGTCTTTGCTGACAATCACATTATGAGATGCCATTTTATTTAAAATGAGTTAATCACCATTCTTTCATACATTAATTTAACCCTTCTTGTGTTGGAGACACAAGAACTGGACAATACAGCCAATATATGCATGCCACTGAGTGTATATATGGGACATTCTATAATTAGGGGTACATTTAGAATTTGACAATGTGAAGAAAAAAGTTTTCCTGTTTCCCAAAAACCCAAGCATGACCTTACATAGCTGCTTTGAATCAATCTATATTGTATAAAGTGCTATATAAATAAAGGTGATTTGTAGGAATATGTGCATAAAATACCATCTATGTTTGCTTTACTAGGTAACACAGTTGACAGGTAACTTAGTGTTTTGGGTCTATACGCAACATGGAAGCATAGAACTACTGAGCATATGGTATGTTTAGAAATACATTTCCACAAACAAAACTAAGTTTTAGTTAAATTGTCTTGTTAAAAATTGCAGCAGTAATACTTGTGTAACACAGTTGACAGCCAATTATTCCACTTTTGACACAGGTTTGCTAGTTTAACCAATATTAGGGGAAAGAGAGAGAACATAACTTCTAGTGTTTCATCCATGTGCTTCTAGAGGAAATATCATCATACTGTGCAAATTATGTGAGAATGGGACAAACCATTCCTTTTTCCAGTGGGTAACGTAGTTGACAGTGTTTCTTCAGACACAAATAAAACAAATTATATCAAAATAAACATATATTCAACACAATAGAACATGATTCAACATTTTTTAGTTCTCTGCAAAAAGAAAAAGATATGAAGGATGTAAACACATTTACTCAGCAAGAAGAAATGCTAGTAATAAATACCAGTAAGCATATGAATTTCTATATAGTGTATCATGTTCATTTGCTCTTTAAATACTATAGAGCTTATTTATGATTCATGTATTTATATAGCTTAATATAAATTAGTTGCCAAATTGTATATACTAGATTCAAAAGTACTCACTTAATACACAGCAATATTAAGATGAGTATTTCTGTATTTCTGATCAGCTCTTAATGATGGAGGCAATAGCAAATAATATTTAATTCATCTTTATAAGTTTAATATGTCTGTTGGATTTTTATTTACAGTTAATGTCCAGATGAAGTTAAATCACAACAACAACAACGTGATCTGAAAACAGCATTGGTTTGTCTGCAGACCTGCAAAGGTGGTAAGTGGACATTTAACACATTTTCATCCAGAGCTAAAGGGTCTTAAATATCTGGAGTTAATTGTTTTAGTTGCTGTTTGTAACATAATCTGATGTCAGAGGCAGACTGCAAATTACTTTTAATAAACCAGTGCAGTAATGCTACATAAAGCAGATAAGAACTGAGCAAGTTCTCTATAATTACATTGAGAAAATGCAAACATGCCATTGTAAATCCTAATATCAGTAGAATTATTGCCATCTTCACACCAAGCTGAGCAAATAACACATTCACAAACCCCAGTGAGAGTGTCACCCCAACAGAACAACACAGAAATGCCTCAAGTGCAAAGACTGGAGATTCACGACTAATATTTTCTTTGCAACATATCGATGCAAAAGCCCCAATCGTGATTCCAGGAGCTGCATAACATGCTATGAGCACATCTGACCACGTCCTGATGCTGATGATTGTCCCAAAGACCAAAGCTGCACCTAGCGCAAATGGTAGATACATCAAATGCAGTATTAGCAGAATGGTAAAACAGTCAAAAATATCCTCTATGGTGCACCTGATGTCTGATAAGCTCCTGGTAAGCTCTATCCCTACAGTTTCCCTGGATTCTTTGAGTATGATTGCTAGTGATGATACCAAGGCTAAATTTAGAGGTATGGAAATATCTGGATGAAGAACATTTCTTAAACTGATCATAAACAATACAAGTGCAGCATATTTCACCCCAGAATTTAAATATGTGTGCCGACGGCTTCCCATAAACTGGTATATGAGAGGTTATTTTCTTTGTTTAGATTCTGATTGTCATTTTCTTGAAGTATTTTCTGTACTTCAGCTTCTACCTGTTGAGTTTCATTCAACACTGAGTAAAATCTGTCACCATTAAGCCAAACTATCTTGTCTATTTCTGATACAAGAGCTGCGGTTTGAGCAGGTTTTGGTTCAGAGTCTCTTATGATGTAAAATCTTCCTCCACATGCGTTGATCATTTCTCTGGACGCTCCTGTGAGACGTTCCTGGTGATTTTGGAGCAGAAGAACAATGCAGTACTGCAGGACTTCTGCTCCCAGCAGCTCCTGGGCTCGTTTGACAATATCACACTGTTGTGATTGTTGATCTTCCAGATTCAGGACCATTAAAACCGTGTGAGGTCCAGGAGAGGAGAGAAACAGCGCTGTTGTGAAGGTCTGTCTCGCTGTGTCCTCCTCACATATTATTTGAATTAAAAAATGAACGATAACTTTACAGTGTTTCTATGACAAATGTAAACCATTTTGTTTAACTGGTGTATGTTGTCCAAACTAGAGCTGAATTCCTGAGGTAATTTTATGATATATGTCACTCTGTCTGCTGTGCAATGTCTGTTAGCTTCTCTACAATCTCGCCTGCTATTTGAAATGCTCAAGGCACAAGCCTTTTAAATTTGAATAAGGTCTGATTAGCTGTCGGTGTTTTATCGTTAATCAACTGTTAAAAAAAGTGATCACAACGATATTGTTCCTCTGTATTGTTATCATTACAGTCTTGGTGTGAACTTTGCTGTTGTCTTAAATTTGAAACGATTTTTAGAATGTTGTCTTTATAGTTATAGTTATCTTTATCGTTCTTAGTGTGAACGGGCCTTTATTCTTTAAAATATTTACTTTGAAATAAGTAGGGTACGGGTTCTGTCGAGCCATTCATTTGTCTGTTTTTTTGATGATAAAAAGATGAAATGTAGTTGCAAAAAAACGGGTTAAGAATCTGTACAACTGTATCAATCTGTATCCTGCCTCTTATAGCACAAGTACATCTCGGAGACGTCTATTTGACGTCTGCATTTACATCTGCAAGACGTAGTTGCTCATCTGCAATACGTCTATTGGACGTTTCCTATCAGATGTCAAATAGACGTCTATTAGATGTCTTTAAGATGTTTATGATTTAGAATGTATGTAAAACTGACATCTTACAGATGTCTGTCAGACGTTTGTACACAGCAGATGCATTCCAGATCAAATGATCTTTAACAGACATCTTGCAGACGTACGTGTGCTATCTGGGGCTGTGCGGAACTGCGGAAGAACTGATGACGGTTTGAATTCTTGTTTATTTTCGTTTTACTGAAAAAAATGAAAAAGGAGCCATTATCTCATTTTTCTACTTTCAGTATTAAATCAAACACGAATGATCAGAGCCTGGACCCTTACAGTTATATTTAGCACTAAGTCGTATTCCCATTTCTAATGATTAATGATATAACGGAACCAAGGGCGTAAATTTCATCTAACAGTGGGGGGGACAATAAATAATAAATCCTCAAGAGCAATTTTTGAAAGAAACACAAATAATACAGCCAAAATTGTACTTGTAAGGATAGATATGTGTACACAGCAGGTGTACATAGCATGCTGTCTAAATATGAATTTAGTTCATAGGTTCATCACGCAGTCATATTATAATTATAATATGAGAATGTCTCTTATTTAGATATTCAACCGCAGCAAGCCCACTGATCTGCTACTTAACGTCACATGGCAACACCCAACACATCGGTAGGTCTACAATATTAGCCTAATAACAGTTTACACACAGCCTTATCAGTAGTTAGTCAGTACTGTTAGTCAGTAATCAGGGGTGCCCAAACTTAGTTTTAGATGGGCGGTGTCCTGCAGAGTTTAGATCCAGCTTGCCTCAACACAACTGGCAGGAAGTTTCTAGTACAGCGTTTCCCAATTCCAGTCCTCGCCTAAAAATTTGTATACTTTTTAAACACAAAAGCTTGTGTAACACAGGCTCTGGCAAAATATTCCTTTTTCGTATTGCCTGATAAACCACCTCATGCGAGCATAAAAACGTCTGTGCAATATATGGAAGATTTTGCGAAATTTACATGTTTCCAGTAGGCATATTTTCAATTCGCAATTTCAGTTTGCGCAACTGAAAGGGTAATGAAAATGCAGCTACAGTTAACCTGTATTATATACCATTTGGAATATGTGTGGTCAATCGGTGCGTTTCCATTACAGATTTGCGCAAAACGTTTGCGATATTTTATAGATGTTAATAAAAAACAGTTTGGAATATACAAATTTTAAATATCAAATATCACTATACTGTATGTTTAATTGCATAGATTATGTCATAATGTTTATAGGGTTATACAGGTGCATCTCCAAAAATTTGAATATCGTGAAAAAGTTAATTTTTTCTATGTAACTTATTTCAAAAACTGAAACTTTCATATATTCTAGATTCATTACATGCAAGGTAAAATATTTCTAAAGTTTTTTTTTGGTTTTAATTTTGATGATTACAGCTTACAGCTCATGAAAGTCAAAAATCCAGTATCTCAAAATATTAGAATATTTCCTAAGATCAATCAAAAAATGGATTTGCAAACCAGAAAAGTTCAAGTTCTTTAAAGTACGTTCATTTATGCACTCAATACTTGGTCGGCAGCACATATTACAGCAAATTCCTTGCTCCTAGCATAAATTACAGCATCAGTAAAGTGTGACATGGAAGTGATCAGCCTGTGGCACTGCTGAGGCACTATTGAGCCTTCAGATCATGTGTTTATTGTTGGATCGTCTGTTTCTCATCTTTCTCTTGAAAATATCCCATAGATTCTCAATGGGGTTCAGGTCAGGCATGTATTGGCTGGCCAATAAAGCACAGTCATAATCATGGTCAGCAAACCTGCAAGTCCTGCTGGAAAAGAAAATCAGCATCTCCATAAAGCTTGTCAGAAGATGGAAGCATAAAGTGCTCCAAAATCTCCCTGTAGACAGCTGCATTGACTTTGGACTTGATAAAACACAGTAGACCAAAATCAGCAGACGTCACGGCACCCCAAATCATCACTGACAGAAACTTCACACTGGACTTCAAGCAGCTTGGATTCTGTGCTTCTCCAGTCTTCCTCCAGACTCTGGGATCTTGATTTTAACATAGAACGCAAAATTTACTTTTATCTGAAAAGAGGACTTTGGACAACTGAGCAACAGTCCAGTTCATTTTCTCCTTAGCCCAGGTAAGATGCTTCTGACATTGTTTCTGTTTCCGAAGTGGCTTGGTAGCCCTTTTCCTGAAGACGTCTGAGCGTGGTGACTCTTGATGTGCTAACTCCGGCTTCATTCCACTGCTTGTGAAGCTCTCCCAAGTGTTTGAATCGCCTTTGCTTGACAGTTTTCTCAAGCTTGCGGTCATCCTTGTTGTTTGTGCACCTTTGCCTACCTAATTTCTTCCTTCCAGTCAACTTTGCATTTAATATGCTTTGATACAGCACTCTGTAAACAGCCACCCCTTTCAGTAAGACCTTCTGTGACTTACACTCTTTGTGGAGGGCGTCAGTGATTGTCTTCTGGACCATTGCCATGTCAGCAGTCTTCCCCATTATTGTGGTTTCAAAGAACAAGAGATACCTGGAATGTATACTGTAGGGATGGACATTTAATGAAACTCAAATGTAAATATTCTAATATTTTGAGATACTGGATTTTTGACTTTCATGAGCTGTAAGCTCTAATCATCAAAAAAAAAAAAAACTTTACACATGTTTTACTTTACATGTAATAAATCTAGAATATATGAAAGTTTCAGTTTTTGAAAGTTGCAAACAAAAAATGAACTTTTTCACAATATTCTAATTTTCTGAGATGCACCTGTAAATGGAAGTTAAAGAGTGTTCCAAAAAGTGCCTGGCTTTGCCACAATTATCAGATGCATTAAAATCAAATAATCGTTTATAATAATAATAATTATAATAAAAAGGGAAATAAAAGGGACATGTATACAATTACAACTGAAATGTATATTAATTGTCAAATCACCTTTATTTGACCAGTGCTTTAGACAATACAGATTGTTTCATACAGCTTCATAGAAATATATAGGATAATAACAATCAATTATGTGACCCTGGACCAAAAAAAAAAAAAAGAAACAGTAATAAGGGTCAATTTTCTGTAATTGAGATGTATACATGATCGGAATGCTGAATAAATAAGCTTTTCATTGATGTATGGTTTGTTAGGATAGGACAATATTTGTCCAAGATACAACAATTTGAAAATCTGGAATCTGAGGGTGTAAAATCATCTTTAAAGTTGTCCAAATGAAGTTCTTAGCAATACATATTACTAAATAAAAATTACGTTTTGATATATTTATGGTAGGAAATTTACAAAATATCTACATGGAACATGATCTTTACTTAATATCTTTTTGGGATTTTTGGCATAAAAGAATAATCGATAATTTTGACCAATACAATGTATTTTTGGCTATTGCTACAATACTTAAAAAATAAAAAATACTTAAGACTGTGATCCGGAGTCACAAATATGAGACTGCTGTGATTGATTTAGGTTCTGTTTGTGATTTGTGCTCTCCAAATTACAATTAATGGACCTAACAGTAATGCAGCATAAAACAAGTTTTCAATAATTACTTTGAGAAAACTCATCACCAACCCTAAACTGAGGAAGACTGAACCAATCAGCACACAAACACATGGCAAAATCACTATTGCAATAATGAAATGCATCACATTCTCTACAGTTTTACTTTTTGAATAGAAATACACCATTGTAATTCCTAATGTTAGTAGAATTATTGAAATATTCACATCAAGCAGGCCAAACACATACACAAACCCCTTTGAGAGTATTGCTCCCACTGAACAAAACAGAAATGACCCGAGCACAAAGACTGGAGGTTTATGGGTGGTATTTTCATTGTTAATTGAAACGAATGTCAAAGCCCCAAATATGACCCCAGGGGCAGTGTAACATGCTATGAACACATCTGACCAGGTTCTGATGCTGACAATTGTTCCCAAGATCAAAGATAAACCTAGCAGAAATGGTAAACTTAATAATACTGCTAGTAGCAATTGCAAATAAATTATTAAGAAAGGGAAAATTAGTAATAATACCATACTGGATGATAGATTTGTTATGTTATGATTTGTTGTTCTTAAGATTTTGGTTAATTCGTGGTCTATTGTCAACATAGTCGCCAGTGATGTTATCAAGGCCAAATTAAATGGTATAGCAACATCTGGACTCAGAGAATGTCTAAGATACGCCATAAACAATACAAGTAAAGTCAGTGCTGTCCCAAAAATTAAGGTTTTGTCCTTTTCTTTAGTGTAAATAACAAGAGTGGTAAATAATACAAGGAAAATCCATCCTACAATTCCAACTGCCCCTCCTAAAATGTCATATATTACAGACAAATGTGGATTTTCCTCAGGTAAGTCTTGAGCGGTTGCCTCAGTTTCTAACTTCTGTGTCAATACTGAGTAAAATCTGTCACCATTGACCCAAACTAACTTGTCTATTTCTGCTACGAGAGCTGCAGTTTGAGCAGGTTTTGGTTCAGAGTCTCTTATGATGTGAAATCGTCCTCTACATGCGTTGACCATTTCTGTGGATGCTCCTGTGAGACGTTTCTGTTGATTTTGGAGCAGAAGAACAATGCAGTACTGCAGGACTTCTGCTCCCAGCAGCTCCTGGGCTCGTTTCACAACATCACACTGTTGTGATTGTTGATCTTCCAGATTCAGGACTATTAAAACGGCGTGAGGTCCAGGAGACGAGAAAGACAGCGCTGTTGTGAAGGTCTGTCTCGCTGTGTCCTCCTCACAGAGGTTTGGTCCAGTGACCAGCATCATTCTACGACCCTCATCTGTAATTACTGGAGTCTTTATAATCTCTCTGTCCTCCTGTCCACCGTCTTTCCTTTCTGACAGGAGATCTGCAGTGCTGAATCTGGACTGACCTCTGATTCCCACAATCAGGATCCTCACTTCGTCATCATGAGAAGCTGAAAAGGAAAGTTAAAGATGAAAATATCAGAAAATATTATTTGAATTAAAAGATGAACGATAACTTTACAGTGTTTCTATGACAAAACTTTTTATGTGAACCATTTTGTTTAACCGCTGTATGTTAATTTATTACAATGTTTAATTTTGTGTTTATTTATTAATTTGTATTTATTTATTTTGGTGGTTAAATAGGCATTAAATACACGCTGCCATTGACTTTACATTACAACCATGAATGCATTGTGTCCAGTACAGTGGACACAGTTTTTTTTAGTTATGTAAGGTAGACTACAAATATGATACGTTTCGTCTTGTACAAGTTTGTATTGTTGTTTTAAGTAAAATGAGAGTAGATACACATTTACATTACATTATACATTACCTTCAGCCTTAACAGATGTGATATGAAATGCAAGGATCAGCGTGAGGATCCATTTTGGTTGTTTTCTGTTTAGTTTCATTTTTCAGATTAGGAAATAAGCCCACTCTTACTCGCTTTCCAAAATCAGTTAATTTAATGTATAATTTTACAATATAACCAAAATCTATTTAATAGCACTGACGGTGCAGCTGAATCCTGTATCTTTGTTTGTAAAGTGAAAGTTTCATTTTTATTTCCGCTTGCGTGCTTCTTGGGTTCATGTGGAACTTGTATATGAGGCGCCACATAGAATTTAAATCAGACTTCGCTTATCAATACATACATAAAACACGTGCATATACACCTAGAAATAACGTGCATATACATGTATACTATTAGATGTTCAATATGTATATATGAAAATGCACATGCACACTAATATGAAATCTATACCAATACATCTTATGTTATGAACTTTTCAGTGCAAACAGAAGACATTTCAGTTTAAAAAGGAAGCAGCTGCACTTCCGGTGGAATCTCCAGACACGTCCTGATTTTGCTGAGTTAGATGTGTACCTGGGTCAATATATTTTGTTGACCCTGGAACAACATTTTAATCCAAAAATTTAAACTTGACCACATCCCTACACCTAAACCTAACCTTACCCATGAGTAATCCCTAACACTTATGTGCAAGCACTAAACACTGATTGTAAGCCTAAACTTCACAAAAACTATCAACTGTTTTTGGTTAATCACAATGTTGTTCCAGGGTCAATAAAGATGTTGATCCAGGAACATGTCATACTTGGTAAAATCAAGTTCTGCCAGTGGGCACAGTTATTTTCAGTTATGTAAGGTAGACTACAAATATAATAAGTTTCGTCTTGTACAAGATTGTATTATTGTTTTAAGTAAAATGAGAGTAGATACACATTTACATTACATTATACATTACCTTCAGTCTTTACAGATGTGATGTGAAATGCAAGAATCAGCGTGAGGATCCATTTTGGTTGTTTTCTGTTTAGTTTCATTTTTTAGATTAGGAAATAAACCCACTCTTACTCACTTTCCAAAATCTGTTCATGTATAATCTTACAATATAACCAAAATCTACGTAACAACCAAAATCTGGTTGTTACTTACAACTTACACAATCGTTTTATTTAACAGTACTGACGGTGCAGATGCATCCTGTGTCTTTGTCTGTAAAGTGAAAGTTTCACTTTTATGTACGCTTGCGTGCTTCTCGTGTTCATGTGGAACTTGTATATGAGGCGCCACATAGGATTTGACATTTTGAAAATAAAAAAAGTCATGTACTGCAGTTTATTTTTTCTTAAACAGGCTGGACACACATTCAACTGTAAAACTGTATAAGCTTAAAATACATGACATGTTTTATTAAATATATTGAAACTGGTGTATGTACAAATATATAGCATATCAAAGAAATAAAGGTAGATCGAGATTGGATTTTGCGGATACAATAATAAGGTGTTATACTAGAGAAGTCTACATACTGAATGTGTTAAATGAAGTTCTTAGTCTTTCCTTTTTGTGACAGGGCCATTCAGAGAGAAGCCACAAAAGTTTACAATGAATTAAATACCAGATACAGTTTACCGTGTAACCAAAAAACAAATCATATTCAGAAAAAAATATTATTACAATATGAACAGCATAAATTAAGCAATGTCATAATTCATCATCAGTAGATCATAAGCAATCACATAAGCATAACCAATGTTTTTATTTTAAACATGCAGTGTTCAGATTTATTAAAGTGGCTTCTTTTTAAATTTAATAATCACTTTAGTCCAAATCTCAATTTTTGTTTTTCTGGCCCCAAATTTAAGACATCTGATATTGAAGACTTTAAGGACCCTCTTAAAGTCCATTTTAAAGACCCAAAATGTATAGCAATGTTTTAATGGATACTACATTATTTGTTCAGCTGTTAATAGACTCTATTGAACAAACAATGTTTGTTAAGTAATATTTGCCAGTTTTATACTGTCTGTTTAATATTTACATACAGCTAAATCTCCAAATGACAACAACTGTGAGAAATCACAACAGCAACGTGATCTAAATTAGTTTGAGGAGAATATGGAAATTAATTAGATGTTGTTATCCAGAGATAAAAGATATAGCAACAATTAGAACTAAAATATATACATAATAATCTGTTGTACTGTATGTTAGTTGCTGTCTGTGACTTAATCTAATGCAGTCAGCCATTAATAAATGACTATTAATGAACCAATCAGTAATATCACATGAAAAAGAAAAGAACTAAGATTTCTGTAGCTACTTTGATAATGAGAAAAACTGAACCAATGAGTACACAAACACATGGAAAAACCACTATAATAACAATAAACCAGAACACATTCTGTAAAATTCCACTCATTAAATGCATGCATACCATAATAACGCCTAATATTAGCAGAAATATTGTCATCTTCACATCAAGCAGATGAGATAACATGCTCACAAACTCCACTGAACATAAATACTGGAGATTCATGGCTCATGTTTTTGACAGCTATTAATACAAAAGCCCCGAATGTAACCCCTGGAGCCGCGTGACAAGCTATGAGCACATCTGACCACGTCCTGATGCTGATGATTGTTCCCAAGAACAGAGCTGAACCCATCCAAAACATAAAGTACATGATTAATGTCTCAAGATATTTAAAAAATGCAGAGTATATTAGGTCACACCATTGTTTATACTATTATTTGATAAGTTTGACATGGCATGACTTTTTTTGAATGCTCCAGGTACGTTTGTTAGTGATGTTATCAAAGCCAAAATTAGTGGTATGGCAACATCCGAACGTATAAAGTATCTTAGATTGAGCAAAATTATTGCATGTACATTAACCTCAAAATTAAAATCGATGTTCCTTCTATGAGGGTAAATATTAGGAACGGAAAACGGAACCAGGCAGTTCCATACTGTTCCTCCAACTCCTCCTACTAGAGTTTCATAAATTACAATCAAGAGCGTACTTTCTTTATGCACATCTTGACTGGCCTTTTCTGTTTCTAACTTTTGTTTCAGTACTGTGTAAAATCTGGCACCATTAAGCCAAACTAACTTGTCTATTTTTTCTACGAGAGCTGCAGTTTGAGCAGGTTTTGGTTCGGAGTCTCATCACATGAAATCTTCCTTTACATGCGTTGTTTAATTTTCCAGCAATCCCTCTGGATGCTCCTGTGAGACGTTCCTGGTGATTTTGGAGCAGAAGAACACTCGTTTCACAATATCACACTGTTGTGATTGTTGATCTTCCAGATTCAGGACTATTAAAACGGCGTGAGGTCCAGGAGACGAGAGAAACACGCTGTTGTGAAGGTCTGTCCCGCTGTGTCCTCCTCACAGAGGTTTGGTCCAGTGACCAGCATCATTCTAAGACCCTCGTCTGTAATTACTGGAGTCTTTACAATCTCTCTGTCCTCCTGTCCACCATCTTTCTCTCCTGACAGAAGATCTTCAGCGCTGAATCTTGAACTGACCTCTGATTCCCACAATCAGGATCCTCACTTCATCATCATGAGAAGCTGGAGGACAAAGTGAAACCATCATGCAAAGAAAAACTATTTGCCAGTGAGGTAAGAAAAAACATGACTACTCATTCAAGTTCATTTCAGAGAATTTTTTGATTGTTAGATATCTTTGCTTGAAAAGAAAAGAAAAACTTTGACATCAATTTGACATCAATTTACACTTTGCAGTGAAAAATATTGGTGTAATTTCAGTTTTCACTCACAAATTGCTGGTAAATTTCACAAATAATTACAAAGAAGCTACAAGTAACACTGAATTAAGTAAGACATTTTGAAGTAGAAAGTCTAAAATGGTATTTTCTTTTAAGAGACACTCCAATAATCTTTGTTTTAAACATTTTTTTGCAGCATGTATGTCAAGTGACTGAGTGATTTGGCAAGTTTGCTAAAAACCTGAAAGGGAAAATGACACTTGCTGTGTGAATTAGGACTGGGCAATACAGCTACATATATAGTTTTCAGCCTTTTGTTGATATAAAGTGTCTCTGTGTATTTTCTATAAATTAATTTAAAGGTTGTATCAGAGCAACCATTAACCATTATTGTGGCTTCAGTTACCAGAGAACACACAAACTGATAATAATAATAATAAGTCATGTTAGATAACAGCATCTGCTGGAGGAACTGAATTTGGAGTCAAATTAATAAAACCATCTCATTATTGGCTAAATAGTAAAAGAGAGCAGATACTAACCTTCTGAAGATGAGATGTGAAATGCAAGAATCAATATCAGAAGCCAGTTTGATTTTCTCTGAGCTAATTTTATCTTTTAACCTGGTCTCTTGAAGCGAGTCAATGAGTTAGTTTCGATGTGACAAACAAACACATCCAACGCAGATTCTGTGGTTAATGAAATGACTCATGCCATACATGATTTATTGTGGTTTCTTTTTTTTTTTTGGCCACTTATGTTTGTAAATTTGTTTTACACCAAATTTAATAAATGAATTTCCACTAAATGCAGAAAATCCAATGAATGAAGTGAGGAAAACAAAACATCCACAAAGACCCCAGAAGGCATTCAGTTCAGACATTAATTAAAAAATTAAATGTCACAACTTTTGTAAAGCACATCAGAAACTATAACAGATGCTTGACTGACAATAAAAACATACAGTTGAGAAATGAGAAATACGGAATGTAAATGTGAATGGTTTTGTAGAACATAATTAAAATACTCTTACAAGCAACACTGTGACTTTGCAGTTTCATTTAAAGCTGACAGCAGTAAAATAATGCACAACATGTTTTGATCAGTTGTGAGTTTTGATATGACACTGATGAACAAATAATATTTAAGTGATATTTGCATATTTCATACTGTCAGTTTTATTTACAGATTAATCTCCAGATGAAAAGATCTGATCTGCACTGCTGGTTAAAATCACAACATCAATATGATCTGAATTATTTCCGGTAAAACTGCACTGGTTTGTCTGCAGAGAAATTTACCAGACGTCTTTATCCAGCATAAGTGCAGACTGTTACAGTAAATGCCTTTGTTCATTTGTCTGATGTTTTAGTAGATGACAGCAGCTATTCCAAAGAAAAATCTTGAAGAATTTCAACTCAATGGTTAAAGATTAGTCATTCCATATTATAGTGAATTTGACAGTCAGAACATTTCATAGCAAGTAAATGAGATCTAAAGAAAGAGTTAAGATTAAGCCTAATATAAAAAAAATGAAGACTTGTGCTCATATACATGTGCAAGAGGAGAATTCTGTAATTTCTGTTTTTATTTTATAAATTTATAAAATAAAAATATATTTTTAAAAATACATATTTTATTTTATGCATTTATAAAGTGTCAAAAATAGGGCTGTCAGTCAAATACATTTTTAATCTAATTAATTACATGATGTTTCAATTAATTAATCTAATTAATCACAAAATAAATTTGACTGTGAGAATACCCAGAAAAGATTATTTAAAACTATTTGTGTATTAAATGAGAATGTATCAAGTAGACATTACAAATTGTAGCTTTAGAAAGAAATATTTATTTGATTTAGCATAAGATTCATTACACATAAACATTTAGGCTGCAATGGCCAAACGTGAGCTATGGAACACAAAAAAAAAGATAATTTAAGAAGCATGTCAGTATTTTTTGTTCATACAGTGAAAGTCACGGTAACCAAAGCAGCTTTGTTATCAACAGTCTTCAAAATACCTTCTTTTATGTTCCACAAAAAAAAAAAAGGTTTGAAAGGACATGAGGGTGAGTAAATGATGACAGAATTTACATTTTTGGGTGAACTATCTCTTTAATGTTTTAATTATTATTATTATTATTATTATAAACAATACTCTAAATAAGAAACCAAATCTGCCAGCAGGTGGCGGTAAATGTCTATATGAGTCATTCATTCGATTCGTTCAAATGTCTGATTCATTCAGGAATTCAGTAAACAGCTCATTTTATGAAAAGTGACAACATGCCCCGTATGTGGGGCACATTGTAACATGTGAGGGGCACTTTGTAACATGACCATATGACTGCTTAAAATGTTATCTGATCGAATGAAAAAAATATACATGACAAACTAAAATATTTTGTCAATAAAATAAAATGATTAACTTTTTCAAATAAAATAAAGGCGTTTTTTAAGAGTTAAAAAAAATCTAATTTTTGAGGTTCACAATGAACACATCACAACCATGCGTGGGACGGCCCTGATCGCAAAACACAGCTGTACAGTATAGTTCAATACAACTATATTGGGGGTTATAGTAAATGTATAAATTCAAGGGTGGGGGTAAAGGAGTAGGTATCTTGGTGAATGGGACCTTAAGAGCAGCTAAATCCTGCAGGGCTGTGGCCATCCAGGGATCAGAGTTTGACACCCTTGGTTTAAATCAATAGAATCATTTTTTTTATTATTATTATTTTGGGTGAACTATCCCTTTTAAAAACTCAATGACAACACAAAAACTCTGTTTAACTTACAATACAGTAATAAAATACTTGGTCTCAACACAATTTGTACTGATGGACACACACAAAGCTGCCTTGGTTTAAATCAATAGAATCATTTTTTTTATTATTATTATTTTGGGTGAACTATCCCTTTTAAAAACTCAATGACAACACAAAAACTCTGTTTAACTTACAATACAGTAATAAAATACTTGGTCTCAACACAATTTGTACTGATGGACACACACAAAGCTGATCACAGTCCTGAAGACTGCTGTGACCTGGTTGCTCTCTTCGGCCCCGTCTCTAGCTTCCGTGAATCATTTTGATGTCTTTCTGGTTCACGGTCTTGGTCACTGCATTCTTCTTCAATCCACCTATAAAAACAAAGGTTTACACATATAATCATCTGAAATGTCCAGCCACATACTTCAGTTACAGTTTATTTTATAGTGTCTATGTCACAGTGTAGGTACATTTATGTACTCAGTATTATCATTTAACAGCATTTACTTGCTATAGGGTTAAAAGGTTAGTTCACCTCAAAATGAGAACTCTCACCCTCATGATGTTCCAAACCCATAAAACTCGTTCGTCTTCTAAACACAATAGAAGATATTTTTTATGAAATGTGAGAGATTTATGTCCCTCCACTGGAATGAATTTCTTATGGGTTTGTGCTGACATGAGGTATGTACAGTCATGTGAAAAAGTTAGGACACCCTTTTGAATTCCATGGTTTTCCATATCAGGACATCATTAAAAATAACTGGTCCTTGGCTGGTCTTAAAATTTTGAAAATAAAACCCTCAGATGAACAACAAAACATGACAAATTGCACTGTGTCATTATTTACTGAACAACAATAAAGCCAAAATGGAAAAGCCTTGTGTGGCAAAGTTAGGACACCCTTACTGTTAACATTGGAATTAAGAGGGTAAATAACAGTCAGGCACTGCTAATCAAATACTTTTGATTAACTGATCATCAGTAAGTCTGAGCGCCTCTATAAAAGCATAAGGTTTGGCAGTTCGCTGGTCTGGAGCCTTCAGGTGTGTGTTAACACAATGCCAAGTAGGAAAGACATCAGCAATCATCTTAGAGAAGCAATTGTTGCTGCCATCCATCTGAGAAGAGTAATAGGGCCATTTCCAAACAATTTGAAGTTTATTCACAAGTGGAAGAGATTTAAAACAGACACCTCTCCTCCCAAGAGTGGATGTCCCAGAAAATTCACCCCAAGATCAGACCATGCAAAGCTCAGAGAAATGGCAGACAACCCAAGAACTACACCTCAGACTCTACACGCCTCAGTTAACATGTCAAATGATAAAGTTCATGACAACACCATTAGAAAAATATGGGACAAAAATGACTTGTTTGGAAGGCTTGGCAGAAGAAAGCCTCTTCTATCTAAAAAAAAAAAACATTGCAGCACAGTTTAGGTCTGCAAAGTTGCATCTGAACAAAACACAAGTCTTCTAGAATAATGTCCTGTGAACAGACAAGACCGAAGTGGAGATGTTTGGCCATAAATCACAGTTTGGTAAAAACCTAAAGAGCATATCAGCACAAACACCTCATACCAAAAGACAAGCATGCTGGAGGAGGGCTGATAATTTTGGGCTTGTTTTGTAGCCACAGGACCTGGGCACCTCACAGTCATTGAGTTGGCCATGAACTCCTCTGGATATCAAAGTATTCTAGAGTCAAATATGAGGGCATCTGTCCGACATCTAAAGTTGGGCCAAAATTGGGTCATGCACAGGACAATGATCCCAAGCACACCAGCAAATCTAAAACAGAATGGCTAAAAAAAAGAATCAAGCTGTTGCAGTAGCCCAGTCCAAGTCTAGAGCTCATCCTGACTCAAATGCTGTGGTGAGAGCTGTGCATAAACAAATGCCCACAAACCTCAATAAACTGGAGCAACGTTGAAAAGAAAAGTGGTCCAAATTCCTCCAGAATGATGTGAGAGACTGATGAAGTCACGCAGAAAATGAATGCTTCAAGTTATTGCTGCTGAAAGTGGATCTACAGGCAGTTGACTCATAGGGTGTCCTAGCTTTGTCACACATGGTCTTTCCATCTTGGCTGTATTTTTCTTAAATAAATAATGACACTGTGCAATATGTCATGTGATGATGTTGATCTGAGGATTTATTTTCCAAACTTTAAGACCTGCCAAGGACCAGATAATTTTTTATTATGTCCTGATACAGAAAACCATGAAATTCAATAGGGTGTCCTAACTTTTTCACATGACTGTATATGATGACCGTTTTCATGGGGTGAACTATATCTTTAGGGTCTGGATTAGAGACTGGTTTAGATCGTGCATTAATTTATGCAACTAATGTATTTCTATAATAAGTACGTGTAAAATGTAACATGAACACTGTAAAATAGAGTCTTACCTATATTTGTTAATATTTACTACTGTACAAAGAGAATAACAAGCCAAATATTAAACTGATGCTTCATGTCTCACTAACATTACAAGCTTGAGCAAGATATGAACACGACAACAATATATCTACAGTTTTAAGGCCATTTCACACTGGGCACGATGCGAAAAAGTGGTGTGAATTGCTGACGAATGTGCTTTTACACAGAGTGTGAAACGACTGCTAACTCACATCTATACGCTAACTTGCACCGACCAACAATGCATTTTTCCTCAGATATGTATCTCGTACATGGATTTAACATCTGCTGCTCAATACACAGCATTAAATAAAGATAAATAAGGTTTTGTGTTACACCAGAAACACAAACTATCTATAATGCTTACAAGAATACATCCTAACAAATAATTAGAGGTACAATTTGCATCAAGCTACACTTGAACATTTGTGTATTTGCTTAAAACCCACTTTAAATTAGGGGTGCTTCATTCAGGATTTTTGAAAATGAATTCCCTTTTTAGGTGACTCTTATGAGAGGGGATTCTTTTTTATTTTATATTTCAAAAATATATTTTTCTCACCTAAATGTTTGGTCATGGAGTGTATTTTTGGTGACATTGACATTGGTGCAATTGTTGCACAGTAGCTTCCTCACAGCACAAGCCTGGTTTTGTGAGCTATATGTGAAGCGGACTTTTACGCCAGGGGCCGGTTGCATAAAAGGTTTAGACTAGTCTTAAAAAGTTAGACGGCTAATTTTATCTTTAAAACTGTTCATAATTGTTTTAATTTAGTTACAGGAAAATGTAGATTAGTCTAAGTTGAATCCAAAAAATAAGACTGGTTACTCTTTGGTTAACTGCTAGTTGGTCCGACTAGGACTTAAGACACTGTCTTAACATAGAGGCTAAGTTTATGCAACTGGCCCCAGGTCTTACTGGTTTGGAACAACATGAGGGTAATTAATGACAGAATTTTTATTTTTGGGTGAACTAACCCTTTAATCAAACAGTACAAGAAAAAGAGGGGAAAAAATATATATCACTCACTGGTTTTGCCTGAATAACTTCTGTAGTTGTAATAAGCATTACTAGATATTTATATTATAGAGTGAAGACTATACGAAGACTAACTACTCCAATATTGCTGTTATATCAACCTGAATTAACTTTTTACTTCACTTGTATGTTTGTGCTATTGTATTTATTTGTGCTGTCCTTTTATTACTTACTGTTCACTTCTCTTTATTAATGTATGAATTTTAAATTAATCTATTATTATTATTATTAGTAGTAGTAGTAGTAGTAGTAGTATAAAAAATGAGAATTGTGAAATTTTACTGTTATCTAAAATGTCACCCACAGCCATATACATTTAGTTTTAAGCAAAATAATGTGTTTTTGGAATAGTATAGCTCCTAACCCCAACTAGTATCACTAGAGATAAGTTTTAATTTACAATCTTTTGTGCTTCATTGGCACTTCAGTGTCAGTTTGTAAATCTGAGGTATCCTCTGCCCCAAGTTTAGCTCTTGCTGCAGCATATATGTCTGTAAAACAACAACAACAACAACAACAACAACAATAACATTTAAGAACACAAGACTACCGTTTGGAAAATTTCAAACCAGATGGTTCAAATTACCTGCATTTCATATGACACGTATGTTGTACTTTGTCCAGTCAACAAAAAGCTGACCGGTGAGTGCTGAGACAACAGTCATTTCCAAACTTGAAGAAGGTAAAGGGTAGTCAAATAAATTATTAAACCACATTTTTATCTCTACTGCGTCACTTGTGGATGCGCGTTCACGAGGTTACCCCGACACATGCGTGTGGTGGCGTTGACCCAGATCAATAGATTTCAAGCTTTCATACAGCATGTGTCTTTCCCCGTGTGTAAACAAGGCACGGCGCATGTGCTCAACGTCAAAACGCCTGATCTAGGTCAGCGCCGGCGCCGCCACACGCGTGCGTTGTGGTACTCTCGTGAACGCGCATCCACAAGTGACGCAGTAGAGACGAAAATGTGTTTTCTTTGCGCACAAAAAGTATTGTTGTAGCTTCGTAAAATGACAGTTTAACCACTGGTGTCACTGCTGTGAAAAAGAGCTGTCAGATCAGGTGATCACGCATGGTCCTAATGAGAATGATGGTCTCAAAACAGATTGAAATCCACCCTACCTGGCGTTCGAAAGCAGCATTTGTCCTCTTCTATGAAGAAGTTATGTTAGATAATTTAAAAACTCAGTATTTTGCCTTTCAAACACAGTTATTATTATAAATTGTGTGGAAATTCAGTTTTCCCTCAGGTGGAAAAATGGCGGCTAGACGGCCACAAAACGCATCAGTAAAGCATAAATTAAATAACTGAGAATCCTACTTCATTAATATCAGGAAAAAACAAAATTACACCTTACCGTCAACAAAAATGACGTGCGGTTAAGCTTTACAGACATTTTTTAGCGATTACGTGGCCAGAAAAAAATAAAACATCATTGATTTTAACGAATGTGTTTTCACACAGAGCGTGAAACGACTGTCTTCTGCTAAAAGAAAACAAATACATTCCGATAAATGCATAAGCAGGCTAACATTGCAATATTGAAAATTCAAAAAAAAAAAAAAAAATGAAACATCACAATAGAAAATGCATTTTTCATTTAAAAGGCAGTTATATTGATCAGATCAATAAAATCTATATTCTTTGTTAAAAAGTGACTATTAACCAATAAAGCAATAATGATGTACTTTAAGTGTGAAAGTTTTGCCCACATAGATCCCATGAAGGTCCCATATGTTCAAACCTATATGGGACCCACATTGTGAAACACACATGGGACCCACATAAATTTCCCATTTTTAGCCCATGCCCACATGGAACCCATGCTGCCCAGGTATAACCCATATGGGGCCCACATATCAGTGTTGAATGGATGTTGTGTGGATGCAACGAGTGGAGGATTTTAAGTTGCTGCTGCACGTGAACGATCTCAGATGAGGAAGGGGATTTAGGCCTACTTCAACGGAGATTGAGCGTAAGCTAATTCAAAATATGTTTTGAACGCTGTAATCATGTAAAATAATGAAGTATATTGCATGTATAGAAGGAATATGCATTAATTGTTGTGTTTTATGCTGTTAAGAGGGGAGATTCAGGAAGCGAGATCGCATATGCCAGTTTCCACGTTTGAAAATCCAGAGTCTCGAATAAGAGTTTTGTTCATTTTATTCTCCTAAAGTGTGTTCACATGTGAGGTATAAAAAATATTGTACACTGTATATTGTGTATACTGTTAATTGCTGATTAATATGCTTAAAAGAGGTTAAAATGTGAACTGTGTGTAATATGGGTGGTGTGTTTAGGTGGCAAGATATACAGATTTCTCATGTATGATCATGCTGTGTTTTCTTTTTGTTTTTGTCTGTTTTATCAGGCACATACAAGCTACTGCCGTTGTTTTGTACACCCATAAGAAGTTTAGTGACGTTGCTTGCAGCTAAAGTCAAGTGGGGCTCGTGATTTGAGTTTCTGATTAGACATTAACGCCCTTAAGACCTTTCTTTTTTTTATTACCACTTACTATTTTGTTTCCTGTACCCATTTAAGTCAATTGGGTGTTGGTCTTGTTTTTTCATTACAGTTTTCCTTATTTAATTGGATTGTAATCCCACAAACTTTTCCCTGAACGAAACATTAATGCTGAGTCTACTTCGAGACTCAGTCAAGAATAAAAGAATCCTTTTTTTGTTAGATGCTCTGGCTGTGTCTTTTTCCTTAACATATTAGGATGTTGTACCGGCCACATTTACTTAAGTAAACTTGGAAGTATACTTCTTTTTGGTAAGAGCAATCATGGAGCATTTAACTGAATTTATAACAGACTGTTAAAAACAGTTTAAGCTCAATTTAAATGTAAACAAATTTTTGTTGTTTTATTTAATTTTTAGTAAATACAAATGTGACCTTGACGACTTTAACTATGGTAATATTCACTTCAAGACCATAAAACGAGAAACGCCTCCACTGCACAAAACGCTTTCACTACAAAAAAAAAAAAAAAAAAAAAAAATCAGCAGTCACGATTCATGAGTCATCTGTTTTTTTTTTGTTTTTTTTGTTTTTTTTTCATTTTACACAGTATCCCAACTTTTTGGAATTGTTGTAATAATATTTGGTGTGATGTGAACAGAGAATAGAACCGCCATTTGAGAACATGATACAACATTTTTCACTTAATACACAGCAATGTTTAAATTAGTATTTCTGTATTTGATCAGCTCTTAATGATGGAGGCAATAGCAAATAATATTTAACTAATCTTTTTAAGTTTAATACTGTCTGTTGGATTTTTATTTACAGTTAAATGTCCAGATGAAGTTAAATCACAACAACATGATCTGAAAAGAGCATTGGTTTGTCTGCAGACCTGCTAAGGAGGTAAGTGGACAATTAACACATTTTCATCTAGAGTATAGAGGGTCTTAAATATCTTGAGTTAATTGTGTTTTAGTTGCTGTTTGTGACATAATCTGATGCAGTCTGCCTCTTCAAATTACTTTTAATAAACCAATCAGTAATGCTACATAAAGCAGATAAGAACTGAGCAAGTTTTCTATAATTACCTTGAGAAAACTCATCACTAACCCTAAAATAAGAAAGATTGAACCAATGAACACACAAAGACATGGCAAAACCACTATAACAAAAATTGAACACAGCACATTCTGTAGAGCTTCATTCTTTAAATGCAAACATGTCATTGTAAATTCTAATATCAGTAGAATTATTGTCATCTTCACACCAATCTGAGCAAATAACACATTCACAAACCCCAGTGAGAGTGTCGCTCCAACAAAACAACACAGAAATGCCTCGAGTGCAAAGACTGGAGATTCACAAATAATCATTTCTTTGCAACATATCGATGCAAAAGCCCCAATCGTGATTCCAGGAGCTGCATAACACGCTATGAGCACATCTGACCATGTCCTGATGCTGAAGATTGTCCCAAAGACCAAAGCTGAACCTAGCAAAAATGGTAGATACATCAAATGAAGTATTAGCAGAATGGTAAAACATTCGAAAATATCCTCTATGGTGTCTGATAAGCTCCTGATAAACTCTATCACTACAGTTTTCCTGGACTCTTTGAGTATGATTGCTAGTGATGATACCAAGGCTAAATTCAGAGGTATGGAAATATCTGGATGAAGAACATTTCTTAAACTGATCATAAACAATACAAGTGCAGCATATTTCACCCCAGAATTTAAATATGTGTGCCTCAGTTTACTGCAAATAACAAGAGCGGAAAGTGAAATCCATCCCACAATTCCGACGGCTTCCCATAAACTGGTATATGAGAGGTTATTTTCTTTATTTACATTTTGATTGTCATTTTCTTAAAGTATTTTCTGTACTTCAGCTTCTACCTGTTGAGTTTCATTTAACACTGAGTAAAATCTGTCACCATTAAGCCAAACTATCTTGTCTATTTCTGCTATGAGAGCTGCAGTTTGAGCAGGCTTTGGTTCAGAGCCTCTTATGATGTAAAATCTTCCTCCACATGCGTTGATCATTTCTCTGGACGCTCCTGTGAGACGTTCCTGGTGATTTTGGAGCAGAAGAACAATGCAGTACTGCAGGACTTCTGCTCCCAGCAGCTCCTGGGCTCGTTTCACAATATCACACTGTTGTGATTGTTGATCTTCTAGATTCAGGACCATTAAAATGGCGTGAGGTCCAGGAGACGAGAGAGACAGCGCTGTTGTGAAGGTCTGTCTCGCTGTGTCCTCCTCACAGAGGTTTGGTCCAGTGACCAGCATCATTCGACGACCCTCGTCTGTAATTACTGGAGTCTTTACAATCTCTCTGTCCTCCTGTCCACCATCTGTCCTTCCTGACAGAAGATCGGCAGCGCTGAATCTGGACTGACCTCTGATTCCCACTATCAGGATCCTCACTTCATCATCATAAGAAGCTGAAAGGGGAAGTTAAAGATAAAAATATCAGAAAATATTATTTTAATTAAATCTGCTAACTTTACAGTGTTTGTATGATCAAATTGTTTATACAAACCTTTATGTTTAAGACTCAGGTGCATCTTTATTAGAATGTTTAATTTTTATTAAATACCCACATTTGCTTACCTACAAACTGCCATTGACTTTACATTACAATCATGAATGCATGGTGTCCAGTACAGTGGATACATTTACTTTCAGTTATGGAAGGTAAACTACAAATATGATAAGTAAAAGTAAAAAGAGATCAGATACACAATTAAATTTCACATTACCTTCAACCTTCACAGATGCGATGTGAAATGCAAGAATCAGTGTGAGGATCCATTTTGACTCATTCCATTTTAGTTTCATTTTTCAGCCTGGGAAATAAACCCACTCTTGCTTGCTTCCCAAAATCTGTGAATTTAATGTATAATCTTACAATATAACCACAATGTAAGATACATCGTTATTACTTAAAGCATGATCGTGTTTAACAACACTGACAGTGCAGCTCAATCCTATTTATTGGTTTGTAAAGTGAAAGCTCACATCCTTTTTGTGTTACAACTACATTTAGCACTAAGTCTCAGGACATAACAGTGCCAGCTGTCAGTGGCGTCCAACTTAACTTTTTGACTGGAGAGCGCGTCTCAGTAAAATGCTGCTTTTTCCCAGCAAAATATTACGGAAATATCATTGTATACTGACCGAGAAACAACAGCTTTTCAGAAATTCTGTCGTGTGTTGCGTATAACAGTTGTTTATAAACAGAGCTAGCGATACTCTTTTGAATCTCTTCTTTTTTGAACAGAAAAACGGTCTGATTCACTCTGAATCAGGTGCGTAACGTCTGGGTTTCAGGGTTTCTGCAGATATGAACAAGTGAAATTTAAGACTTTTTAAGACCTTTTTAATACCACCTTATATGAAATGTAAGCCCTAAACCTGTAATGGAGATACACATGATATTACATACATATATGTAATATTTAATGTGCTTAATATAAAAAGAAAACTGACTGGCGCCAGCCAGCGAAAGCAGATTTGAATTTATCAGCTGATATGACGCCGGTGTGATTGTTTCAAATATAGAAAATATTATTCAGCTATTTTATGTCTTTTGGAAAGTGCATTCAAAATCCACTTGGCTCAAAAATCTGCATTTTTAATGGGCATGACGCCCAGTTGCGCAGTTTAGCCTTTTCAAATAAACACAGCTTGCCTAAAATAAAATCTATAGACATAAAACACTTGATGCATTTCATAATATTTATTTAAACATTTAACCTACATAAATCAGATGCACATCTTTTGTGCTAATTAGCTAAAGCGCGCTTTGCAGGACATGGAAGCGCCAGGGCGATCACTTGCATTTTTTCTTAATGACAGTGGAAACCTAAAGTACACCATCATTTTTTCTCATAAAGGTAAGAGTAATATATCATTTCGCAAAAGGTCTACTTTTATTTGTGTGCACTCACAATATCAACAAAACGTTGTGCTTTCGTAAAATAAAGGAAAACAAACATGCGCTTTCTGCCTGCTCTGTCTTGAGGAGGATCGCTTCACAAAAATGACCCAAAACTCAGCTAATATTTGCTTTACAGACGTGATAAATATATCTATAGAATGCTTTACATCACTACTTTAAAACGAAAGAATTCATGTAATAAAATCATGTTATATTGCGTAAAGTTAATGTGAAAATTCCACCTTCTCCGCCAAAAAAAAAAATCCAACCTGTCTTCATATTTAACATTAAAACATAACAGTTTCAGTTAACTGGCTGATTTATGAGAAAAATAAAACAATGCTGGCAAAGTTATAGGCTTGTTGGCTTTTCTGAGGTAGGCTAAAGGTTATGTTACTACTATTATGACTATTCACATCTGAACAGTCTTTACAATCTCTCTGTCCTCCTGTCATCCTTCGTTCCTTTCTGACAGAAGATCTGCAGGACTGACCTCTGATTCTGATCAGGATCCTCATTTCAGAGAAGAGGGAAGAGAAAGTGAAACATCATGAAAAGAAGAAAATTATTTGTCAGTGCATGGGGTAAGAAAAATAATTAAATATAAATAATAATAATATATAAATAATATAATAATTAAATATATTCTCTGAAAATAATTTGTCTTCAAACTATTGGCTTTCTTTTAAGGACGTTTAGGTATCTTTTGGTGGAAAAGATAAAATACTGATTAAGAAAAATGTTTTTGTAGTGTCTGTAAACAGCAATGACACCAAATGCCATTGATTCTCATATGTCATGTGACTGACAATGATTTGGCAAGTTGATAAAAAGCTTAAAGGGAGAATGAAACTGAAAAAAAATTAGTATATATCAAAACATTTTTCATATATTTTGTTGTCCATATATATATATATATATATATATATATAATCTGATTTTAATCTGCCAGATTAAAATAAAATAAATAAATAAATGTTTTGTGATTTGACATTTAAGCAGGAGTTTAAATTATTGTAAAAAAAAAAAAATTGTTATTGTGCAATAATTCCTAGTTAAATGATTGAATAGTAGAGGAGAGCAGATATCCATCTGAAGATGAGATGTGAAATGCAAGAATCAATATTTTCAGCCAGTTTGTTTTTATCTTGTTCGACCCTACCTTGTATATTAAGTGAATTACAAAGTTGGTTTCGATTTGAGAAAACAAAAAACAACAACAACAAAACTGTTCTGCATTTAAAGGGCTCATGTCATGCATTATTTATTTGTATTATTATATGCTTCTGAATACTTGATTGGACATAAATACTTTTGTTGAACATAAATACTCTAACAAAACAAGATTGTGTCTTTACAGTGTTTTTATTTATTGAAAGCTGAAAGCAGTAAAATTAATCTGGATTGATTCTAGATTTTACTAGATTCCCATATGCTTTAAAAACACTTATTGCAAGAAAAATCAAATCAAAATGAAGAAAAGATGTCTGTATATTACAGAGAACACAAGACTCTTTAAAATATAA
The DNA here is from genome assembly GCA_036247105.1 of Cirrhinus mrigala. Lineage (NCBI taxonomy): Eukaryota > Metazoa > Chordata > Actinopteri > Cypriniformes > Cyprinidae > Cirrhinus > Cirrhinus mrigala. The sequence goes on along the minus strand of CM070031.1, from coordinate 19,389,083 downwards.
ATTTCTATATTTACATATTGACAGGAGGACAGAGAGAATGTAAAGACTCCAGTAATTACAGACGAGGGTCGTAGAATGATGCTGGTCACTGGACCAAACCTCTGTGAGGAGGACACAGCGAGACAGATTTTCACTATGCTGTATCTCTTGTCTCCTGGACCTCACGCCATTTTAATGGTCCTGAATCTGGAAGATCAACAATCACAACAGTGTGATATTGTGAAACGAGCCCAGGAGCTGCTGGGAGCAGAAGTCCTGCAGTACTGCATTGTTGTTCTGCTCCAAAATCAACAGAAATGTTTCACAGGAGCATCCAGAGGGACTGTTGGAGAAATTATCAATGCATGTGGAGGAAGATTTCACATGATACGTGACTCTGAACCAAATCCTGCTGAAAGAGCAGCTCTAAAGGGCAGGTGCTAAAGTCCTGCTGGAAAAGAAAATCAGCATCTCCATAAAGCTTGTCAGCAGATGGAATCATAAAGTGCTCCAAAATCTCCCGGTAGATGGCTGCATTGACTTTGCACTTGATAAAGTAGGCCACAGTAGACCAACACCAGCAGACATCACGGCACCCCAAATCATCACTGACTTCAAAAACGTCAAGCAGCTTGGATTCTGTGCTTCTCCAGTCTTCCTCCAGACTCTGGGATCTTGATTTTAACATGAAACGCAAAATTTACTTTTATCTGAAAAGAGGACTTTGGACCACTGAGCAACAGTGCAGTTCATTTTCTCCTTAGCCCAGGTAAGATGCTTCTGACATTGTTTCTGCTTCAGAAGTGGCTTGGTAACCCTTTTCCTGAAGACGTCTGAGCATGGTGACTCTTGATGCGCTAACTCTGGCTTCATTCCACTCCTTGTGAAGCTCTCCCAAGTGTTTGAATCGGCTTTGCTTGACAGTTTTCTCAAGTTTGAGGTCATCCTTGTTGCTTGTGCACCTTTTTCCTACCCAATTTCTTCCTTCCAGTCAACTTTGCATTTAATATGCTTTGATGCAGCACTCTGTAAACAGCCACCCCTTTCAGTAAGACCTTCTGTGACTTACACTCTTTGTGGAGGGCGTCAGTGATTGTCTTCTTCACCATTGCCATGTCAGCAGTCTTCCCCATTATTGTGGTTTCAAAGAACAAGACTATATAAAAGTTTCAGTTTTTGAAATAAGTTGCAAACAAAAAATGAACTTTTTCACAATATTCTAATTTTTTAAGATGCACCTGTAAATGGAAGTTAAAGAGTGTTCCAAAAAGTGCCTGGTTTTGCCACAGTTATCAAATGCATTAAAATCAAATAATCATTAATAATAATTATAATAAAAAGGGACATGTATACAATTACAACTGAAATGTATATTAACTGTCAAATCACCTTTATTTGAGCAGTGCTTTGGACAATACAGATTGTTTCAAACAGCTTCATAGAAATATATAGGATAATAACAAGTATATGTACATGAAGTAATAAGTAATAATAAATCAATTTACATAATCTGAACGCTGAATAAATAAGCTTTTCATTGAAGTATGTTTTTTTAAGATAGGGCAATTTTTGCCCGAGATACAACTATTAAAATAAAAGTAATTAAAAAAAAAAGTTTTGATATATTTACTTTAGGAAATTTACCAAATATATACATGGAACATGATCTTTACTTATTCTCCCAATCTTTTTGTGATTTTTAGCATAAAAGAAAAATCGATCATTTTGACCAATACTATGTATTTTTGGCTATTGCTACAAATATATCCATGCTACTTAAAACTGGTTTTGTAATCCAGAGTCACAAATATGAGACTGCTGTGATACGCTGTGATTCATTTAGATGATGTTTGTGACTTGTCTTTATACAGTCTACTTTCTCTAAATTACTTTTAATGTACCTAACAGTGATGCAACATAAAACAGTTAAGAACTAACCAAGTTTTCTATAATTACTTGGTGAGAAAACTCATCACCAACCCTAAATTGAGAAAGACTGAACCAGTGAGCACACAAGCACATGGCAAAATCACTATAAAAATAATAAAATACATCACATTCTCTACAGGTTTACCTTTTAAATGGAAACACAGCATTGTAATTCCTAATATTAGTAGAATTATTGAAATATTCACATCAAGCAGGCCAAACACATACACAAACCCTTTTGAGAGTATTGCTCCCACTGAACAAAACAGAAATGACCCGAGCACAAAGACTGGAGATTCATGGGTGGTATTTTCATTGTAAATTGAAAGGAATGTCAAAGCCCCAAATGTGACCCCAGGAGCAGTGTAACATGCTATGAACACATCTGACCAGGTTCTGATGCTGACAATTGTTCCCAAGACCAAAGATGAACCTAGCAGAAATGGTAAACTTAATAATACTGCTGCAAAATAATATAGTAGCAAATGCAAATAAACTATTAACAAAGGTAAAATTAGTATTAATACAATACTGGATGATAGATTTGAAATGTTATGATTTGTTGTTCTTAAGTTTTTAATTAATTCATGGTCTGTTGTAAACATAGTCGCCAGTGATGTTATCAAGGCCAAATTAAATGGTATAGCAACATCTGGACTCAGAGAATGTCTTAGATACGCCATAAACAATACAAGTAAAGTCAATGCTGTCCCAAACATAACGGTTTTGTTCTTTCCTTTAGTATAAATAACAAGAGTGGTAAATAATGCAAGGAAAATCCATCCTACAATTCCAACTGCCCCTCCTAAAATGTCATATATTACAGACAAATGTGCATTTTCCTCAGGTAAGTCTTGAGCGGTTGCCTCAGTTTCTAACTTCTGTGTCAATACTGAGTAAAATCTGTCACCATTGACCCAAACTAACTTGTCTATTTCTGCTACAAGAGCTGCGGTTTGAGCAGGTTTTGGTTCAGAGTCTCTTATGATGTGAAATCGTCCTCCACATGCGTTGACCATTTCTGTGGACGCTCCTGTGAGACGTTTCTGTTGATTTTGGTGCAGAAGAACAATGCAGTACTGCAGGACTTCTGCTCCCAGCAGCTCCTGGGCTCGTTTCACAATATCACACTGTTGCGATTGTTGATCTTCCAGATTCAGGACTATTAAAACGGTGTGAGGTCCAGGAGACGAGAGAGACAGCGCTGTTGTGAAGGTCTGTCTCGTTGTGTCCTCCTCACAGAGGTTTGGTCCAGTGACCAGCATCATTCTACGTCCCTCGTCTGTAATTACTGGAGTCTTTACAATCTCTCTGTCCTCCTGTCCACCATCTGTCCTTCCTGACAGAAGATCTGCAGCACTGAATCTGGACTGAACTCTGATTCCCACAATCAGGATCCTCAGAGCCTCATCATGATAAGCTGAAAAGGAAAGTTAAAGATGAAAATATCAGAAAATATTATTTGAATTAAAAGATGAACGATAACTTTACAGTGTTTCTATGACAAAACTTAAGTAAACCATTTTGTTTATCTGGCATATGTTAATTTATTATGTTTCATTTTGTATTTATTTATTAATTTGTATTTATTTATTTTGGTGGTTAAATAGGCATTAAATACATGCTGCCATTGACTTTACATTACAACCATGAATGCATTGTGTCCAGTACAGTGGACAGAGTTAATTTGAGTTATGTAAGGTAGACTACAATATTAATTTCTTGTACAAGTTTGTATTGTTGTTTTAAGTAAAATGAGATTAGATACACATTTACATTACATTATACATTACCTTCAGCCTTTGCAGATGTGATGTGAAATGTAAGGATCAGTGTAAGTATCCATTTTGGTTGTTTTCTGTTTAGTTTCATTTTTCAAATTAGGAAATAAACCCACTCTTACTCGCTTTCCAAAATCTGTTAATTTAATGTATAATCTTACAATATAACCAAAACCTGGTTATTACTTACAACTTACACAATCGTTTTATTTAGCAGTACTGACGGTGCAGATGCATCCTGTGTCTTTGTTTGTAAAGTGAAAGTTTCACTTTTATTTGCGCTTGCGTGCTTCTCGTGTTCATGTGGAACCTGTATATGAGGCGCCACATAGGATTTGACATTTTGAAAATAAAAAAAAGTCATGTACTGCAGTTTGTTTTTTCTTAAGGGGTCATCGGATGCCCATTTTTCACAAGTTGATATGATTCTTTAGGGTCTTAATGAAAAGTCTCTAATATACTTTGATTAAAATTTCTCAATGGTTCTGTAAAACAACACCCTTTTTACCTTGTCAAAGTCAGCTCTGCAAAAATCATCTCATTCTAAGGGGTTGTTCCTTTAAATGCAAATGAGCTCTGCTCGCCCCGCCCCTCTCTTCTCTCTGTGGAAAGACGATTGTTTACTTTAGCCGCGTTTAGCCGCTAAACCTCCGAACTAAGGAAAGGTGATCGCAAAGATTATACTCACTTCTGCTGTAAGTGAAGCTGGATCACCAATGATTCGCACGAACATAGACGGATATATGTAGATCGGGAGGCGCATTCCCTTCACAAACAAACGTAATCCACTGCATCTTCAGCGGCTCAGAGGTCGGGAGTAAATGATGACCACTATGTTCATTATTACATCCAGCAACACAACACCTCAATCACTCAATCAGAGATATTCTTGTCTAATTTACATCCCTGCTCTGGCTTCAAAACAAGGAAAGTTACTGGACTGTGACAGCTGGTCTAAGGTAAGAGCTCATGTCAATTCAATTCAATTCAATTCAAATTTATTTGTATAGCGCTTTTCACGATAAATATCATTGCAAAGCAACTTTACACCAAACTGACATTTTTACAATATATCTAGTAGTAGCTTGATGTACATATGGCAGAGATGTGTGGTAAAGATCAATTAATGACGTAATCAAACAGATGGGATGTCACGGGATGTCAATCCCATGGCAGAAACACAGAACAAATAGGAACATAATTAGCGTAGCTGCTGTTCAAACTAAGAAAAGAAAGATTTGTTAAACCAGAGCTAAAAGATTAATAATGAACATTTGATCAGATATAACTGCAGGAAAAGTTTATGAGATGCATTATTTGAATGCTTGGCTAAAAAGATGCGTCTTTAATCTAGATTTAAACAGAGAGAGTGTGTCTGAACCCTGAACATCATCAGAAAGGCTGTTCCAGAGTTTGGGTGCCAAATGTGAAAAAGCTCTACCTCCTTCAGTGGACTTTGCTATCCTAGGTACTACCAACAGTCCAGAGTTTTGCGACCTTAGGGAGCGTGATGGATTGTAGCGTGGTAGAAGACTAGTTAGGTACGCAGGAGCTAAACCATTAAGTGCCTTATAGGTAAGAAGTAATATTTTATAGCTGATGCGGAACCTAATAGGTAGCCAGTGCAGAGGCTTTAAAATTGGGGTAATATGATCATATTTTCTTGATCTGGTAGGACTCTAGCAGCTGCATTTTGGACTATCTGTAGCTTGTTTATTGAAGATGCAGGACAACCACCTAGTAGTGCATTACAATAGTCCAGTCTAGAGGTCATGAAAGCATGAACTAGCTTTTCTGCGTCAGAAACAGGTAACATGTTTCATAGCTTGGCAGTGTTTCTAAGATGGAAGAATGCTGTTTTTGTAACATGAGAAATATGATTTTCAAAAGACAAGTTACTGTCTAATATAACACCCAGACTTTTAACTGTAGTGGAAGTAACAGTACATCCATCTAGTTGTAAATTGTAAGTCAAAAGAATTTGTGTATTGTTTTTTGGTCCAATAAGTAATATCTCTGTCTTATCTGAATTTAATAGCAGAAAATTATTGGTCATCCAATCTTTTACATTTTTAACACACTCTGTTAACTGCGATAGTTTAGAAGTTTCATCTGGTCTTGTTGAGATATATAGTTGAGTATCATCAGCATAACAATGGAAACTAATCCCATGTTTTCTAATAATATTACCAAGGGGCAGCATGTATATTGAAAATAGTAGAGGACCTAGAACAGATCCTTGTGGCACTCCATACTTTACTGGTGATAACTGAGATGACTCCCCATTTAAATAAACAAAGTGGTAGCGTTTGGACAAGTAGGATCTAAACCATCTTAAAGCCTGCCCTTGGATACCTGCATAATTTTGTAGTCGATCTATTAGTATGTCATGATCTATAGTATCGAACGCAGCACTAAGATCAAGTAAAACTAGCAGTGAGATGCAGCCTTGGTCTGACGCAAGAAGCAAATCATTAGTGATTTTAACAAGTGCAGTTTCTGTGCTGTGATGGGGCCTGAAACCTGACTGAAATTCTTCATAGATATTTTTTTGCAAGAATGAGCACAGTTGAGCAGATACAACTTTCTCTAAAATTTTAGACATAAATGGAAGATTAGAAATGGGCCTGTAATTTGCCAGTTCACTAGGGTCTAGTTGTGGTTTCTTAATAAGAGGCTTAATAACCGCCAGCTTGAATGGTTTAGGGACGTGACCTAAAGATAAGGATGAGTTGATAATATTGAGAAGCGGTTCTTCTGCCACAGGTAACAATTCTTTCAGTAGTTTAGTGGGTACAGGATCTAATAGGCATGTTGTTGGTTCAGACACAGTGATGAGTTTATTTAACTCTTCCTGTCCTATAGCGGTAAAGTACTGCAGTTTTTCTTTGGGTGTGACGAAAGAAGTTGACATATTAGATGAAGTATAATCTACATTGCTTATCGCATTTCTGATGTTATCTATTTTATCAGTGAAGAAGTTCATAAAGTCATTACTATTAAACTGTAAAGGAATATTTAGATCAGGTGGCGTCTGGTTATTTGTTAATCTAGCTACTGTGCTAAATAAAAACCTTGGATTGTTTTGGTTATTTTCTATGAGTTTGTGGATATGCTCAGTCCTAGCAGCTTTTAAAGCCTGTCTATATCTGGACATACTGTTTTTCCATGCAATTCTAAAAACTTCCAAGTTAGTTTTTCTCCATTTGCGCTCAAGATTGCAAGTTTCTTTCTTGAGAGAATGGGTATTACTATTGTACCATGGCGCAGTACGTTTTTCTCTAACTTTTTTCAATTTGATGGGGGCAACAGCTTCTAATGTATAGGAGAAGATGGTGCCCATATTGCTAGTCATTTTGTCTAAATCCTGTGTATTAATGGGTACACAGAGCAGTTGAGATAAATCAGGCAGGTTATTTGTAAATCTATCTTTGGTGGCTGGAACAATAGTTCTGCCAAGACGATAACGCGGAGCCATATAGTTAATATCAGTGATACGCAGCATGCACGATACAAGGAAATGGTCAGAAACATCATCGCTTTGAGGTACGATGTCTATATCAGTAAGATCAATTCCATGCGATATAATTAAGTCTAGCGTATGATTAAAACAATGAGTGGGCCTGGTGACATTTTGCTTGACTCCAAAAGAGTTTATTAGGTCAGTAAATGCAAGTCCTAATGCATCATTTGTATTATCAACGTGAATGTTAAAATCTCCGACAATTAGCGCTTTATCGAAATTAACCAATAGTTCTGAAAGGAATTCTGCAAATTCTTTTAGGAAATCTGTATATGGCCCTGGCGGTCTATACACAGTAGCTAAAACAAGAGATAGGAGAGATTTCTTTTGCATATCTGGGAGAGTAACATTAAGCAAAAGTATTTCAAATGAATTAAACCTGTACCCTGTTTTCTGAGTAACTTTGAGAATATCACTATATATTGTTGCAACACCACCACCACGACCACTCTGATGGGGCTCATGCTTATAATAGTAGTTTGGTGGAGTAGACCCATTTAGACCAATATAATCATTAGGTTTTAGCCAGGTTTCAGTTAAGCAGAGTACATCAAAACTATTATCTGTGATCATTTCATTCACAATAACTGCTTTGGGTGCAAGTGATCTAATGTTTAGGAGCCCAAGCTTTAAAAATGGTTTCTGTTCATGTATTTTGCTTTTTTCTGGTTTAATTACGATCAGATTTTTTCTAGATCCTGCCTTAAATTTATGTTTTGGCCTCACTATTCGAGGAACAGACACAGTCTTTATAGATTGGACAGTGCGAGTACTATCATTTAAGCCTTCCGAACAAAAGCCATTGTAGCAATCATTTGAGAATGTACTTACTAGTCAAATGGAGCGTAGCGTCCTGGAGATGTTGTCCGACAGCAGTTCCTCTCCAACTCTGCTGGGGTGCAGGCCATCAGCACGGAAAAGCCTAGGACGTTCCCAGAAAAGATTCCAATTATTAACAAAGAGCAGTTTCTGTTCTTTGCACCATGTCAATAACCATTCGTTTAGAGCAAGAAGTCTACTGAACCTTTCGTGCCCACGTCAATACGTGGGAAGCGGTCCTGACACGATGATCCTCCTCGCCGGCGACGTGCTGCGAACCGTCTCGATCAGGCTGCTGAAGTCCCTCTTCAGAACCTCCGTCTGCCGCAGCTTGATGTCGTTCACCCCCGCGTGCAGGACGATCGCGCCGACGCTCTCGCCGTCCTTCAGGATTGCGGGTATCTGCGCGGAAACATCGAGAACGCCAGCACCAGGAAAACAGTGGGTGTGGACTTTACCTTTAGCTAAAGTAGCACGAACGTACCAGACAATGGAGTCTCCGACGATCACAGCGTCGCGTTCCGTCTCGCGGAGGGGAGCGAAGCGGTTCCGGGTGGAGATCTCGAAGACCGGAGGCGGCGGAGGGGGCGAGGTCCTCGGCCGGGGTCTGGCTCGCGTCTTCCGCTGCTGCTGCACCCAGGGTCCGTGGTGTCCCGGCGCCGGAGTGAAGGACACCTGGGAAGATCGCGTCCAGGGTGCACGGGACCTGTGCAGAGAAGCACACGGAGTAGAGGTGGTCAGAGTGTTAGTATCGCGCTGTATGCTTACCCGGGAGGATTCCAGAGCGGCTCTCCGCTCTCTCAGCTCGGTCTGCCTCACCAACAGCTCCTGAATCTGCTTCTCCACGGCCTCCAGCTCGAGTTGCAACGAGTGCAGCTCGAATTTGTCCTCACCTGCACTCAAAGGTGGACATAAATTCGCCATTAACGCAAGTAACAGTGAGTAAACAATGGTAATGTGTGTAAACAGTGTGTAAACAATGCAAGCAAGATTAGCGGCAACCACGCTGGTGCTGCTAACGGGCTATAAGCTAGCAACTCGGGAAATCAAAATAAAACTAGTGATAACAAAGCAATCCGGATGTTTTAGTTGTAAAATACAACAGGGGGTATATTCACACGTTATAAGAAACGCAAATGGTGGTGTATAAAATTGATTTTAGATTGAAAAATAGACAATAAGAAATTATCTTGATTTTTACAAGTTAATTAAAAACCACTGCATGGATTTTTATCACTATAGGGTAGATTTGTACATACACTGCCAACACACATTAATGTTCAAACAACATGAAAAAGTGAACTTAGCATCCGATGATCCCTTTAAACAGGCTGGACACACATTCAATTGTAAAACTGTATTAGTTTAAAATACTCAATACATGTTTTATTAAATATATTGGTGTATGTACAAATATATAGCATATAAAAGAAATAAAGGTAGATCAAGATTGGATTTTGTGGATACAATAATAAGGTGTTATACTAGAGAAGTCTACATACTGAATGTGTTAAATGAAGTTCTTACAACAGCAATGACACCAAATGCCACTGATTCTCATATGTCATGTGACTGAATGTGATTTGGCAAGTTGATAAAAAGCTTAAAGGGAGAATGAAACTGAGAGAATATTGAAAAAATGTATTAGTGTTAGTATACATTGTAAAAAAATTTCTGGTTAAATGATTGAATAGTAGAAGAGAGCAGATACTAACCATCTGAAGATGAGATGTGAAATGTGAGAATCAATATTAGTAGCCAGTTTGTTTTAATATCATTTGACTTCATTTTATAACCACAGGTGTTGTCACACAGAGTGAATTACAAAGTTGGTTTCGATTTTGAAAACCAAAAAAAGCTGTTGTGCACTTTGTGGCTCATGTCATGCATTGCCTTGTTTTTTTTTTCAATTTTTCTCTGCATGTGTGTGAGACTTCATTGCAAAATGAGGGAAACGGGAGAATATGTTTAAGCAAATCACAAGGACAACAAAACCTCAGATAACATTTACATCAGAATTTTTTTGAGAATGAAATGTCACAATTGATGAGACGCACATCAGAAACTTTTACAGATGCTTGAGTGAAATAATGAAAAAAACACATTTGCACACTAATGCTTCTGAAAGGTGAACTCCACTTTCAGAACAACAATTCACAAATAATTTACTCACCCCCTTGTCATCCAAGATGTTCATGTCTTTCTGTCTTCAGTCGTGAAGAAATGATGGTTTTTGAGGAAAGCGTTTCAGGATTTTTCTCCATATAATGGACTTGATTGGTGCCCCGAATTTGAACTTCCTTAAATGCAGCGTCAAAGGGCTCTAAATTATCCCATCCGAGGAAGAAGCGTCTTATCTCTTGAAACGATCTGTCATTTTTTTGAAAAATAAAAATTTGTATACTTTGTAAGCACAAGAGCTTGTGTAGCACAGGCTCTGGGATGCACATCCACGATGCTACGAATTAGTGATGGGTCGTTCTTAAACGATTCGTTCATTTTGAACAAATCTTTAATGTGACTCTCTGTCCTCCTGTCCACCGTCTTTCCTTCCTAAAAGAAGATCTGCAGCGCTGAATCTGGACTGACCTTTGATTCCTACCATCAGGATCCTAACTTCATAATCATCATTATCTTCATCGTCATCATGAGAAGCTGGAGGAGAGAGTTGAAACATCATGCAAAGAAGAAAAATATTTGCTAAATAAATAAATAAATTACATTAGATTAAAGTATCTGCCAAATGCATAAATGTATAAATGCATAAATTGTGATTTGACATTTATGCAGGAACTAAAGTTTAAATTGTAAAATCATTCCTAGTTAAATGATTGTATAGTAGAAGAGAGCAGATACTAACCTTCTGAAGATGAGATGTGAAATACAAGAATCAATATTAGCAACCAATTTGTTTTTATCTTATTTGACTTCATCTTATAACCACGGGTGTTGTCGCCAGAGTGAATTACAAAGTTGGTTTCAATTTAAGAAAACCAAAAAAAAATTTTCTGCATATAAAGGGCTCATGTCAAGCATTATTTATCTGTAAATAATCTTTAATAAGCTTTAAGCTGTGTCGTCATCCAGGCGTTTCCCATCGTGCTTTTGGTCAGCGCAGTCGGTGGAGAGCTACTGCGCCCGACTGCTCAATCCGACACAGCCGCCTTGCCCTCGCGAGAGTTTTTTGTCACATGTCAGCATGACATCAGAGCAAGGCGGACGTAACTCGTTTCTACACATTTCTAACCAGCATGCATCTTGCGGTGATCACCGGTGATGGATTCTGTGCAGAAGTTGTTCATCTCAACGAGTCTAATGTAGGGCTGTTGTTAATGACGTCGCCGAGTAATAACTTATGTTATTTAACTGATTAGAGATCTCTAAAATGCAGCTATATTAAACATAGCACCTGATAATTAATTTACTATTTCCTGTTCCATGTCATTTTGCTTTATTTGTTGTTTGATTAATCGCGGGTTCTCTCTTACGTCATACTCCGGGGTTCCCGTACGCATTTGTGCGCATGCGCTCTATTCAAAAATGTCACTTGCAGAGGAAGCTTAAAAATACATAGATTAAAATGCATTTATATGTAGATTGCGTTAAAGATATAGATTGTACTGCATGTTAGCTTGCTTATTGTGCCTAAGAGCATAATTTATTGAGCCCATATGTCTTACTAACAAGGAACTATTCTTCTAACCACAGGTCGAGAGATGTAGTCCCAACCACATAAGTTTGTGACGCTGTTTGCGAATGTTCGTTTGAGTTTCGGGAAACACTGAATCGTTGAACTATGTTGGTAACGACGGAACTTGCGACCATAATTGGCTAACAATGCTTTTGGGAAACGCACCCCTGTTCTGTTTTATCATCCTTAGGGGCTTTTTAAACTGTTTAATCAGCGTTAAAGAAGCCAACAGTAATGCTGGATAAAACGTGAAATAACTGAGTAAGTATCCTATATCTATCTTAAGTAAACTCAACAACATCTCTAAAATCAGAACAATTGAGGCAATAAACACAACCACATGGAAAAAAACACTAAAGGAGTTAGTAACTCGATTACAGTGTTCTTCATGTTGGCATCTATATTTAACGCTGTTCACAAGTTCAGCACCCAATGCACAAAACAAAAATAGCAGGAATAATTCTGGAACATTCAGTTTTTTGATATCCAGTGATGAATTTAAGAAATCATAAGTTCCAGTTGTGACTTTAAAAGCAGCACAGCATGCTATGAAAACATTTGACAAAGTCCTTATGTTAGCAATTTATCCAAGAGTCACACCTAAACTCTGTTCCGATTTTGTAACTTGACTTGCGGATTGGGAAATGCTTAATAAAGGCAGCCACAACTGGAGCACAGAGCCAAATTTAGTGCAAAAGCAACATGTGGATTCACAGCCTTACTTATTGATGCCATAAATGTCATGAGTCCAGCTAAAGCTGAGCCAAAAAGTAAATTTTTTTTTTCCATCTCTTCAATAGCCAGATCAACCACAATCAGTGAAATGAACAAACTCCATCCAACCACTCCTAAAGTGTCACGCATTGGAGATGAGACCTGTTTTTTTCCAAGTTTGCCATTTGTTTCACTTAGTTTTTTCAAAAGCAACAATCTTTCTAACTGCAACTGTTGTCTCAATAATGATTAAAATCTGTAATCATTAAGCCAAACTAACTTGTCTATTTCCGCTACAAGAGCTGTGGTTTGAGCAGGTTTTGGTTCAGAGTCTCTTATGATGTGAAATCTTCCACCACATGCATTGATCATATCTCTGGATGCTCGTGTGAGACGTTCCTGGTGATTTTTTGAGCAGGAGAACAATGCAGTACTGCAGGACTAAAACGGCGTGAGGTCCAGGAGACGAGAGCGGACCAAACCTCCTCGCAGAGGTCCAGTGACCAGCATCATTCTACGACCCTCGTCTGTAACAATCTCTCTGTCCTCCTGTTCACCATCTTTCCTTCCTGACAGAAGATCTGCAGGGCTAAATCTGGACTGACCTCTGAATTCCACTATCAGGATCCTCACTTCAGAGAAGCTGAAAGAGAAAGTGAAACATCATGCAAAGATGAAAATTATTTACCAGTGCATGGGGTAAGAAAAATAATTAAACAATAATAATATATAAATAATATAATATTTAAACATATTCTCTGAAAATAATTTGTCTTGAAATTATTGGCTTTCTTTTAAGGACATTTAGGTGTCTTTTGGTGGAAAACATAAAATACTGATTAAGATTCATGTGACTGACAGTGATTTGGCAAGTTGATAAAAAGCTTAAAGGGAGAATGAAACTGAGAGAATATTGAAAAAAAATGAGTATATATCAAAACATTTTTCATATATTTTGTTATATATATATATGTATGTATATGTATATATGTGTGTGTGTATTAAACTTAAAAATATAATTATAATAATGTGGGATAAATGTCTTTTTTTTTAATCTGATTTTAATCTGCCGAATTAAAATAAAATAAATAAATAAATGTTTTGTGATTTGACATTTAAGCAGGAGTTTAAATTATTGTAAAAAAAAAAGTTATTGTGCAATAATTCCTAGTTAAATGATTGAATAGTAGAAGAGAGCAGATATCCATCTGAAGATGAGATGTGAAATGCAAGAATCAATATTTTCAGCCAGTTTGTCTTTATCTTGTTCGACCCTACCTTGTATATTAAGTGAATTACAAAGTTGGTTTCGATTTGAGAAAACAAAAAACAACAACAACAACAACAACAAAACTGTTCTGCATTTAAAGGGCTCATGTCATGCATTATTTATTTGTATTATTATATGCTTCTGAATACTTGATTGGACATAAATACTTTTGTTGAACATAAATACTCTAAGAAACAAGATTGTGTCTTTACAGTGTTTTTATTTATTGAAAGCTGAAAGCAGTCAAATTAATCCAGATTGATTCTAGATTTTACTAGATTCCCATATGCTTTAAAAACACTTATTGCAAGAAAAATCAAATCAAAATGAAGAAAACATGTCTGTATATTACAGAAAACACAAGACTCTTTAAAATATACATTTCTATATTTACATTTTGATTTGTCTCTCAGATTATAACTGTTGTGTCTCATTCAGTGTAGAGCAAAATTGTGATCACTGAGCCAGACTAACTTATCTATTCCTGCTACAAGAGTTGCAGTTTGAGCGGTTCAGAGGGACTTATGTTAAATCTTCCTTGACATACTTTGATCATTTTTTCAAATAGTCTTTCTTGATAACTTGTCTGACAGTATCACACAGTTTTGATTCTTAATTCAGGACCATTAAAACAGGTCCGAGAGACGAGAGAAAATGCGCAGTTGTGACGTTCTGTTTTGTTTTATCATCTTCAGTGGTTTTCTGCACTGTATAATCAGCGTTAAAGAAGCCAACAGTAACGCTGGATAAAACCAAAAAGAACTGAGGAAATATTCTATATATACGTTAAGCCAATTCAACGCCATCTCAAAAATCAAAACAATTGAAGCAATAAACACACAACCACATGGAAAATACACTAACGGAGGAAGTAACTCGATTACAGTTTTCTTCATTTTGGCGTCTAAATTTAACTCTGCAATTATGATCACTGTTACTAGCAGAATTATTGTGAGCGTCACTCCAAACAAAGCATTAGGCACAATCACACACAACGTCACAAGTTCAGCACCCAATGCACAAAACAGAAATAACAGGAATAATTCTGGGACATTCAGTGTTTGGAGCTCCAGTGATAAATCATAAGTTACAATCGTGACTCCAAAAGCAGCACAGCATGCAATAACAACATCAGAAAAAGTCTTTATGCCAGAGACTGATCCAAGAGTCACTCCTAAACCTACTGTAAATAAAAACCCATTGTTTTCATTGTTACTTGACTCATGCATTGTGAAATACTTTAAAAATGCAGCCACAACTGTGGAGCACAGAGACAAATTTAGTGCACATGCAACATGTGGACTCAAAGTATTTCTTAAAGACACCATAAATGTCACAAGGCCAGCTAAAGTTGCCACAAAAACTAACTTTTTGTCTGTTTGTTCAACAGCCAGATCAACTGCGATCAGTGAAATGATCAGACTCCATCCAATCACTCCTAAACTGTCACGCATTGCAGATGAGATCTGATTTTCTCCAAGTTTGCTGTCAATTTCACTTAGTCTTTTCAAAAGCTCCAGCCTTTTTAACTGTAGCCGTTGTCTCAATATTGAGTAAAACCTGTGATCATTGAGCCAAACCAGCTTGTCTATTTCTGCTACGAGAGCTGCTCTTTCAGCAGGATTTGGTTCAGAGTCACGTATCATGTGAAATCTTCCTCCACATGCATTGATCATTTCTCCAACAGTCCCTCTGGATGCTCCTGTGAAACATTTCTGTTGATTTTGGAGCAGAAGAACAATGCAGTACTGCAGGACTTCTGCTCCCAGCAGCTCCTGGGCTCGTTTCACAATATCACACTGTTGTGATTGTTGATCTTCCAGATTCAGGACCATTAAAATGGCATGAGGTCCAGGAGACAAGAGATACAGCATAGTGAAAATCTGTCTTGCTGTGTCCTCCTCACAGAGGTTTGGTCCAGTGACCAGCATCATTCTACGTCCCTCGTCTGTAATTACTGGAGTCTTTACAATCTCTCTGTCCTCCTGTCCACCGTCTGTCCTTCCTGACAGAAGATCTGCAGCGCTGAATCTGGACTGACCTCTGATTCCCATGATCAGGATTCTCACTTCATCATCATGAGAAGCTGAAAAGGAAAGTTAAAGATAAAAAATATCAGAAAATATTATTTGAATTAAAAGATGAACGAAAACTTTACAGTGTTTCTATGACAAAACTTTTTAAGTAAACCATTTTGTTTATCTATGTTAACTTATTATGTTTCATTTTGTATTTATTTATTTTGGTGGTTGAATAGGCATTAAATACATACTGCCGTTGACTTCACATTACAACCATGAATGCATTGTGTCCAGTACAGTGGACACAGTTATTTTCAGTTATCAGGGCCGTGCACAGACCTTTTGAAGGGCATGTGCTGAAACTGAAAAAAGGGACTCCCCCCCCTCAACCCCTCCACGAACCCCTCCACCACCAAAAAAATAACACACAATAATATTCTTATATTTAATTAGTATTAATAACTTTTATACAGATAATATATACATATAGAGGGTATCTTTAAAACTAATTACAACAACACACCTGGCCTTCTAGTAAAGTTAGCTTTACCAATTTGCCTCCTGGGTGGTTGTCTGTGTATTATTTGTCCTGTGTTTGTGAATTGGTTGTGCACTCTCTCTTATTTAGTTATGTAAGATGTTCATTTTCTTTTTTTCTTTGCTTTGCATACATGCAGATTACATTCTGCATGATAAAATATATAGAATGCACAGTGACCTGATGATTCTCATTCTCATTGTGTAAAGTTTTTTTTTTTATTTAATACAATATTATTACAGTAGTAAACCATGTTTTTCTATGTTTATACATGTGAAGATGAGCGGGGAGTATACAATACTAGATTTTTTTTTTTAAATCTAGCCAGCAAACACATGCATAATATAATAGCATCGTAAACTTTAACCTACCATGCTGTGTGACCATAGGCTATATAATATGATGAAATGTTAATAAATTACATCATGCAATTTACATGCATCAGCACATTCAGCAGATAGCCATAAAATCAAAATAGAAATTTCTTATAATATATTTTACCTAGGTGACAAGGATCACTCGGTTGCTTTGTGTCAAACTCAAATGCAGTTACACCGCGGGTTTTTGACCAGCGAATGTGTGCAATTTGTCCATCATTAAAACGACGACATCACATTACGTCAACATCACACCGGTGTGGTGATGCATTATATGAACCTTTATAGACATACTAGTGTTTATTTCATAAAGACAACGTTGCACTTATACAAACAACAAGATATTTTACCGTTACAAGACGAAGACATTCATCTGCTTCTGCTCTATGACTCTGACTGATGCACTGAAACGTAAGTTCGCGGCGCTCAGGGGGCGGAGTTGTGAAGTTTGACTGACATTTTGAGCGGTTCTAAGAGATGCGCTTTTTAATGCCTTTAATGGGTTAAATATTTGTTAAAAAGAGAAACAGACGTAAAGGGTTACCAATAGCATTGATTTATTAAAAAAAAAAAAACTCCCCCCAAAAAAGGGCACTTCCGAGTGTAATTACAAAAAGGGCATGTACTTTGCACAGGTTGAGCCCTACCTGTGCACGTTCCCGTCAGTTATGTAAGGTAGACTACAAATATGATAAGTAAAAACGGATTCTCGTACAAGATTGTATTGTTTTGTTGTTTTAAGTAAAATGAGATTATATGCACATTTACATTACATTATACATTACCTTCAGCCTTTACAGATGTGATGTGACATGCAAGAATCAGCGTGAGGATCCATTTTGGTTGTTTTCTGTTTAGTTTCATTTTTCAGATTAGGAAATAAACCCACTCTTACTCGCTTTCCAAAATCTGTTAATTTAATGTATAATCAAATATACAAATATATAATGAAGTATCAAATATTACAATATAAATATATGATGCATGGTTATTACTTACAGCACGATCGTTTTATTTAACGGTACTGACGGTGCAGCTGAATCCTTTATCTTTGTTTGTAAAGTTAAAGTTTCACTTTTATTTTCGGCTTGCATGCAGGGGCGTGTGTGTCTTAATGTTAATGTTTAACATAGTTTAACTCATTGTTAAACTTTTTGAGAAATGTGTCTTTGTTTTGAGAACTTAATGAATGGCTTGGGAAAATGTGCCTACTAAAATAAGTTACAATCAAGAAAACTGAAATACTGCGCTTTGTGTTATTGAAGCAAAAAGAACCAGTTCATAAGAGTAATTTGTAAATGAAGCCGACTACATTGGACGCGCTGCGTGCGCGTGCAACCATCGTGAACAGTTTATTGAAAGACGCGTTTTTTGACCGCAGTAAAGATAGTTTGCGGTTTGATATTCGGATTTTTTTTGGCTATAAATGCACAACGCGCTGTCATAAACATGCAAATAATCCCGAATGTAGTTCTCCATGATTTGTGAATTCTTGTGATGATGTGCCTTTTGGCCGAAATTTTATTTTATTTTTTCGACTCTTAATTTTATAATGCTTATAGCTCCGAAAGTTGGAAACTTAGCAGACTGAAACCAGTGTCATGTGAACCAACTTGATCTGTGAATTTTTTCACAGCAAAGCTCTTGTCCGTAACCCCCTTGGTAAGTCCGCTATAGTAAGGAATGTGAAAAATATGCGCTCTTCATGTTTAACGTATTTTGCCATTAAACACGCAGACTGCTCAAATACAAAAACATTGTTTTTAAGTCAAACTCGATTTGTGAAAACTTTCACAATCGCTATTTATTGCGTAACAGTGTTCCTAATGCTCTGCTCTCTTTTTCTTCTATCAGTACTGGTCAGCTGACCCTTCCCTGAGTCATATTATTCACTATTCTGATCTGTGAAAACTTTTACAGTTCAGTACTGGTCAGCTGACCCTTTCCTGAGTCACTAACATCACTATTTTGATGTGTGAAAACTTTCACAGTTCAGTACTGGTCAGCTGACCCTTCCCTGAGTCACTAACATCACTATTTTGATGTGTGAAAACTTTCACAGTTCAGTACTGGTCAGCTGACCCTTCCTTGAGTCATATA
Organism: Cirrhinus mrigala; assembly: GCA_036247105.1. Taxonomy (NCBI): domain Eukaryota; kingdom Metazoa; phylum Chordata; class Actinopteri; order Cypriniformes; family Cyprinidae; genus Cirrhinus; species Cirrhinus mrigala. Next base: position 19,370,341 of record CM070031.1, on the reverse strand, counting down.
AATCACTATTCTGATCTGTGAAAACTTTCACAATTCAGTACTGGTCAGCTGACCCTTCCGTGAGTCACTAACATCACTATTCTGATCTGTGAAAATATTCACAGGTCAGTACTGGTCAGCTGACCCTTCCTTGAGTCACTAACATCACTATTTTGATGTGTGAAAACTTTCACAGTTCAGTACTGGTCAGCTGGCCCTTTCCTGAGTCATATTAATCACTATTCTGATCTGTGAAAATGTTCACAGTTCAGTATTGGTCAGCTGACCCTTCCTTGAGTCACTAACATCACTATTTTGATGTGTGAAAACTTTCACAGTTCAGTACTGGTCAGCTGACCCTTCCCTGAGTCACTAACATCACTATTTTGATGTGTGAAAACTTTCACAGTTCAGTACTGGTCAGCTGGCCCTTTCCTGAGTCATATTAATCACTATTCTGATCTGTGAAAATGTTCACAGTTCAGTATTGGTCAGCTGACCCTTCCTTGAGTCACTAACATCACTATTCTGATGTGTGAAAACTTTCACAGTTCAGTACTGGTCAGCTGACCCTTCCCTGAGTCACTAACATCACTATTTTGATGTGTGAAAACTTTCACAGTTCAGTACTGGTCAGCTGACCCTTCCTTGAGTCATATAAATCACTATTCTGATCTGTGAAAACTTTCACAATTCAGTACTGGTCAGCTGACCCTTCCGTGAGTCACTAACATCACTATTCTGATCTGTGAAAATATTCACAGGTCAGTACTGGTCAGCTGGCCCTTTCCTGAGTCATATTAATCACTATTCTGATCTGTGAAAATGTTCACAGTTCAGTACTGGTCAGCTGACCCTTTCCTGGGTCACTAACATCACTATTCTGATCTGTGAAAACTTTCACAGGCCAGTACTGGTCAGCTGACCCTTCCTTGAGTCATATAAATCACTATTCTGATCTGTGAAAACTTTCACAATTCAGTACTGGTCAGCTGACCCTTCCGTGAGTCACTAACATCACTATTCTGATCTGTGAAAACTTTCACAGGTCAGTACTGGTCAGCTGACGCTTCCCTAAGTCACTAACATCACTATTCTGATCTGTGAAAACTTTCACAGTTCAGCACTGGTCAGCTGACCCTTTCCTGAGTCATATTAATCACTATTCTGATCTGTGAAAACTTTCACAGGTCAGTATTGGTCAGCTGACTCTTTCCTGGGTCACTAACATCACTGTTCTGATCTGTGAACATTTTCACAGGTCAGTACTGGTCAGCTGACCCTTTCCTGAGTCATATTAATCACTATTCTGATCTGTGAAAACTTTCACAGGTCAGTATTGGTCAGCTGACTCTTTCCTGGGTCACTAACATCACTGTTCTGATCTGTGAACATTTTCACAGGTCAGTACTGGTCAGCTGAACATTCCCTGAGTCAGTAACATCACTATTTTAATCTGTGAAAAAATTCACAGTTCAATTTGGGTCAGAATAGTGATGTACATGAATCAGGAAATGTTCAGCTGACCAGTACTGAACTGTGAAAGTTTTCACAGATCAGAATAGTGATGTTAGTGACTCAGGGAAGGGTCAGCTGACCAATACTGAACTGTGAAAGGTTTCACAAACCAGTACTGAACTGTGAAAGCTTTCACAGATCAGAGTTGAGATTAATATGACTCAGGGAAGGGTCAGCTGACCAGTACTGAACTGTGAAAATTTTCACAAACCAGTACTGAACTGTGAAAGCTTTCACAGATCAGAGTTGAGATTAATATGACTCAGGGAAGGGCCAGCTGACCAGTACTGAACTGTGAAAGTTTTCACAGATCAGAATAGTGATGTTAGTGACCCAGGGAAGGGTCAGCTGACCAGTACTGAACTGTGAAAGTTTTCACAGATCAGAATAGTGATGTTAGTGACTCAGGGAAGGGTCAGCTGACCAATACTGAACTGTGAAAATTTTCACAAACCAGTACTGAACTGTGAAAGCTTTCACAGATCAGAGTTGAGATTAATATGACTCAGGGAAGGGCCAGCTGACCAGTACTGAACTGTGAAAGTTTTCACAGATCAGAATAGTGATGTTAGTGACTCAGGGAAGGGTCAGCTGACCAGTACTGAACTGTGAAAGTTTTCACAGATCAGAATAGTGATGTTAGTGACTCAGGAAAGGGTCAGCTGACCAGTACTGAACTGTGAAAGTTTTCACAGATCAGAATAGTGATGTTAGTGACTCAGGGAAGGGTCAGCTGACCAGTACTGACCTGTGAAAGTTTTCACAGATCAGAATAGTGATGTTAGTGACTTAGGGAAGGGTCAGCTGACCAGTACTGAACTGTGAAAGTTTTCACAGATCAGAATAGTGATGTTAGTGACTTAGGGAAGGGTCAGCTGACCAGTACTGAACTGTGAAAGTTTTCACAGATCAGAATAGTGATGTTAGTGACCCAGGAAAGGGTCAGCTGACCAATACTGAACTGTGAAAGTTTTCACAGATCAGAATAGTGATGTTAGTGACTTAGGGAAGGGTCAGCTGACCAGTACTGACCTGTGAACAGTTTTCACAGATCAGAATAGTGATGTTAGTGACCCAGGAAAGGGTCAGCTGACCAATACTGAACTGTGAACATTTTCACAGATCAGAATAGTGATTAATATGACTCAGGAAAGGGCCAGCTGACCAGTACTGACCTGTGAACATTTTCACAGATCAGAATAGTGATGTTAGTGACTCACGGAAGGGTCAGCTGACCAGTACTGAATTGTGAAAGTTTTCACAGATCAGAATAGTGATGTTAGTGACTCAGGAAAGGGTCAGCTGACCAGTACTGAACTGTGAAAGTTTTCACAGATCAGAATAGTGAATAATATGACTCAGGGAAGGGTCAGCTGACCAGTACTGAACTGTGAAAGTTTTCACAGATCAGAATAGTGATGTTAGTGACTCAGGAAAGGGTCAGCTGACCAGTACTGAACTGTAAAAGTTTTCACAGATCAGAATAGTGATTAATATGACTCAGGGAAGGGTCAGCTGACCAGTACTGATAGAAGAAAAAGAGAGCAGAGCATTAGGAACACTGTTACGCAATAAATAGCGATTGTGAAAGTTTTCACAAATCGAGTTTGACTTAAAAACAATGTTTTTGTATTTGAGCAGTCTGCGTGTTTAATGGCAAAATACGTTAAACATGAAGAGCGCATATTTTTTACATTCCTTACTATAGCGGACTTACCAAGGGGGTTACGGACAAGAGCTTTGCTGTGAAAAAATTCACAGATCAAGCTGGTTCACATGACACTGGTTTCAGTCTGCTAAGTTTCCAACTTTCGGAGCTATAAGCATTATAAAATTAAGAGTCGAAAAAATAAAATAAAATTTCGGCCAAAAGGCACATCATCACAAGAATTCACAAATCATGGAGAACTACATTCGGGATTATTTGCATGTTTATGACAGCGCGTTGTGCATTTATAGCCAAAAAAAATCCGAATATCAAACCGCAAACTATCTTTACTGCGGTGCGTTTTTGTCATTATTTTGCCTTAAACGGTCAATGCTGCTGCTGAAAAGTAGCATATGAAACACCGTTACATTTATATTTTATTCTGTGATAATTCTGGGGTGGCAGGTGGGGTGGCAGAGCTTTTTCTTAGGGTGGCATTTGCCACCCCGTGCCAAAGTGGAAAAAGTGGAAAAAAAGAAGTGCCGGTGTTATGCCGAATTCTGACCCCCGCCAGACTACAACCCCCCTAGTATTGGTAGGTTTAGGGTTAGATGTGGGGGAGGGGTTAGGATTAGGGGTGGGGTCTATATAATCATTCGTGATCGAGCTTCACCTACAGCAGATATGTGTATTAGCGTTTTTTTAATGAATCTTTGTGATCGCCTTTCCTTAAGTTTCCGGGGGGCGCTACTGTAAAAAAGAACGTGGGTACAACTTCCGGTGAGGCGGCCGACGTAGTATACCAATGGCATTTTGTGTGCTAATTAGCGAAGAGGCTAAGTGTTTTTTGGAACATTGTTTACTTTGTAAAGATGCACACCTTTATGAGAGATGTCATTATGTTCTTGGGGAAAACATATGCTCTTCGAATTTGTGTTCCCACAACATTAGCAAGTTTGGATCGCTAAATCTTGAATGACTGTCAACTAGTGAAATGACATTTGAACCGTGTTAAAGGGCATACCAGATGAACGTAGAAATCCCTTTCGTAGGAGCCTCACTTTCTGTCCAGTCATGTGCGCGATTCACTTTGCGTGTCCTAATGTTCGACCCCCATGTGAGTACATTTTCATTGGGACCTATTTAATAATTACATGTTTAAATACCCAGTCATACAAGTAATATGAAGAATACAAATTATTTCAGTAAAATTAATATTGATAATACATCATACTGATATTCGTACTGGCATTTAGTGGCACTGTTCAATGGGTAACGTTAAATTAATTTATCAGAGTAAGAAAAAGCAGGAGTAATTCTCGGGCATTCATTATTTTAAGTTCAAATGATAAATTAAAGAATTCAAAAGCACCAGTTGTGACTCCCAAAGCAGCACAGCAAGCTATAAAAACATCAGAAAATGTACGTATGCTAGCGATTGATCAAAGACTCATTGGGAAATATTTTTTATAAAAGCAGCTGCGGCTGTGGAGCACAAAGCCAAATTTAGTGTAAACGCAACATGTGGACTCAAAGTGTTTCTTAAAGATGCCATGAATGCCGCGAGTCCAGCTAAAGTTGCCTCAAAAATGACAATTCTGACTTTCCATTCAGTAGCCGGAAAAACTCCAATCAGTGAAATGAACAAGACTCCATCCGACCACTCCTAAACTGTCATGCTTTGCAGATGAGACCACATTTTCTCCAAAACTGTAAAAAATAAAAAACACAATTTGTTGAGTCAGCTTAAAATAATTTGTTACCCTGCTGCCTTAAAATTTTAAGTTCAATCAACTAAAATAAGTTCAGTCAACTTGAAATGTTAAGTTGTACTAAGTAACAACTTAGATATTTGTGTTTCGCTAACACATTTTGAGGACAGAATCAGAACTTACAGAGCTTAATTGAATTGAATCCTCTTAAATCATGTATCTAAGTTGCGCATTCTTAGTGAAAATTAAACAATTTCAAGTTGTATAAACCCTTTTTGAGTTGACTGAACTTAAAATTTGAAGGCAGCCAGGTTACAAATTATTTTAAGCTGACTCAACAAATAGTTTTTTACAGTGAAGTTGCCATCTACACTGTAAAAAAATAAAAAACACAATTTGTTGAGTCATCTTAAAATAATTTGTTACCCCGCTGCCTTAAAAATTTAAGTTTAATCAACTAAAATAAGTTCAGTCAACTTGAAATGTTAAGTTGTACTAAGTAACAACTTAGATATTTGTGTTTGCTAAACTTAACAGATGGGTAAGTAACCCAGCTGCCTTAAAATCTTAAGTTGATTCAACTCAAATATCTAAGTTGTCACTTAGTATAATTTAACATTTCAATTTGAATAAACTTTTTTTTGAGTTGACTGAACTTAAACTTTTAAGGCAAGGTCTGTCTCGCTGTGTCCTCCTCACAGAGGTTTGGTCCAGTGACCAGCATCATTCTAAGACCCTTGTCTGTAATTACTGGAGTCTTTACAATCTCTCTGTCCTCCTGTCCACCATCTTTCTCTCCTGACAGAAGATCTGCAACACTGAATCTGTCAGTGGAGTAAAAAAACTAAGATATATTCTCTGAAAACAAATATTATTTTTGCTTTTTAAGAACATATATCCCTGATTAAAACATTTCCTTACAAAAGGATCTTAATGTTAGGAAAGCAGCTATTTATTTTCAACTGTGTGAAAATTGAGGATTATTTGTTTTGTAAAATCAGTGACAGTGACATGACAAGTTTTATGAGAAGCTAGAAGGGAAAATGAAACTTAGTGCTGCTTGGGCATTATCTACTTTAGGTAAAAACTGTATTAGCGGATAAAAGAAAAGATGCATTGGATAAAAGCTTTCGCCAATTGTAAATATTTTTTCATTGGCATTTCTGCAAGTTTACATTATAGTAAACTTAACAAAAACATTAAATCCTGGTCAAATAGTAGAAGAGAGTGAATACTAACCTTCTGAAGATAAGATGTGAAATGCTAGAGTCAATACGAGCAGCCTGTTTAGTTTTGTCTTGTTTAATTTCATCTTTTAATCTGCGGTCTTTCTCATAAAATAAGTCACACTGGGTCAAAATGACAAACGCAAACACATCTGGGTTTGGTTTCCCAATGGTCGTTATAAACTTTCTTTAACTCAGGGGTTGATGGTAAGTTAATGATTAACTCCGGCTGTGAACCTCACACTTTCACGCACACAGATTACAATCACGAATACGTCAGCGTGATTCACTTTCCTGCTGAAGACCAAGAGATCATCATGTAAATATGAATGATTTAGACTACACACTGGTACTTTTCCTCTGTTTCCTATGTTCTACTGTGAGTAAAATGTGGGTTTATGGGATTTGCAAGTCATTGCATTTGGTTTTAATTTATACTTTACACAGCATCCCAGCTTTTTGTGATGTTTAAAAAGAACAGACATTTTGCAATGTTAAGATGAGCATTTCTGTATTTGATCAGCTCTTAATAATGGAGGCAATAGCAATTAATGTTTGTAAGTTTAATATTGTCTGTTGTATTTTTATTTACAGTGAAATCTCCAGATGAAGTTAAATCACAACAACAGCATGATCTGAAAAAAAAAAAAACATTGGTTTGTCTGCAGACCTGCAAAGAAGGTAAGTGGACATTTAACACATTTTCATTCAGAGATAGAAGGTCTTAGCAACAATTATAACCACAATATACACATACTTAGTTAATTGTGATTTCAGTTGCTTTTTGTGACTTAATCTGAAGCAGTCTGCCTTTGACAAATTACTTTTAATAAACCAAACAGTAATGCTACATAAAGCAGATAAGAACTGAGCAAGTTTTCTGTAATTACCTTGAGAAAACTCATCACTAACCCTAAAATAAGAAAGATTGAACCAATGAACACACAAAGACATGGCAAAACCACTATAACAAAAATCGAACGCAGCACATTCTGTAGAGCTTCATTCTTTAAATGCAAACATGCCATTGTAAATCCTAATATTAGTAGACTTATTGTCATCTTCACACCAAGCTGAGTAAATAACACATTCACAAACCCCAGTGAGAGTGTCTCTCCAACAGAATAACACAGAAATGCCTCGAGTGCAAAGACTGGAGATTCACGAGTAATATTTTCTTTGTAAAACACAAATGCAAAAGCCCCAATTGAGACTCCAGGAGCTGCATAGCACGCTATGAGCACATCTGACCACGTCCTGATGCTGACGATTGTCCCTAAGACCAAAGCTCCACCTAGCACAAATGGTAGATGAATCATCTTTATGAAACCATGTACTAGCAGCATGACAAAAAATGCTAAAATATCCCCTATGATGTGGTGTCTTGACTCCTGGTAAATGTTTCTTTGATTTCTCTGGGTTCTTTTTTTAAGTATGGTTGCTAGTGATGATACCAAAGCTAAATTTATAGGTATGGAAATAACTGGTTGAAGAACATTTCTTAAACTGATCATAAACAATACAAGTGCAGCATATTTCACCCCAGAATTTAAATGTGTGTGCCTCAGTTTACTGCAAATAACAAGAGCAGAAACTGAAACCAATCCCACAATTCCGACAGCTTCCCCTAAACTATTATATATTACAGATAAGAGGTTACTTTCAGGTTCTAACTCTTGAGTTTCCTTCAACACTGAGTAAAATCTGTCACCATTAAGTGAAACTATCTTGTCTATTTCTGCTATGAGAGCTGCAGTTTGAGCAGGTTTTGGTTCAGAGTCTCTTATGATGTGAAATCTTCCTCCACATGCGTTGATCATTTCTCTGGATGCTCCTGTGAGACGTTCCTGGTGACTTTGGAGCAGAAGAACAATGCAGCACTGCAGGACTTCTGGTCCCAGCAGCTCCTGGGCTCGTTTCACAATATCACACTGTTGTGATTGTTGATCTTCCAGATTCAGGACTATTAAAACAGCATGAGGTCCAGGAGACGAGAGAAACATCGCTTTTATGAAGATCTCTCTCGCTGTGTCCTCCTCACAGAGGTTTGGTCCAGTGACCAGCATCATTCGACGACCCTCGTCTGTAATTACTGGAGTCTTTACAATCTCTCTGTCCTCCTGTCCACCGTCTTTCCTTCCTGACAGAAGATCTGCAGCACTGAATCTGGACTGACCTCTGATTCCCACAATCAGGATCCTCACTTCATCATCATGAGAAGCTGGAAGATAAATTGAAACATCATGTAAAGAAAAACAATATTTCTAGTTTTGGGGTAAGAAAAATAATCAAAGATATATTCTCTGAAAACAACATATGTGATGTTACTGACAGTGATTTGGCAAGTTTGATAAAAAGCTGAAAGGGAGAATGAAACAGTCTAAGTGAATTAGAGCATATACGCTTGAAGTCAAAAGTTTTCATACACCTTGCAGAATCTGCAAAATGTTAATTATTTTACCAAAATAAGAGGGATTCTTAATGCTGTGTTGTTACCTGATTGGTTGTTACCTGTGATAGTTGTTCATGAGTCCCTTATTTGTCCTGAACAGTTAAACTGGCTGCTCTTCTTCAGAAAAATCCTTCAGGTCCCACAAATTCTTTGGGTTTGTATGATTTTGAGATCCGTCTTTTCACACTGAGGGACTCATATGCAACTATTACAGAAGGTTCAAACGCTTGATGCTCCAGAAGGAAAAACAATGCATTAAGAGCCGAAGGGTGAAAACTTTTTGAATTTGAAAATCAGGGTAAATTGAGCTCATTTTGTCTTCTGGGAAACAAGTATCTTCTGTAGTATTAAATGAAAAAAATATGATATTTAGGCAAAATAAGAAAAAAAGTACACATCCTCTTTCTGTTTAAAAGTTTCCACCCTCCCTGATCTTAATGCATGGTTTTCCCTTCTGGAGCATCAGTGAGTGTTTGAACCTTCTGTATTAGTTGCATATGAGTCCTTCAGTTGTCCTCAGTGTGAAAAGATCATAATCATAAAATCATACAGTCATTGTTGGAAAGGGTTCAAATACACACAAAAATGCTGAAAAACCAAAGAATTTGTGGGACCTGAAGGATTTTTCTGAAGAACAGCGGGCAGTTTAACTGTTCAGGACAAACGAGAAACTCATGAACAACTATCACTAAACAAAAAAACACAGCTGTGGATCATTCAGGTAAAAACACAGTGTTTAGAATCAATTGTATGTAAACTTTTGAACGGATTCATTTTTATAAATTCAACTTTTATTTTATTCTCACTATATGCAAACATCTTTCATGTAAAATATCTTAACAGGTCAGTACTAAATAAATAAAAAAATATTGTGCATTTTGTAATAATAATTAAAATTGTAAAAATAATTAACATTTTGCAGATTCTGCAAGGTGTATGTAAACTTTTGATATCAACTGTAGATAAAAGTCTCAACATATATAGATCAGTGTTGGGAGTAACACATTACAAAAGTAATAATATTACAGTAGTATATTACTTTTTGCTGTAACGCAGTAATATAATGCATTACTAATCAATTTTGGGTAATAATATTACTCGTTACAATCTGAGTAACGCAAGTTACAACAACATATTTTAACTCAAAATTAAGTAGTGAATTTACCAACACAGCAAAACAGCAGCAGAGAAAAAAATTTGCATGTAAAATAGTTTGTCTATTCCCTGTTGCTGAAATTCGATGACTGCCGAGACGGATTCTGCATGTGTGAGACACACTCCCGTTTTATTCATTTCATTAGAGAAAAGAATAAGAATGCATAATCAGGTGTAATCTATGTGCGACACCAAACACATACAGCATTGCAGCCTGTTTATTATCAGAATAAAATACAGTCAACCAAACATATACACCGATTAGTTAAAATAGTGCGTAATGCGTACACTCAAAATAATGATTCTACAACACTGTTCAGTTTATTTAAAATTATCATTTTCATGTAACACCATTGTGTTAGGTTTCCCATTTAAACAATTGCATTGTGTCAAACTGACTTGAAACAGTTGCGTTTTTGGTTCAACTCAATATTTTGATTTTGAAAAAACATGTTTCAATTAAGGAGGCCAAAAATAACATTTGATGTTTGTTCAATTTACTTAAGTAAATTAAGTTAACCCAACAGAATTTTTTACAACCACTTTACTTAATTCATTTGAGTTGAGAGTACATTAATTATTTTACTTGTGTAACTGGATTTTCCCTTCCCATCATACTTTGCACACGGTTGGATAAGGAGAGTAAATGTTGAAATAAAATGTTATTTTATGCATTTTTATTAAGATGATAAAATTGGGAGACTTGTTAATGTTTAATGTTCTTCTATTTTTGTATTTAAAACAGTTTCTGGTATGTTAGTGATTTTGGGGGTTACCATTGTGGTGAAGTGTAGAGCATGTGCTTGGGCTGAGGACCTGCTAACATGAGTTAAAGTTGTTTTAATAATAAAATAAACAACTACTTTGGGCATGCCATCTTATGGCTAATGTCTGACAAGTTGGTTGCCAAGTTATTTGTTTACCAGTTTACCATGTTTTAGTCTGAGTTCAACAAGCATAAAATAGTGATGGGAAGTTCCGATCATTTTACCGACTCTGATCTTTGAGTCTCGTACAGCAAAATGAACGAATCTTTTTTCGAGTCATTTCGTTCATTTTAGCAAAATATAATTAAAATAACACATCTACTTCTTACACAAACGTTGATCACACTACAAACAAGACAAAACTATAATGCTATAAGAAACAGAAAAGATTAATTCATTGTTTACCTGGGTCTTTAATCTATGATTGGCTCACATCACCTCTTATCTGACAAGTTTTCAGGTTTGAGTCGTTCGTTCATCACGTGACAGCCCCATAAGCTTAACGTATGTACTTTGAGCTGGAAAGAGAATTGATTAGTTCATCTCTCGAGTCTTCGGGTTCGAGTCGTTTGTTCATCACGTGACAGCCCCATAAGGTGAACGAACGACTCCAAAAACCCGAAGACTCGAAACAGGTGAACTAATTCCAGTACAGAACCTAATAGGATGTTGCGCATGCGCGACTGAACGAATCACTCCCCGAAACGACTCGTTCGTCCCGAGTCACATTAAAGATTCGTTCAAAATGAACGAATCGTTCAAGAACGACCCATCACTAGCATAAAATAATCACTTCATAAATGTATCAATTTCACTGAAACTATATTTGATCATATTGAGTTGGCCCAACCTAATTACATTTCATTGCATGAATTTGTTTCTTATGAGTTGGGGTTACACATATTTATTGGATGGAAATCCTGCCCTCAATTAAATTGAGTTCATCCAATTAATTATTTTTCTGAGTGTAGTACAATCCGTGGTGTTCAGCCTGAGGTCAGGCCAAACACATATTTGCTCATGTGAGGATGTTTTTACGCGCGTTAAGTACAAAGCCTGGTTTACTAATAAATAATAGTTTAGCATTAAAATACATTGCAAATATGGACACATTTAATTGGATTCATGCCGAATGAGAGAGGTAGTGTAACGAGATGAACGAGACGAAAGGCGAGCGGATCCATAAGCGAGCTTTTATTGAAATTGCGAGACAAAGACATGGTCGTACAGGCAAGGTCGAGACGGGAGCAGACAGGAATATCACAGGCAGTCGGAGAGAGCAATCCAATAAACGAGAGCGATAGTCAAAAAGGCAGGCGGCTAGACAGTCCAAACGAGATAACCAGGCGAGAGAACTAAACCAGGAACCAGGAACGAGGAAACTAGGAAACGCTAACAATTACAACAATAGGATAATTCAACCAACCGTGAAGTGCACTGAGGAGGAGCGGGGTTTTTATAGGACGCCTGATTGGTCACGGGGACTGACGCAATCAGAGCGGTGGAGGATGGGAGATGCAGTCCGAGATGCATAGTGACAGTCAGAGTGTGTAAGTGATGCGAGAGTGACATCTAGTGGTTGGTGGACAATGGGACACAGACCAGATTCGTGACATAGCCCCCCCCCAAGGAGCGGCTTCCAGACGCTCCAACAGAGTAACAGTCCAGGGGAGCGGTGGGGCGGGAGCGAGACAGGGCGAGGGCTGGAGGACCAGGTCCCTGCGGAGGACCCGGTGATTGAGGCAGGACCGGCAGTACAAAGGCCCTCCAGGACGGAGCCGGGGGCGGAGCATGGGGCACAGGCGTACTCCAGGGCGGAGCTGAAGGTAGAGCAGTCCTCCGGGGCGGCACTGGAGGCGGAGCAGGACTCCTCCACGGCGGAACCAGAGGTGGAGCAGGATTCCTCCAGGGCGGAACTGGAGGCGGAGCAGGACTCCTCCAGGGCGGAACTGGAGGCGGAGCAGGACTCCTCCAGGGCGGAACTGGAGGCGGAGCAGGACTCCTCCAGGGCGGAACAGCCCTCTGGGGCGAAACAGGAATCTGCGTCACGGTCTGGGACCTGGGGAAAGCAGGGACAGAGGAGGCAGACAGAATAGGGGGAGAAGGCGCAGCAGCCCCCCAGGGCGGAACAGGAGGCGCCGCAGCCCTCCGGGGCGGAACAGGAGCCTGCGTCATGGTCTGGGACCTGGGGAGAACAGGGACAGTGGAGACAGACAGAAGAAAGGGAGAAGCAGAGAGTTCTGAGGTTAACGCTCCCTCCATAAGAGGTTCTACAGCTGACGCTGACACCTCTGGAGGCATTGGCGCAGCTTCTCCGACGGGGAAGGCCTCTGGGGCGGACTCGAGACCAGACGGGACCTCTGGAGCAGGCTTGTGACCAGGCGAGAGCTCTGCAGCAGGCTTGAGATCAGAGGGGAGCTCTGGAGCAGACTGGTGAACAGACGTGGCCTCAGGGGTACAGTGTGCAGCCCACACACACCAGATGGCAACCGCCATTATAGGAAGAGCAGCAGCGGGGGGTTGTGGTGGATCCAGTACACCGGCCATCATGATAGGCCGTGATCGTGGGATATCAGACGAGGCATGGCACGGCTCTGCGCAGTCAAACGAAACAAGGCGAGGCTCTGGGCCGTCAGGCGGAACGTGACTTGACTCTGGGCCGTCAGGCGGGACGAGACTTGACTCTGGGCCGTCAGGCGGGACGAGACTTGACTCTGGGCCGTCAGGCGGGACGAGACTTGACTCTGGGCCGTCAGGCGGGACGAGACTTGACTCTGGGCCGTCAGGCGGGACGAGACTTGACTCTGGGCCGTCAGGCGGGACGAGACTTGACTCTGGGCCGTCAGGCGGGACGAGACTTGACTCTGGGCCGTCAGGCGGGACGAGACTTGACTCTGGGCCGTCAGGCGGGACGAGACTTGACTCTGGGCCGTCAGGCGGGACGAGACTTGACTCTGGGCCGTCAGGCGGGACGAGACTTGACTCTGGGCCGTCAGGCGGGACGAGACTTGACTCTGGGCCGTCAGGCGGGACGAGACTTGACTCTGGGCCGTCAGGCGGGACGAGACTTGACTCTGGGCCGTCAGGCGGGACGAGACTGGACCCTGGGCCGTCAGGCGGGACGAGACTGGACCCTGGGGCAGCAGCAACAACTTTGTTTGGCTCATGAAGATCAGCTGTGGTCTGACTTGGTTCTTGGAGATTGGCTGTGACTTGACTCGATTCGTGAAGAACAGTAGTGAACTGCTTTGACTCATGGAGACCAGCGGTGACTTGACCTGACACGTGAAGACCAGCAGTGACTTGAACTGGCTTGAGAAGATCATTGACTTCACTTGACTCAGGAACAACAGTTATAACGTGACTTGACTCGTGGGGGACAGCTGTGACCTGGCTTGACTCATGGAGAACGACAGCTTTGGCTTGACTTGACTCTGTGTCTTGACTTGACTCAGGGGTAGCCGCCGCGACAAGGAGCGCCACTTTAGCTGCCTGTACTGTCATTAGGGGTGTGTCCAGCACGTGGGCCATCATTACCACAGGTGGCGTCCGGGCGCTGACCACAGGTTCTGGAATGGCAGCCATATTGTGGAGCGGCTTGGAGACGGCGGCCATTTTGTGCAGTGGCTCTGGCGTGGCAGCCATCTTGTGCAGTGGCTCTGGCGTGGCAGCCATCTTGTGCAGTGGTTCTGGCGTGGCTGTAATTTGACTTGAGACAGAAGCGACAGCTGTAATTTGACTTGACACAGGAACTACAGTTCTGGCTTGATTTGAAACAGGAAAAACTGTTTTAGCTTGACTTGCCTTAGGAAGAGCAGCTCTGACTTGACTTGATGCAGGAAACACAGCCCCAGCTTGACTTGACACAGGAACAGCAGCAGTAAACTTGCTTGACTCAGGAAATACAGCTGCAGCTTGACCTGACTTGAAAACTTGACTTGACTCAGGAAGGACAGCTGCAACTTGGCTTGACTTGGAAACTTGACTTGACTCGAGAGACACAGCTGCAACCTTATATGGCTCTGATACGGCAGCTGTGACGTGACGAAGCTCTGTTTTCACCGCCATCTTGTGAACGGGCTCCGCCGTCGCCGCCATCTTGGGAGCGCACGCCGGCGCCGCCGCCATCTTGCAAACGGGCACCGCAGTCGCCGCCATTTTGTGAGCGCGCGCCGGCGCTGCCGCCATCTTGTGCACGGGCTCAGCTGACGCCATCGTAGCTTGGGCGCGCTCCGACACGGCCGCCATCTCGCGAGCGATCCAGGCGGAAAACTTGGTTTTGGCGTCGTGATCCGGCGTAACCACCAATCTGCGAGCGGGGTGCGGGGCTGCCGCGTCCGCGTTGTCGCGTTCCCCCTTCGCGACCCCCACAGTACACGGCGAGCCCACACACAATAACGCAAAGTTCAAAAAGGCGGCCAGAGATGAGCGCGGACCCTCGCGTCTGAGTTTGGCCCTTTAGAGGCTCGTTAATGCAGTCGCAATAAATCTCCATAATACTGCAGTCCGGGAGGGTGGAATAATTGGCTATGGCTAGAAACTCACGGATGTGTTGATCGAGTGTACGCTGTCCTTGTTTGATTCTGTATAGGGTTCTGTCGGTGTCCATATCGGAAGATTGTCCGGGGGTGAAGCTGCTGGATCCTGTGGTGACGGTTGGTTCTGTAACGAGATGAACGAGACGAAAGGCGAGCGGATCCATATGCGAGCTTTTATTGAAATTGCGAGACAAAGACATGGTCGTACAGGCAAGGTCGAGACGGGAGCAGACAGGAATATCACAGGCAGTCGGAGAGAGCAATCCAATAAACGAGAGCGATAGTCAAAAAGGCAGGCGGCTAGACAGTCCAAACGAGATAACCAGGCGAGAGAACTAAACCAGGAACGAGGAAACTAGGAAACGCTAACAATTACAACAATAGGATAATTCAACCAACCGTGAAGTGCACTGAGGAGGAGCGGGGTTTTTATAGGACGCCTGATTGGTCACGGGGACTGACGCAATCAGAGCGGTGGAGGATGGGAGATGCAGTCCGAGATGCATAGTGACAGTCAGAGTGTGTAAGTGATGCGAGAGTGACATCTAGTGGTTGGTGGACAATGGGACACAGACCAGATTCGTGACAGGTAGGCTGCGTTTGCTTTCAGTTTCGCTTTAAATTAGTCTAATTCGTTTTGGCTTGTTTATATATTTCATTCTTGTTTTGTTCCGAAAACCGTTCAATAGTCTATAGGCCAAGTATTGTGTTTATTGTTTGTACATTATAACATTTCGCTTTATTTACCAGCATTAATTATAAATGTAATAATTTTGTACTTATCTGTGTTTAACCTAAACTACAAGTAATGTTAATGTAGACTTACATACCGGTAGCCTATCTAAATATGATTTTATAATTTTATGCTATTGACCTACCTCATTACCCTCCACTGGATGTATAATGAGCAGCAATAAACTACATTTTGGTATTTTATAATGCCTAGTCATACTTCTGTGGATATTTTGGTGAAAGTAACTCAAAAGTAACTTAAAAGTAGTGTAACACATTACTTTCAGAGACAGTAATATTGTAATGTAACTAATTACTTTTAAAAGACAGTAACTAGTAATATATAATGCATTACAATTTGGAAGTAACTTGCACAACACTGATATTGATATATACTTATTTTCTGTATATTGCTTAAAATGCTGTATTTTCCAATCAGATCAACAACCAAGGTGCCAACAATGCTTTTATCGTAGTTTCAAATACCAGATAACACAAACTGAGAAAATAAAGAAGATAGCAGGTACTGACCTTCTAAAGATGTGACGTGAAATGCAAGAATCAATATTAGCAGCCGATTTGCTTTTATTTTGTTTGACTTCATCTTATAACCACAGGTATGGTCTGACAAAATGAATTTCAGAGCTTGTTTCATTTTGAGAAAACGTTGAAAACACAATGAAAAAGAAATACAGCGCCTTTACGTGCATAACAGGCTTTTCTGGTTTCTGTCTTTCCACACATTCCCAGTGTATTTGACTGTGGCCATGGTCATTTACATACTTAGTGAATATTGCCACCTAAATGGTGGTTTTGTAATCAATTCTTAATCTTTTTGTTTAGTCTTTAATCACTGAGAATAAAGGTTATATTGTTTGTTTGATGCTAATTATATAAGACATGTATTTTTATTATAGGAAACTCAATATTGAATCTGACATGGTTACTAACCTTATTCAAGTAGGAAAAACACTAGCTTTATGTCAAAAGGTTATTATAAATATAAGTGTGGCTGGTAAAAACATCTCTATCTAGCTAGCAGACTAGCTCATTTGTTATGAATGGAGATTACTATCGTTAAATAAACGACTGGACTTGCACCAAGCAATACAGAGCTAAAATATGTTTTGAATACACATTAGTAGCATAGTGTGGCAGGCGGGATGACTGCTTATACAAGGGGGTAGAATTTACTAGGGCCGCTCGGGACATGTCCCTACCAATATCCTGCAAATACTAAGTTGTCCCTAGCAATAATTTTGATCAAACAATTAAATATATATGTAACCACTGTTGTTGTAATTTTGGCCGCATCTGAAATAGGTTATACCCTTGATATTACCTGAAAAACACATGCTTTCATGGCCGTACGTTTAATACATGGGAGTAGGAACATATAAAGTGGCCAAAGTTTAAAACATGCATGCACAGTTCAGCTAAATTAAAGTTTACTCTCTTTATGTTGTTATGCTGTTTTGTGTTCATCTGCTTCACCCATTTGCTGGTATGGTGTAGGATTTAACTGTTTTCAGTCTGTGAATTTGCTATTAAAATTCCCAGATAATTAAAAAAAAAAACTGCACGCATCATATTATTATAAATTAAATGTAAAATTATAAACTAAAAGACTATTTTCTTGTATAACGTAATCCAATAACCTCTTTTATATACAGCTTCGAAAAATCATTTTACATGTCATTTCAAATTTGCTGAAAATCTAAGGTGAAAATGAAACTAGCTGTGTGAATTAAAGCTAGGCAGTATAGATAAATATATGAAGAGTTC
Organism: Cirrhinus mrigala; assembly: GCA_036247105.1. Lineage (NCBI taxonomy): Eukaryota > Metazoa > Chordata > Actinopteri > Cypriniformes > Cyprinidae > Cirrhinus > Cirrhinus mrigala. Next base: position 19,352,829 of record CM070031.1, on the reverse strand, counting down.
AGATGCAAAACCAGCTAAATCCATCTGACGTCTTTCTTTAAAAAATGCATTTTTATCAGGCTCAGATGTATAGGTTTCTATGTAAGTACCGGTACTTCTGATTGGGCTGAGGCTGGTACCGGTACTTCTGATTTGACCGAGATGGCTTTTAGCTGGTTTTGCATCTGAACTCTTCATATAGTATTCAGACTTTTGTTGATAAACAGTGTCTCTGATTGTGTATTTGCTCCTAATTATTTTAAAGGTTGTATTTTTAAATTAGAGGAACAATCATAGTGCTAAAAATGCTTCTTTGGTTTCAGTTATGAAAGAACACAAACTCATTATAATAAGTCACACTCTTAAAAATAAAGGTTCCAAAAGGGTGTTTTCGCAGTGATGCCATAGAAGAACCATTTTTGGCTCCCCAAAGAACCTTTCAGTGAGCAGTTCTTAAAAGAACCATTTTGAAGAATATTTTAACAATCTAAAGAACCTTTTTCGAATATAAAGAACCTTTTCTGCATTTGGAAGGTATTGTCCCATACCTGTTCACTTCTTCTAATCCAGTCATCCACAGCAGGCACCTCATGACCATGGGAACAAAGGAGGCTGGTATCCTAGGACACACTGGAAGGGGGTCAGACCAGTGGAAGAGTGTGTGAAGGAATTTTGGGCATACTCTTCCCATGGGAGGAATGTACTCCACTTCTCCTGTTAACGGCTACAGTATGATCTTAAGTATCTACCAATTTCTTGATTGAGGCGCTCAACTTGCCTGTTAGCTTGAGGGTGATAGCCCAATGTGAGACTGACATTGATGTATAAATGCTTGCAAAAGGCCCTCCAAACAGGTGATGTAAATTGTGGTCCTCTGTCAGTAACAATATCATCAGGTAATCCATAAATTCTAAACACTTGATTGAATAGAACTTGGGCAGTTACCATTGCAGTGGGTAGACCTTTCAATGGAATTAGATGGCATGATTTTGACAAGCAGTCGATAGTAACCATGATAGTGGTGAATCCTTGCGAGTTAGGAAGATCAGTGATAAAATCAATGGACAGGTGTGACCAGGGTCGTTGGGGAATAGGTAGTGGATCCAAGAGACCTGCAGGTATTTGTTATGGTGTTCGTGACTGAGCACAGATCTGACAAGTAGTTACATAATTATTGACATCAACAGACAATGTGGGCCACCAAAACAAACTTCTGATCAAACCTGAGGTACGATTAATTTCAAGATGTCCAGAGGTGAGGGATGTGTAGACCCATTGAATGATTCTGGTGCGAAGACTGGATGGAACATAGATCTTGCCAGTTGGGCACTCTGGAGGGGATGGGTCCTCTTGTAGGGCTCGTTGAATTTCTTCGATAATATCCCGGCGGAGGGCGCAATGATGATGGAGGATGGTAAAATAGTTTCTGGTTTTATTTGTGAATCTACTGAATCATGGATACGTGACAGTGCATCTGCTTTACTATTTTTACTCCCTGGGTGGTATGTGACTGTGAAATTGAAACGAGTGAAAAAGAGTGCCCATCTTGCTTGGCAAGGATTCAGACACTTGGCATCCTTGATATACTCTAGGTTCTTGTGGTCAGTAACAACTTGAAATGGATCAAGTGCACCTAACCAATGTCTCCATTCTTCAAGAGCAGCCTTGATAGAATGCACAAGGGTGTAACTTGCCTGGTGTTTCATGGTGTTGGGAGAGAACAGCACCAATTCCACAGTCAGATGCATCAACTTCTATGATAAAAGGAAGTTTAGGGTCAGGATGCTTAAGAATTGGGGCTGTGGTGAAACTGGACTTAAGTCGATTGAATGCTGATGTAGCTGCCTCTGTCCACATTAATTTCTTGGGCTTTCCTTCAAGAAGTGAAGTGATAGGTACTGCTATGGAACTGAAGTTATGGATGAATCTGCGGTAGAAATTAACAAAGCCTAGAAACCGTGTGGGCCAATCAATGACAGCTCTTACCTTAGCATCATCCATCTCTACTCCTGTATGGCTAATATTGTAACCCAGGAATTTGGCAGAAGTAACATGAAATTCACACTTCTCAGCTTTAACAAAAAGATTATTCATGAGCAGGCATGTTAAGACAGTTCTGACATAAGCGACATGTTCTTTCATGGAGCGTGAATAAATCAGAATATCGTCTATGTAGACAATCACACACTGATTTAGGAGCTCCTTGAAAACTTCATTAATGAAGGATTGGAAAACAGAAGGTGCATTGGCGAGCCCGTATGGCATAACTAAATACTCGTAGTGCCCTGGTGGTGACAAAAGCAGTCTTCTACTCATCCCCTTCCCGGATGCTGATGAGATTGTAGGCAGATCTGAGGTCCAACTTAATGAAATACCGGGCCTCCTGCAGTTGTTCAAGAGAAGATGGGATAAGAGGCAAAGGATGGCTTTTCTTAACAGTGATTGCATTGAGAGCTTGATAGTCAATACAAGGTCGTAGGCCTCCATCTTTCTTTTCAAAAAAGAAGAACCCAGATGTTGCAGGAGAAGTAGATGGTCTAATAAATCCATACGACAATGCTTCTTTAATATATTCTTCCATGGCCTGGGTTTCAGGAATGGTAAGGGGATAAACACGGCTTTTAGGGGGAGAGGTGTTAGGCAGAAGATCAATTACACAGTCCCAGGGGCGATGCGGTGGCAAGTTGGTGGCCTTCTCCTTACTAAATACCTCAGCTAAGTCTGCATACTCATTCAGGATGTTGTCTGGCAAAGGAAATAGATTCTTGATGAGATGGGTAGTGCAGACCGTGGCTTTGTTGGGCAGTTCAAGTGCATATGACAATGAGGTGACCAACAGATCAATTCCTTTTCCTTCCAAGAAAACAGTGGATCATGAGTAGACAACCAAGGATATCCTAGAATAACTGGGTTTTGTGGCGATGAGATGACATAGAGGGTGATCTCTTCAATGTGAAGAAGGCCAACTCTGAGTTTTATGGGGAGAGTTTGATGGGTGATACAACCTTTTCCAATGGGCCCATTACCAACAGCAGTCACAGTAATAGGTGGTTCACATTTGGTCATGGGGATGTTCAGCTGTTTCATTAAATCTTGATGAATCACATTAGCAGCTGCTCCGGAATCTATTAATGCTGAGAACTGGTGGTCTTGGTTAGCGACAAAATGATGGGAAGTGATAAGCAGAGACTAATTTGTAAGGTATCAAGAATGTGACTTACTCGATAACTTGGAGTGGGTTTGGCAGCTGGTTTAACAGGACAGTTGGAACAACGATGACCTGGTTCACCACAATAGAAGCAGAGTTGATTGAGCAGACGTCTTCTCCGTTCCTCAGGTGATATATGAGTTTGTCCAATTTGCATGGCTTCAGTAGAATCAGAATGACTTGGTACTTGGAACAGCAGTAGTAGGCACATAAGCTAGGTTAGACTTGGGACTAGGCTGTGATCTCAAGAGATTGTCAATCTTGATGGCAAGGGTAACAAATTGGGAGAAATCAAGTAAGTCGTCTTTGCATAGTAATTCTGGTTGTAACTTAGCAGACAGACTTGAACAAAAAATATGTTTCAAAGCAACGTCATTGAACCCATTTTGTGCAGCAAGAGTAAGAAACTGAATGGCATAATTAGAAGCTGCTCTGTTGCCTTGGCATAACTGAGTTAACTGAGTAGCTGCATCCATGCTGCCAGCAGGATATTGAAAAACATCACAAATCAGTTGAGTGAAGTAATTGTATGACTGCTTAACACATGGGTCATGATCCCAAACTGCTGTAGCCCACTCTAGTGCCTTCCCAGTGAGTAAAGTCATAATAAAGGAACACTTTGTATGGTCTTGACTAAAAACATGAGGTTGGTTTGAAAAATAGATAGAGCACTGTCGCAAAAAAACAGTACAGTTGTCAGGAGAACCATCAAATTTATCAGGTAGAGCGAATCTTACCGGGTCAGGTTGTGGGGCAGGAAGGGAACGAATGTACTGCGTCAAGTGTTCATTGGCAGCTTGCAGTGTCAGCAAATGGGTATGAAAACCTTTGAGCAGATCGTTTTGATATTCAACAGTAGACAGGAGTTGAGAGACCTCCACTGGATCCGCGCCAGGCGAAGTATTCTGTAAGGAAGAGGTAGGCTGAGTGGACTCCATATGTGGGTCTTTATTAAAGGATCTGTGCTTCAAGTCCAAACAGTAATCCCAGCTCTTAGTCAGGTCACAGGCTTGAGTCAAAATGCAGGGAAAACCATCCAACAGCAGACAAATCCAAAACAGTAATCCAAAAACGTGAGTCAGAAAAACAAAAGTAAGGGTCATAACCATAAACATCAGCAAAGGCATGGAAGAACACTTAGCAAGGCAGAATAACTGGCAATACTTCGCAAACTGGTAATGGAAGCACATGGCTTAAATACATGGTAACAGGAAATGACAAAACAGGAACTGATGTGGCAGGAACAGAAAGTGCACAGAGTTCAATATTTAGGTGAGAGCTCCCTCTGAAGGACGGGAGCCTGATCAGATGTTACACCATCGATGCCAATAAAGAACCTTTAATTTTAAGAGTGTAGATAAAAGCATCTGCCAAATGCATATTTAATGCTTTGAGTTTGAGGTTTAAGCAGGAATTAGTTTAGAAATTACAATCAAATAAAAAAAAAAAATCTCATTATTGGCTAAATTGTAAAAGAGAACTGATACTAATGTTCTGAAGATGAGATGTGAAATGCAAGAATCAATATTAGAAGCCAGTTTGATTTTCTCTTGGCTAATTCCATCTGTTAACTTTGTCTGTCTCATGAAGCAAGTCGCTGAGTTAGTTTTGATGTGACAAAAACAAACAAATCCAACCCAGATATTGTGGTTAGTGAAAGGGTTTGTGTCATACTTGATTTATTTCCTTTTTTCCCCCTGAGGGCTATTTATAATGTTAGTAAAATTGTTTTGCGACAAAACAATCATAAATTACATAATTGACCATTTTCCACTCAGTCTCTGTATGACCATCTAAAAGAAAAAGATGGTTTAGGAGTCTCTTCTCTTTTAAGGCTTATTAAAAAATCTAAACCATCTTTACATAAGAAAAAAGTATCAACATGCCCAGCCACAGCACATGTGTGAAACTGCAGAAAACCCAGAGAAAACCTCCAGACATTTATTGAAATCTAAATGTCACATTTTATGTGAAACACTTTATAAACTCTTAGAAATGTTTGACTTTAAAAACATTGAGGATACACACAGTTTACACACTGCAGCTCCCAAATACGTTAGTTATTAGGGGTTACAGTGCGTAGTGCTGAAACTCTATTGTAATTGGTATGGATCAGTGATCTCCACGTAAAATTGATTGTGCAGACCAAACTGTAAGTCATAGAAACTTGAAACTTGGAGGGATGGTAGTACTCACACCACCTACAACGTGACCAAGGCTCGCCCCAATCGGCCTGACGGGGGCACTTCAGTGATTAAAAGTACGAAATCGCTCATAACTCCTAAACCGTCAGTCTCAACTGTCTTATGTTGTTGGAATCCTTGGCTCACCCTGGACAAAGCACATGCCTCAGATTCGATCATGAGCCTCTTCAAAATTTTTGGGTATTTTGGATTTTTTGCAAAGCCTACTTTTGCGAACTAGTCCTAGGTTTTTTTTTGCCTGATCAGAACCAAACCAGTGCAGGAAGATTCTCTGGAGAGCGAATATCAATAATTATCCAAAAAAAAATAAAAATCAAACTTTCCACTCACTGTCACAAAGGGACGCCAAAACGTTCGAAAGGGGCGGGGCCACTTTTAGTAAAATGCCTGTAACTCCTGAAGGGAATGAGATATCTTCGCAAAAGCACTTATTATTAAGATCTGAGGTCGCAGGACAAAAACATGGAGCTTGGCCACTTGGTGGCGCCATAACATAAAACATAAAAATGGCTATACCTACGCAATCATTTGTCCTGTCAACATGGAAATTGCTGTGCACAGTCTTGGTCCGAAGTGCTACAAAGTGTCTATAAGGACATTTCCGTATCTTAAAAAAATATGGCTGCCATTGGTTGACGAATTTTGATCACCTATAAGACATGGTTAACAGAGGCTAATCAGAACGAAACTCGATGAGCCTGTTTGACTCATGGCCAGAAAGGTCTGTGAGAAATTTGGAAGAAATTGGCCACTGGGAGGCGATCACAGTTCTTCACATTTTTATTATCACATTTTTCAAGGGCGTACATGATTGCCCATTGTGCATTTTTTCACAAATACCAGCAATATTCGCATCATATGACAGAACTCTTTATTCTGGACAAAACATATTTCTATGGTAAATTATCTGTATTTGTAAAGACAGGCTTGCTACATAATGTCTTTTTTCAAATGTGTTTAAATGCCTTAAAGCGCTTGAACCCTGGTAATCACTGCTTGAAGCTATATTTAAAAGTGATGTTGTAGAACATAATTAAAATGCTCAAAGAAGCAACAGTATGACTTGGTATATTTATTAAAAGCTGACAGCAGTAAAATTAATCCAGAATGATTCTAGACTTCACTAGATCTTTATATGCTTTAAAAACACTTCATGCACAGCAGTATTTGATCAGCTTTTAATAGTCTTGATGATGGTGATGCATGCTTTAGTGGGTTCTGATGTGACAATGATGAAAAACTAATATTCGTTAAGAAATGCATGTTTCATACTGTCAGTTTTATTTTTATTTGCAGATAAATCTCCAGATGAGAACATCTGATCAGCACGGCTGGTTAAAATCATAACATCAATGTGATCCGAATTATTTCCAGTAAAACTGCACTGGTTTGTCTGCAGAGCTGCAGAGGAAGTAAGTGGACATTTAACAGACGTCTTTATCCAGAGCGACTGCAGATTGTTACAGTGAGTGCCTTTGTTCATTTGTCTGACTGATGTTTTAGTAAATGGTAGCTAATCTAAACAAACAGTAATGAAATTGTATAAGATCATTTATAAATATAAAAAATACATTAGCTAATGATTTAATTAGAACAATTAGAAGGTTACCTCTTAAAAGTAACCTACTTTTTATTTTTTTTTTTCTTTGAAATCAAAATTATGAATTCTTGTTGCTTTGCTGCATCAATAGGAAAACAATTACAACGAGATAAACGAAGTTCCAAGTGCCCTATCAAAGGGAACATTAATCACTAGAATGGTAAGTATAAAACACACACACACACACACAAACAACATTTTACAAAAATCAACATCAATTTATGAAGTCAGCTTATGTGATGTTCTCTCAAATATTTCAGTTTTATTGAAACAACATTTAAGATGACTTTGGATAACTAGTGAAAAATAACTGCAGATTAAGAATTGCCCCACCTCAAAAACTTTTCTTTTCGGTTGTTATTTTGCAAATTAGCAAAATATTAGTGCACTGCCGCCTCTCAATGGTTTATTAATGTCATTCGTTCCTTTGTGGCTACTTGAATATTTTAAGTCACTCAAAGTAGTAAGTAAATTATTTTACTTGCCTTGAAAGTAGCTGTAACCTTGCTAAAACCTAGTAAGCATAGCATCTAAGTAAAGATAACTAATTATATCTAAGAAAGGTAAACTATTGGATTTTACAGTGTGACCATGTCTGTATACTGAGAACCGTTCCTAGAGTCAGTCCTAGACCTGCTATGAACACTATACTGGGAAATGTAAAGATCATGACTAAAAACATTATGATTTGGTGTCCGTGTCGTGAATTTGCAAAGTCATGATATGCAGTGGCTATTGCAAAAGTGGAGGATAGGATTATTACTTTACTTACTTTATTGAAAATAAAAGCTGTGTTAGGTAAAATGAGAAAAATGCATCGTGCAGCTCCTCCTGAATTGTCATGTTTTTCTTGACTGCTTTTATAGAACATAAATACTCTAAGAAACAATATTGTGACTTTGTGTTGTGTTTTTTATTTATTTATTTATTGAAAGCTGAAAGCAGTAATATTAACCCGGATTGATTGTAGACTTCACTAAATCTCCATATGCTTTAAAAAAAATATTGCAAGAAACATAAAAAATGATGAAAAAGATGTAAAACTTGTTTGAAAACTTGTACAGAACTGCTATGTAGAATTACTTGTGATTTAGGTGAACTTCCTGAATTTTGTTTTATAAGTTGTAGTATGCAATCACAACTGAGGACAGAATACAGTTTATTGGAACAGCAACATTGAAACTCAGATTATTTCTTAATGTGACCATTAAATAATAAGTGCACATAACATTGCTCCCACATTAGAGTTCATGCCTTTCTTTAGCGAAAATAACATCAGCATTGAGTACAATGAAGAAAATATGTCTGTGTATCACACACAAGACAGGTTTCATTTACATATTGATTTGTCTCTCAGATAATAACTTTTTTCAAAAGTTTCATTTGGTGTAGAGTAAAACTGTGATCATTGAGTCAAACTAACTAGTCTATTTCTACTACAAGAGTTACTTATTATGTTAAATCTGCCTTTATACCTTTGATCATTTTGATCACAAGATTAAAAACATGTAATTTTAGTGATTCCAAAACCTTTATATTCTATAAAGCTTATTTATGTATTAATATGAATAATCTTAAGCTATATATACATAAGTTGCCAAAATGTTTATACTAGATATAAAATAACAGCAATGTTTAGATGAGTATTTCTGTATTTGATTAGCTCTTAATAGTCTTATATTACTTAGTTTCATACACTAAGTTGTATTTTTATTTACAGTTGTATCTCCAGATGAAGTTAAATCACAACAACAACATGATCTCAAAACAGCACTGGTTTGAACACTTAACACATTTTCATCCAGAGCTAGAGGGTCTTAACAACAATTATAAGTAAAATATATACTTAACTATGAGTTATTTGTTTTTTACTTTCTGTTTCTGACTTAAACTAGACCAATGCAGGCAGCCCTTGACAAATTACTATTAACAAACCAAACAATGAAGATACATAAAACGGGTAAAAACTGAACAAGTTTTCTATTATTACTTTGAGAAAATTGACTATCAACCCTAAAATTGACACAGTGACTGAACCACTGAGCACACAAGCACATGAAAAAAGCATTATAAGAACAGTTAACCGGAATATAGACTTTAGCATTTCATTCTTTAAATGGAAAAACATCATTGTCAGTCCTAATATTAGCAGAATTATTGTCATAATTGTCACGCCACCGAACACATTCCTAAACCCCATTGAAATTGTCACCCCAGTGACACAAAACAGAAACGACACAAGCATGTACATTGAAAGTGTACGTCTAATCTTTTTGGTGCAAAATAAAAATGCAAACGCCCCAATTGTGACCCCGGGAGCTGCGTAACACGCTATTAGCACATCTGACCACGTCCTGATGCTGACGATTGTTCCCAAGACCAGAGCTGAACCCACCATAAACATGAAACACATCATTATAGCGTGCGGAAGTATTACAAACGTGATACAATACACTATAATGTCTGCTATGATAAATCTGTTGTTTTGACTCATTCTCTTAAACTCGAATTTATCAATCACTGTGGGGTCTATTGTAAGTGCGGTTGCTAGTGATGAAAATAAGGCCAAATTTAGTGGTATGGCAAGATCTGGACTCATAAAATGTCTTAGATAGACCAGAAACAATAAAAGTACAGTAAATGCTGCCCCAAAAATTGATATTATGTCCCTTCCTTTAGTGTAAATAACAAGAGAGGTAAGTGAAACAAGGAAAATCCATCCTACAATTCCAACTGCTCCTCCTGAAGTGTCATATATTACAGATAAGAGTGGAATTTCTTCATGCACAACTTGAATGGTTTCTTCAGTTTTTAAATCTTCTGTCAATACTGAGTAAAATCTGCGACTGAGCTGAACTAACTTGTCTATTTCTGCTACGAGAGCTGCAGTTTGAGCAGGTTTTGGTTCAGAGTCTCTTATGATGTGACGTCTTCCTCCACACGCGTTGATCATTTCTCTGGACGCTCCTGTGAGATGTTCCTGGTGATTTTGGAGCAGAAGAACAATGCAGTACTGCAGGACTTCTGCTCCCAGCAGCTCCTGGGCTCGTTTCACAATATCACACTGTTGTGATTGTTGATCTTCCAGATTCAGGACTATTAAAACGGCGTGAGGTCCAGGAGACGAGAGAAACAGCGCTGTTGTGAAGGTCTGTCTCGCTGTGTCCTCCTCACAGAGGTTTGGTCCAGTGACCAGCATCATTCTACGACCCTCGTCTGTAATTACTGGAGTCTTTACAATCTCTCTGTCCTCCTGTCCACCATCTTTCTCTCCTGACAGAAGATCTGCAGTGCTGAATCTGGACTGACCTCTGATTCCCACAATCAGGATCCTCAGAGCCTCCTCATGATAAGCTGGAAGAGAAAGCGAAGCCATGCAAAGAAAAACAATTTGCAAGTGGGGTAAGAAAAAATAATCAGATATATTCTCTAAAAACAAATCTTTAGTACATTTGCCTTGTTTTAAAGACATTTCAATATTTTTGCTTGAATAGAAGCTAATTAAGAAAAGCTATTTGCGGTGAAATATGGTGTAGGATTTATTTTAAAACTTTTTTCACTCAGAAATTGCTATTAAATTTTACAGATAAATAAAAATAAAAAAAACCTGCAAGAATCATATTAAATTAAATGTCAAATTAAATAAACTAAAAGACAAGTTATGATTCTTGCATAACATAATCCAGTAATCTCTTTTATATACAGCTTTGAATAATCATTTCACATGTCACTGCAAGTATGCTGAAAGTCTAAAAGTGAAAATAAAACTAGCTGCGTGAATTAGGGCTAGGCAGTATATATAAATCTATAGTATTCAGACTTTTGTTGATAAACACTGTCGCTGATTGTGTATTTGCTCCAAATTATTTTAAAGGTTGTGTTTTTGAATCAGAGGAACAATCATAGTGCTAAAAATGCAGTTATTGTGGATTCAATTATGGGAGAACACAAACTGATAATAATAAGTCACATTACACTCTTAAAAATAAAGGTTCCAAAAGGTTGTTTTTCCAGTGATGCCATTTTTGGTTCCCCAAAGAACCTTTCAGTGAACAGTTCTTAAAAGAATCATTTTGAAGAACATTTAAAACATCTAAAGACCCTTTTTTGAATATAAAGTACCTTTTCTGCATTTGAAAGGTTCCATGGATGTTCAAGGCTCTTCATGGAACTATCGATGCCAATGAAGAACCTTTATTTTTAAGAGTGAAGATAAAAGCATCTGCCAAATGCATATTTAATCCTTTGAGTTTGAGGTTTCAGCAGGAATTAGTTAAAATTACAATCAAATTAATTTAAAAAAATCTCATTATTGGCTAAATAGTAAAAGAGAGCAGATACTAACCTTCTGAAGATGAGATGTGAAATGCAAGAATCAATATAAGAAGCCAGTCTGATTTTCTCTTGGCTAATTCCATCTGTTAACCTTGTCTGTCTCATAAAGTGAGTCGATGAGTTAGTTTCGATGTGACAAAAATAAACAAATCCACCCCATGCGATTTTGTGGTTAGTGAAAGGGTTTATGTCATACTTGATTTATTTCATTTTTCCCCCTGAGGGCTATTTTGTTAGTAATGTTAGTAAAATTTTTTGAGGCAAAACAATCATAACTTAGCAATAATTGACTATTTTTCACTCAGTCTCTGCATAACCATCTAAAAGAAAAACATGGTTTAGAAGCTGCTTCTCCTTTAAGGCTTATGAAAAAAAAATGTAAAACATCTTTACATTGTTAGGCATTTGCCACAGCCACACCCACCATCTGTGTCACAGCACTCCCGCTCACTCTCACCTGAGTACTGATTGCCATCACCTGATTTCACTTTGCCCTGCCCTATATAAGTCCCCGGCAATCAGAATCTCACTGTCTGGTCTACCGTTCACACCCTGATGATAGCTCCAGACCTCTATCGGTCACAAGTGCAGTATGGAGTACCGCAAGGCTCAGTACTAGGGCCGTTACTTTTTATGCTTTACATGTTACCCTTGGGAGATATCATCAGGAAATATGGTGTTAATTTTCACTGTTATGCTGATGATACTCGGCTCTATATTTCTTCACGGCCCGGCGAAACATACCAATTTGATAAACGGATTGTGGAGTTGAGTTAAAAAACTGGATGACAAGTAATTTCTTACTGCTAAATTCTGAAAAAAACAGGTGTTAATTATTGGACCTAAAACCTCCGTGTGTAATAACCTAAAACACTGTCTAATACTTGATGGCTGTTCTGTCAATTCTTTGTAATCAGTTAGGAACCTTGGTGTGCTATTTGATGGCAATCTTTCCTTCGAAAACCACATGTCTAGTATTTGCAAAACTGCATTTTTCCAAATATATCTAAATTACGACCTATGCTCTCAATGTCAAATGCTGAAACGTTAATTTATGTGTTTATGACCTCAAGATTAGATTATTGTAATGCTTTATTGGGTGGTTGTTCTCCTCGCTTAATAAACAAACTCCAGCTGGTCCAAAATGCAGGAGCTAGAGTTCCTACTAGAACCAGAAAGTATGACCATATCAGCCCGGTTCTGTCAACACTGCACTGGCTCCCTATTAAACATCGTATAGATCTTAAAATCTTGCTAATTACTTATAAAGCCCTGAATGGTTTAGCTCCTCAGTACCTGAGCGAGCTCTTATCACATATTTTATCTTATCACTATTTGATAATACCTAGAATATCAAAATCAACCACGACAGATCATTTTCTTATCTAGCCCCCAAACTCTGGAACAATCTACCTAACACTGTTCGGGATGCAGACACACTCTGTCAGTTTAAATCTAGATTAAAGACCCATCTCTTTAACCTTGTGTAGAGCCGTGCTGAAATAGGGTTTATTAAATTAAGTGTTTTGGGGTTTTTTTTGTTTTGTTTTAGTTTGTTATTGTTTGACTTCAAATTCATATTTGTTGTTTAATGGAAAAAGGGTTTAAAATTGATGTAGACTTCATTATTTAAGTTTGTGTAATTAAAGAAACACTCCACTTTTTTTTAAATAGGCTCATTTTCCAACTCCCCTAGAGTTATACAAATGTGTTTTACCATTTTTGAATCCATTCAGCCGATCGCCGGGTCTGGCGGTAGCACTTTTAGCATAGCTTAGCATAAATCATTGAATCCGATTAGACCATTAGCATCTCACTATAAAATGACTAAAGAGTTTCGATATTTTTCCTATTTAAAACTTGACTCTTCTGTAGTTGCATCGTGTACTAAGACTAAGTTGATTTTATAGGCTGATATGGCTAGGAACTATACTCTCATTCCGGTGTAATAATCAAGGAATTTTACTGCCGTACCATGGGTGCAGCAGGTGCAATGATATTACGCAGTGCCTGAAAGTGACCAGCACTAAGTTTGTGTAGATGCAGAGTTGCAACCGGCAGAGTTGACGGCTGTGTAATATCATTGCGCCTGCTGCACCCATGGTACGGCAGCAAAATTCCTTGATTATTACGCCGGAATGAGAGTATAGTTCCTAGCCATATCGACCTAGAAAATCGCAACTTTTCATTTTCCGCCAGTCTTAGTACACGATGCAACTACAGAAGAGTCAAGTTTTAAATAGAAAAAATATCGAAACTCTTTAGTCATTTTATAGTGAGATGCTAATGATCTAATCGGATTGAATGATTTATGCTAAGCTATGCTAAAAGTGCTACCGCCAGACCCGGCGATCGGCTGAATGGATAAACGGTAAAACACATCTGTATAACTCTAGGGGAGTTGGAAAATGAACCTATTTTCAAAAAAAGTGGAGTGTTCCTTTAAGGGGGGAAAAAAAAGATGTTACAGATTAACCAATGAGGGGTCTAGAAAATGACCCCTAGAGCTGAAGGGGCGGGTGAGGAAAGAGGAGAATGGAGGTGATGCAATCGGGGAAGAAAGCTGATATATAAGCCATATAAGTGTTTAAAAAATACGTGTTTTGTTGTCTGAAATTAAAGATGGAAAGCTTGTTTATTTCTGCATCTTTGAACTGATGATCATTTTTGTAGTGTTAAACATTCAGTGAAAGCGAGTAAGCGACGCGACGGAACGCATGAAGACGGGGTGATGGATTGGGAAGAGAGACCGAGGCTGCTGATCGAGTCGGGTTTGCGTCATGAACGGAGGATTCGCGAGGACAAGTTCTTCCCTTCTTCTTCGTGAGTGCTGTTCCGCGAGTGGACGTCACTGACGATCGGATTTGCTAATCTTTTCATCGTGTTTTCTGAATCGGTACTGTGTACTTGAACGTTGCTATTTCCCTGGATTTCGTGAGTACTCAGAATTGTTGCACATTCACGTGAGCTCCAACATTGTGCGTCAACGAGAAACTTAAATCCCAGCTGGGTAAAACCTTTATTTTGGGGTATTTTGATTATACTATTCTGTCGTGAATCTTTGTTTACTATAGTTATCCTTGTGAACTCAGTTTGATTGTGTTCCTAAATGGTGAATTGGGTCATATGCCCTAAAGTGATTTAATTCTAGAGAGACAAAGAACCTAAAAAGACTTGCATTGTTATTGTACAGTTGAGTGATTTCAGAGAGACTGGAATTTACATTATGTAACAGTAATAGAAACAGTAAACAGTCACTGTCATGCTCTGAATATATAATTCTAAACACTACCTACTACTGACATCTGAGATCCTGGGGTGTATTTGAATGCCTGTTATTGCTTAATTGCAAACAGCTATTTACAATTTAATGTTTATTTAGATGTAACTCTCACGCAAAGTTTAATTTTTATTTACTTGTCAGGTGAGCCATTCAGCAGGATGCTTACACATAACACATCAACATATTGCTATAATTCAAATCCGCTGAAGGATTGTTAGGCTGCATTAAGTAGGTCAACCGGAACCGGGAACACTTCCCATAACACCCGATGTACTCAGTGCATCGTCAGAAGAATGGCATCTACGCTAATATTAGTCTGTTTCTTTCTTAGTCACCTTAACCACCAGATCCAGTCCGTATCCAGATCAGATGGTCAATGCAGTCCCCCGGTTCCAGTCCGTACCCAGCCCAGAGACGGCACCTAGAGACGACCTCTACAGCCCTGAATGACAGCGGAGTCCACATCGACTAGATGAGTCCCAGAGCCGGATCCCCCGTGAAGACCTCGTCACCTAGACGGCCATCAGCACAAGACCATCCGGACAACTTTACCTCTAGAACCACTGCTGTCGATCAAATTGTTTGTTAAATGATTGAGAATATGTCAAAAACCTACTTTTGCGAACTATATGTTTTTCGCTCAATCTGGAAAAAAACACTGCAGTACAATTTTCTGGACTCTCTAGGTTAATAATTATCAAAAAATGTTTTTAAATTTACCCTTTGGGAAGCTATGACAGGGTCGTTTAGAAAAAGGGCCTGTCCGAATTTACCCAAAATCCTATAAAGCCTGAAGGAAAATTCAAAACTTCGTGAAACTTCATGTGGTGAGCACATGCAACAGGTTATTATGAAACCAGGATTGCAAAGCATTTAAGGAGATCAGACCACAGCTGGTGCTATAACAGTCATAAACGTTACAAAACATATTACTATGGTAAATTACCTGTACTTGGAAAGAAAAACTTTCCACATAATGTCTTTTTTCAAATGTGTTTAAAAGCCTTAAAGCACTTGAAACCTGGTAATCACTGCTTGAAGCTATATTTATAAGTGATGTTGTAGAACATAATTAAAATGCTCAAAGAGTATGACAGTATGACTTGGTATATTTATTAAAAGCTGACAGCAGTAAAATTAGATTCTAGACTTCACTAGATCTTCATATGCTTTAAAAACACTTCATGCCCAGCAGTATTTGATCAGCTTTTAATAGTCTTGATGATGGTAATGCATGTTCTGGTGATGTGGGTTCTGATGTGACAATGATGAACAACTAATATTCGTTAAGAAATGCATGTTTCATACTGTCAGTTTTATTTTTATTTGCAGATAAATCTCCAGATAAAAACATCTGATCAGCACGGCTGGTTAAAATCACATCAATGTGATCTGAATTATTTCCAGTAAAACTGCACTGGTTTGTCTGCAGAGGAAGTAAGTGGACATTTAACAGACGTCTTTATCCAGAGCGACTGCAGATTGTTACAGTGAGTGCCTTTGTTCATTTGTCTGACTGATGTTTTAGTAAATGGTAGCTAATCTAAACAAACAGTAATATTAAAAAATGAAGTAAATATATGCATGCATAACAGGAGCATTCAGTAATTTCTGTTTTTATTTATGCAAAATGATGTATAAAGTGTCAATATTTTTTACATGCATTTAAATAGCTTTGGCAAAACAAATGAATTAGCCATTTTATTCCAGTAAATAAAACAAAGACAATCCGCCAAAAAATACTGATAAAACAAAACATCATTTGAACTGTGGTGGAAATGACATTGTGAGGTAAATGTTCAGTGAAAAAAATTGAATAAAGTGAGAAAGTGTGTTGTAAGACAGATTATTACCTGATAGCTACATGGGGCCAAAAGTGTCATTAGTTGAAGATAATATCGATGTATGTTAGAATACTAACACAAGCCCTTAAATCAGTATCAGTATTTTGTGATTCAGTCACTATTATCATCTTCCAAAGACTATAAAAACATAATGAAATAATGTACTGCATAAAAAAGAAATTAAAGAACCAATAAATACACAACACCATGGAAAAATCACGAAACAAATAACAATTTTCACAGCATCACTTTTTAAATGGAAATACACTTTTGTAAATCCTAATATTAGCAGAAATATTCCTGTATTCACACTAAACAGAGCAAACACAGTCACAAGCCCCATTGAGAGCGTCACTCCAACAAAACAAAACAGAAATAACTTGAATGCAAACATTAGAGTTGTATGAGCTTGCATTTGATCCGGTATAATAGAGTAAATAGTGTATAAATGAGTCCCGAATGTGATGCCAGGAGCAGCATGGCACGCTATGAGCACATCTGACCATGTCCGTATACTGAGAACTGTTCCTAGAGTCAGTCCTAGACCTGCTATAAACACTATACTGGGAAATGTAAAGATCATGACTAAAAACATTATGATTTGGTGTCCGTGTCGTGAATTTGCAATGTCATGATACACAGTGGTTATTGCAAAAGTGGAGGATAGGATCAGATTTAAAGGAACGGCAACATCCGGATTGAGAACATTTCTTAAAGTGACTGTAAAACTAACAAGTACAAACAGGATTTCCACAAAATGAAAATGTTCACGCCTTACTTTAATGAAAATAAAAGCTGTGTTTAGTAAAATGAGAAAAATCCATCGTGCAGCTCCTTCTGAATTGTCATGTTTTTCCGCATGCACGTCTTGACTGGTCTCTTCTGGTGTCAACACTGAGTAAAATCTGTGATCATTGAGCCAAACTAATTTGTCTATTTCTGCTACGAGAGTTGCAGTTTGAGCAGGTTTTGGTTTAGAGTCTCCCATCACGTGAAATCTTCCTCCACATCCGTTGACAATTTCTCTGGACGCTTCCTGGTAATTTTGGAGCAGAAGAACAATGCAGTACTGCAGGACATCTTCTCCCAGCAGCTCCTGGGCTCGTTTCACAATATCACACTGTTGTGATTGTTGATCTTCCTGATTCAGGACCATTAAAACGGCGTGAGGTCCAGGAGACGAGAGAGACAGTGCTGTTGTGAAGGTCTGTCCCACTGTGTCCTCCTCACAGAGGTTTGGTCCAGTGACCAGCATCATTCTACGACCCTCGTCTGTAATTACTGAAGTCTTTAAAATCTCTCTGTCCTCATGTCCACCAACTTTCTCTCCTGACAGAAGATCTGCAGCGCTGAATCTGAACTGACCTTTGATTCCCACAATCAGGATCCTCACTTCATCATCATGAGAAGCTGAAAGAGCTTGTGAAACTATCATGCAAAGTACAAAAAAAAGGTGTAAGAAAGGTATATTCTGTGAAACTAGCCTTCTCAGCAAGCAATTTTTGGTCTAAAAAAAATGTATATTAGCCGTTGAAACACAGCCCAGACGTCTAGGCTAAAATAAGGTTGTCATTGGGCTGTCAGTGAAAATTTAATAGACGTCTAAACATAGCCCTAGAATAGACATATATATATATATATATATATATATATATATATATATATATATATATATATATATATAGAAATAAAACCAAACACTTTGTAAAGGCTGTTGACTTTGCTTACATGATGACATATACATCTCACAAGTATTTTGCCAAAAAATGACATGTAACTAAATTCAAGATTATTTGGTCTAGAAGTGGGTTACAAATAGCCAGACTATATCGGGTCTATAGTTAAACCAGACATTGAAATCACGACTATTGCTTGCTGGGTTATCTCAAGTAAACTGATCTTAGGATTTTTAGATGTTTAAACAGAAAAAGGAGACCAAAATATTGTCATTTAATGAGTAGGTACATTACCTTCTGCTTGTACTGACATATTGAGAAATACCAGAATCAGTGTGAAGAGCAAGTTGGTTTTTGTCTTGGTTAATTTCATCGTACAACCTGAAGCCAAAAGTAACTTTAAATATCTTTTAGTCAAATCAACAAGAAAAGTCGTTTTTACTCACGATAGGTTTGTTTACAAAACGCTGTAAGTGTAGTTCTGTCCTGGGTTTTGTTTTGCTAAAACAAGTACGATCCACAAGTATAGGTTTCGATGTCAGATTAGAAATTAAACCAGTATTACAAGTTCTTTGAAAATGGCAGGGCTCCAGACTGTGACTAGTCCGTCGCATTTTGCAAGTTTTTTTTTTTCTAACGTGAGACTTAAGTTTGTTAGCGATCGCACTGGTTCCAGATAACCGCTGCCATTTCTGTTGTGCATGAGAAGCATTTTAAGACCAACAGCGGAACGAAACCGTACAGCCCCCTTGAACCGGAAGAACGCGCAGCGCGAGCTCAGAGGAAGAGACTGACCGGTTTCGATCACGCGTCTGTTGTTAAACAGAGCTGTGAGATCCAGTAGGAAGCATTCGAGACGAGATCTCCGATACAAACCACAAACTACTGATTTATATTAGCTTAAAAACCGAATAAACAGCGCCGACATTCTCAACAGCCCTGACGTGTAAAACAGAAGAAACGCTGTTTATAAACGATCCTGTTTAAATCCATAAATCACCAACACTTATAAAGGATCAACTGTAATCAGATAAACTGTATTTATCGTATTGTGTCAGAAAGGTGGGGATATTACTAGTGGTGTTTAAAAAAGTAATTAAACTGCAGTGTTTTTGTTGTTAAGCTAGCTGCTTGTGTGCATTTGTGTTTATGGGTCATTCCTGGGAGTCGGTGCCTTTTGAGTCCCCAGTAAAGATCATGATGTTATTGCCTTAGAATTATAACAACATAAATTTTGACCTTTAAGCATATTTAATGTTATTTATTTATTTATTTTATTATTATTTTTTTTAACAGTTTTAAACATTTTACAGCATTTTAAACCACCAAATATTACAATTCTTTCCATGTCAACCCTGTTAGGGGAATGGATCATTCCCAATATTCAGTGTCTTTTGGACATCATAACACTTAAAAATGAAACATTTTTATAAAATCAATTCTTGTGTAATTATGATAGGGAGATGTAAAACATCAAAAATAATTTTGGTTTATCTTACATATAAATTTAAGGATCCATTTACTAAATGTGTCCACCCTGTTAGGTTTTCTGACTTAACAGAGTGGACATTTTGACCTAAAATCAGCCATTACATAAGCCTGAGCAAAAAAAAAAAAAAAAAAAAAACACAGAAGGTCTGTCAAATAAGGAATTGAATGTTTGTTAAAATGCTAGTTTTATAAATATGAATTTCTATTTATATTTTTCACATTCCCCTTAACATGTTGAAGTTGACCACATCAAATTGGAAAGATAAAATAAGTAAAAACAGACAATTAGCAAAACAGAGGCTCTCTCTCACCTTCCTCAGTTGTTTTCCCTCTAATGAAATGATGTCAGCCATAATGTAATTTCCTTTTTCCAACTTTCATTTAAAGGGCCAGTAGTCTAATATAACAGGGTGGACAATATTTTAAAAGACAAGCTAAAAACCTTTATTATTATTTTTTTATTCTTTTAGTATTTTTTTTAAACTAATTTAATACTTGGAATTAGGGCTGGCAAACGATTAATCGCGATTAATCGCGATTAATCGCATACAAAATAAACGTTTGAGTTTGGCAAATATATGTGTGTACTGTGTGTAATTATTATGTATATATAAATACACACTCTAAAAACTGCTGAGTTAAAAACAACCTAGCGCTGGGTAAAATATGGACATACCCAGTGATTGGGTTGTTTTGACCCAGCGGTTGGGTTAAATGTGTTGGGTTAAAACCTTCTGGGTGGTAACCCAACTGCTGGGTCAAAACAACCATGTTTTGTAGTTTGTCCATATCTTACCCAGCGCTGGGTTCGTATTTAACCCAGCAGTTTTTAGAGTGCAAGCACATTCATGTACATATTTAAGAAATATTTACAAGTATTTTTTTTTCCAGAATTTATATTAGATATAAATAAAAATATTTTGTACATAACATATTTCTCTTAAATATATACATTAATTTGTGTGTATTTATATATATATATATATATATATATATAATAATTACACAAAGTTCACACACACATATATTAGGCAAACGCAATCTTTTATTTTGTAATTGTTTTTTAATTGTTTAGCAGCCCTACTTAGAATATATATACATATATACATCATCAAAATGGACATAGGCCTGGGGACATAGGAAAAAATATGATATTTGCTGCTTTAAAATGCTGTTAAATGTGTAGAATTATTTAAAAAATTAAAAAAAAAATAAAATATAATCTTATGTAAGTAATAATAAATAAATTGATTACAGCCGAGTATCTCCAATATAGCCACTGACCAAATCATGATGTAAGTGCAAACTCTCTATAAATGTATACAAAAACATCTGACATCATGTCTATTCATGAAGCATGTAGTTACTGGTATGTACGTATGCAAACATCTAACATTATATTATAACGCTGCCAGAACGTGTGTGTCTACATATGCAAAAGATACGCATTCAAAATTGTTGCGTTATAGCGGAAAAACAGTGCATGTTGAGACAGTCCAATTGCATGCATTCCATTGCCTTCCGTAAGTATTTCCTGTTCCCCTTCTCGCATGTTTTTGATTGTAAAAAAAATAAATTAAAAATAAATTAAAAAATATTCTATTAACAGTTAAAAAATAAACTGCATTTGAGAAATGTATAAATCATATTTATATTATAGTAAAATTAATAATAATAATAAAACGTTTAAATCCTTGCTTTATAGTGGAAGAGAGCAGGTACTAACCTTCTAAGCATGAGATGTGAAATTATAGAGTCAATATGAGCAGCCTGTTTAGTTTTGCCTTCACTGTAAAAAGACAATTTGTTGAGTCAACTTAAAATAATTTGTAACCTGGCTGCCTTAAAATTTTAAGTTCACTCAACTCAAAAAAAGTTTATTTAACTTGAAATGTTAAATTATACTAAGTGGCAATTATTTTAAGCTGACTCAACAATTTGTGTTTTTTTATTTTTTACAGTGTTGGTAGATTTCATCTTTTAATCCGAGATCTTTCTCATAAAGCAAGTCACATTCAAGTGATTGCAAGTTGACAAAAGCAAACAGATCTGGGTTTGGTCTCCCAATGCTCGCTATAAACTTTCTTTATTGACTCAGAATGAACTGAATGTTTGTTAAAATGCTACTTTTAAAAATATGAATTTCTATTTACGTTTTTCATATTCCCCTTAACAGGGTGGACATGTTGAAGTTGAACACGTCAAATTGGAAAGATAAAATAATTAAAAACAGACAATTAACAAAACAGAGGCTCTCTCTCACCTTCTCCAAAAATATTTTGTACATAAATAACATATTTCTCTTAAATATATACATTAATTTGTGTGTATTTATATATACATAATAATTACACAGAGTACACACACATATATTAGGCTCAAAATTTTATTGTATGCGATTAATCATTAATCATTTAAAGATCAGATTGATCATTTACCAGCCCTACTTAGAATATTTATATTATAGACTGTATAGACTGTATTTGCATATGTGATGCAATATAGAACATATATATTATATTCTATATTGGCGGCGCAAGATGTAAACAATGCCACTGAACCGAACAGAACCTGCAAATTTAGCTGATTATTGCTGCTGAAAATGGTCAATTATTTGCAGTAGGCTACTATACACTGCCAAAAGGTATAACAAATCAGGAGAAGACTGTCTGAGGAACAAAATGCATTTGTGGTTAGCCAAACCGAACTAGGATTTCCAGGGCAGGAATCTTGACAACATTTGTGTTCGTTTGTGTCATTTCTGGACAGGTAGGTGAAATATTAGGCTAATGTCTTAACTAATACTGCTTGTATGTGTCTTTATCACCTATTAACTTTAGTTTGTCAAAATATTGAGCCCTTTCCTGCTAAACTAGTACTTCTCTATTTGATTACCGCATATTTTTCTGTGATTGAGACAGCATAAATTAGCAGAACAACATATTCAGTAGTATATTAACCATGCATTCCATGCTGTTGTTTACAACCGAGTATCTCCAATATAGCCACTGACCAAATCATGATGTAAGTGCAAACTCTTTATAAATGTATACAAAAACATCTGACATCATGTCTATTCATGAAGGATGTAGTTACTGGTATGTACGTATGCAAACATCTAACATTATATTATAACACTGCCAGAATGTGTGTGTCTACATATGAAAAAGATACGCATTCAAAATTGCTGCGTTATAGCAGAAGAACGGTGCATGTTGAGACAGTCCAATTGCATGCATTCCATTGCCTTCCGTAAGTATTTCCTGCTCCCTTTGCCGCATGTATTTGAGTTTAAAAAAAATTGTATTACACTCTTAAAAATAAAGGTGCTTCACGATGCCATAGAAGAACCTTTTTTGTCTAAATGGTTCCATAAAGAACCTTTAACATCTGAAGAACATTTCTTTTTCACAAAAGGTTCTTTGTGGTGAAAGAAGGTTCTTCAGATTATAAAAAAGGTAAGAAAGACATGATTCTTTAAAGAACCTTTGACTGAATGGCTCTTTGTGGAACTAAAAATGGTTCTTCTATGCCATCGCTGTGAAGAACCTTTAAAGCACCTTCATTTTTAAGAGTGTAACAAATAAAAAATAAACTGCATTGGATAAAAGCATTTGAGAAATGTATAAATGTAAATCAAATTTATATTATAGTAAAATTAATAATTATTAAAAAAAAAAAAACATTTAAATCCTTGCTTAATAGTGGAAGAGAGCAGGTACTAACCTTCTGAGCATGAGATGTGAAATGTTAGAGTCAATATGAGCAGCCTGTTTAGTTTTGCCTTGGGAGATTTCATCTTTTAATTCGAGATCTTTCTCATAAAGCAGATCACATTCAAGTGATTGCAAGTTGACAAAAGCAAACAGATCTGGGTTTGGTCTCCCAATGCTCGCTATAAACTTTCTTTATCAACTCAGGGGTTGATCATGAGTTTATGATTAACTCTGGCTGTGAACCTCACACTTTCATGTGCACAACAGTGTGATTCACTTCCCTTCTGAAGTTCAGGAGATCGTTTATAAATATAAATGATTTTAACTACCAGTAATTTACAAAGTAAATAGAAACACTGACAGGATCACTGAAATAAATTTCTTAGTATATAAATACAAGTTAAGTCAGTTTATTTATTAGTTCAATAATTTATATAGGCCCACAACAAGCTTAAAAATGTGTGCATAAAACTAGAACATGGCAAAACCAGTTTAAAAACAGTGTAAACAATTACATTCTTTAAATGAAAATACACTATTGTAAATTCTAATATTTGCAGAATTTAACCCTTGTGCGTCAATTTAAAAAAGTTACGCATAGGTTCATAAAGGACAAAAATGTCCATGTCAAAAAACTCATGAAAATTTGAAGCTTGGCAGTACTAATTAGTACTTATTACAGATTATTGTTGAAGTTAAAAAAGTTGTAAAAATTGAAACCAAAAAAGTTATAGAGGTTTAAGTTTATGAAAATGATTTATGAGCTATTTTTTTATATTAAATATATAAATATAATAATAAAGCGAAAATTTGCTTTATATGCCAAATTTGAAAAAATGGCACCATCTAGTAAAAAAATAGTACAAATTTTAATTTTGAAGCCTTGCCAACAGAATGAAAGCCTATTAACAAATATTGCATAATTTTATAGTTGAATGGCCCTGGGATTAAAAATTGCAGTTTTAATGGGTTTCAATGAGGACATTTTTGACCAAAAGGTGCTTTTTTTGTACCTAGTGTAAATTAGATTTTAAAGAGAAATGAGGGTGAAATACTAAAATTCCAATAAAAATACACACCTGAGCCAAAAAATTATGCAGTTAGCATTAACACAGGCAAAATTATACAAACGAGAAAATTATAATATCAAAAATATTTCTTAAAAGCTTATGATTATTATACATTTTAGGCATTTGGTTGCAACTACATGAGATAGCCTATACAATATAATGTTAAATGCAAAGTGTGAAAGTATTTATTTATTTATTTTTTTTAATACATGCACCATAGAAAAATCCATTACATTTTATGCAAAATTATGCAAACTAAAATATGGTTTAATTGTGTGCATTTAAATTTGTTAACACAATGAATTGGCCATTTCATGATAATATTTTCTACACCTGTATGAGATCTAAAAAATGACACTGTGATGAATATCTAACGCTGGATGTTTAGTAGTAGGTAAATAAACCTTCACACTCCACATGAAGTGCCATTTATAAAACTAAAATGACAGAACCAATAAATACAAGCAACATGGAAATATCAGGATAAAAACTGCAAACAGAAAATTTTCCTTCTTAAAATGCAAACCGCCTATTGTAAATCCCAATATTAGCAGAATTGTTGTCATCTTCACACCCAGCAGAGCAAACATCCTACAGAACACAGTTACTAACCCCACTGACAGCATCGCTCCCACTGAACAAAACAGGAATGACTGAAATGCAATGTTGAGAACAGTCTCGTCATTTTTTTGATCTCATGAGATGCAAAATGCTGTGATTAAAACAGCCCCAAGTGTGACACCAGGAGCCACGTTGCACCCTATGAGCACATCTGATCACATCTTTATGCTAGTAACTGTCGCCAGGATCAGCCCTAAAGCTAATCCTAAAATAAAAAACACAGGTACAAATACTTTATATAGTATGTTTAACTTCAAAAATCCAATGCTTGTAATTGTAGTAAGTAACACACAATGTGCAAAGAGTCATGTTTATTGGTACAGCAACATTCGGACTCAGATTATTTCTTAATGTGACCAAGAAAATAACAAGTCCGCATAATACTACTCCAGAAATACAAAGTTCATGGTTCCCTTTAGTGAAAATAACAACAGCACTGAGTACAATAAAGAAAATCCATCCTACAATTCCAACTCCTCCTGAAGTGTCATATATTACAGGCGAACCTGGATTTTCATAATATTGGCCTCTTCTTTAAGTTTGTTCTCTATTTCTTGTAATCTTTGTAGAAGTTCCAGCTTTTCTGTTTTTAACTCTTGTCAACGCAGGGTAAGTTCTGTGCCAAAGCAACTTGTATATTTCTGCTATAAGAGCTGCTTTTTCAGCTGGTTTTGGTTCAGAGTCTCTTATCATGTGAAATCTTCCTCCACATGCGTTGATTGTTTCTCTGGACGCTCCTGTGAGACGTTCCTGGTGATTTTGGTGCAGAAGAACAATGCAGTACTGCAGGACTTCTGCTCCCAGCAGCTCCTGGGCTCGTTTCACAATATCACACTGTTGTGATTGTTGATCTTCCAGATTCAGGACCATTAAAATGATGTGAGGTCCAGGAGACGAGAGAAACAGCGCTGTTGTAAAGGTCTGCTGTGTCCTCCTCACAGAGGTTGGTCCAGTGACCAGCATCATACAACCCTTGTCTGTAATTACTGAAGTCTTTACAATCTCTCTGTTCTCCTGTCTGCCATCTGTCCTTCCTGACAGAAGATCTGCAGCTCTGAATCTGGACTGACCTCTGATTCCCACAAGCAGGATCCTCAGAGCCTCATCACAAGAAGCTGGATGAGAAAGTTACAGACAAAAACATTGAAGAGAATCATGTAAATATTCCTTGAATCAACCTAGAAGTAACTGATCTGCTAAGATTCGTTGTTTGGTTTGTAAAAAAAAAAAAATCAATGCCATTAATAATTATTGTATATAAAGACACTTATGTTAGAATGCTGTTCACTGACTTCAGCTCAGCATTCAATACAATAATCCCTCAACAGCTCATCAACAAACTACACCTTCTGGGCCTTAACACCTCCCTCTGTAATTGGATCCTGGACTTCTTAACTGGAAGACCTCAGTCAGTCTGTGTCGGCCACAACACCTCGAGCACTACCACACTGAGCACAGGTGCCCCACAGGGCTGTGTTCTCAGCCCACTGCTCTTCACGCTGCTGACCCACGACTGCACTGCCAAGTTCAGCTCCAACCACATCATCAAGTTTGCTGATGACTCAACGGTGGTAGGTCTCATCAGCAACAATGATGAAACACACTACAGAGAGGAAGTGGCACAACTGGTTGAATGGTGTGGTGCAAACAACCTGTCCCTCAATGTGAGTAAGACAAAGGAGGTTGTGATGGACTTCAGGAGGAACTCCGTTGACCACCCCCCACTGACCATCGACAGCTCGGCTGTGGAGAGAGTCAGCAGCACCAAATTCCTGGGGGTGCACATCACGGAGGATCTCACCTGGACCACCAACACCATGTCACTCTCCAAGAAGGCACAACAGCGCCTACACTTTCTCCGCCGGCTGAAAAGGGCAGGTCTCCCTCCACCCATCCTCCCCACATTTTACAGGGGAACCATTGAGAGTGTGCTGACCAGCTGCATCACTGTCTGGTACGGGAACTGCAGTGCTGCTGACCGCAAGACCCTACAACGGACAGTGAACACAGCTGCTAAGATCATCGGTGCCCCTCTCCCCTCGCTTCTGGACATTTTCCTTGCACGATGCTCAGGTAAAGCCACCAGCATCGTGAAGGACCCCACCCACCCCTCCCATCATCTCTTCCAGCTCCTGCCATCAGGAAGACGCTACAGGAGCATCAGAGCCCACTTTGCAAGACTGCTCAACAGCTTTTCCCCCAGGTTGTGAGAGCCCTCAATTCCAACCACCTCACCCCCCTCTGAAACCTTATCCACAATGTAAACTGTTGAAAAACTCAAAACACAATTTTTGCAATTCTGAGTGCGTTACACACAGGTGAGTGGGCTTGACAAACCACCTGTAGTAACGCATTCTTTCATCTCTATATGCACCAGACACTTTCCTATAAACACTACATGTACACAGAAAACATGATGCACCTCTGAGTGTGCTACCTACAGGTGAGTGGGCTAGACAAACCACCTGTAGAAACACTCTTTTCTCTTTATGCACCAAACACTTTCTTATTAACGTTACAAGGACCTAATAAGGACTTACAAATGTTTACTTGTCAACGCACCACAAATCTTTTTGCACTATTTGCATCTTAACCTTTAAATACCTCTTCTGCACATTATCATGCACAGTTATTATGTAAACTACTTGTATAGTCTGTCTTGGTTATGTGTATGTATAGCCAATTATTTATAGCATATGTATAGTTACATGTATAGGTTTAAAAAATTGTTTCTACGTCTAGTGTATTTATGTTCATATTTATGTTTATTTATGTAGCCCCCTGGTCCTGCGAGAAACGACATTTCTTTCCACTGTATGTCCACACATGTAGCGGAATGACAATAAAGCTTGACTTGACTTGACTAAAATGATGATTGTGCTGAATGATTACATTCTTGTTTTGATTATGTTCTAATTTACAGAGCGCAAGCACATTACCTTCAGCATGTATAGATGTCATGTGAAATGCTAAAATCACCGTGAGGATCCGTTTTGTTTCTGTTCTGGTTAGTTTCATTTTCAACCTGAATAATTAAGCGACCGTTAAACGCTGCGGAATTTACTCTGTGACTGTAAATAACTTAAAACTGCTTGGTTTAGTCTTACAATATATGAAGCACCGTTTTACTTACGATCGTTGCCGAAAAAAACAGTTTTTGGCTTGACGTAAATTGAAAGTTTCATTATTAATAGCGCTCACGTGTTTTCCGTTACAGGCAGAGCCGAATTTCGACTCCCTGCCAGAATTCCACTGCCCTGCGCGTGCACGCGCATGACGTCATTTGTTGACATTCCTTGCGGCCAAATTAATTTTGTGTTGCTCTCTCATTTCTCATTTTCAGTTAATGGAATTTATTTTATGTAGTCCTTATGTGGATAAACATGGTTTGTTAAATGTATTGAGAACATACGGAGTTGTTTTTTTGAAATTAATTTTTAAATGACGAATACAATTTTTAAATGCTCTTTTAAATGCTCTTCAAATCTTTTTCACCCAAGTTACACCCACCATCATCAAACAAGTCTCAAGTTTTCTCATTTTTTGATAAACCAAGAGAGTATGAGATATGAGGTCTTGTAATCTATTATTTGGCAGCAAATAGCAGGATCCAGGCATACATGCAAAATAAGTAATGGGTCTTTGGCAATTGTCAGCAAATCATTTATTACTTAAAGTAACATTTAATTACTGACATGAAATGTTGTATTTCTTGTGAAATGTTAGATTATATACATTAAAATATATATGATACACTGAATTGATAATAATACATTGTTACACTGAAATTTGAACATATAATTTTGCAATTTTATTTTTATATGCTGATATAATAATTAGGGAAAGAGCTGGCTTTCATCCCGGACATTCGAGTGAGTTTAAAATACTGCACTGTGCAACTGAAAAACAAATTTCAGCTGCACGGCTATACTTCCTATAACCAATCATATTTTCAGCAACATTTTTCCTACTAAAGAAAATGTTAAAGTTGGTAACCATGTCAGATTCAATATTGAGTTTTCTATAATGTATTTCTAAAATAAACATAGATATGTCTTATATTATAAGCATCAAACAAACAATTATTCTCAGTGATTAAAGACTAAACAATAAGACTGAGAATTGATTCCAAAACCACCATTTAGATGGCGATATTCACTAAGTATGAAAATGGCCATGGCCACAGTCAAACACACTGGGAATGTGTGGAATGACAAAAACGTTAAAAAACACAATGAAAAACAAAAGAGAGCATAACAATGACATGACCCCTTTACATGCATAACAGGTTTTTTTCTGGTTTCCTGGACCTCACGCCGTTTTAATAGTCCTGAATCTGGAAGATCAACAATCACAACAGTGTGATATTGTGAAACGAGCGCAGGAGCTGCTGGGAACAGAAGTCCTGCAGTACTGCATTGTTCTTCTGCTCCAAAATCACCAGGAGCGTCCAGAGAAATGATCAACGCGTGTGGAGGAAGATTTCACATCATAAGAGACTCTGAACCAAAACCTGCTCAAACTGCAGCTCTCATAGCAGAAATAGACAAGATAGTTTGGCTCAATGATCACAAATTTTACTCAGTATTGAGACAACAGTTACGGTCAGAAAGTGAAATAGATGACAAACTTGGAAAAAATCAGGTCTTATCTCCAAGGCATTAGACATATTTTAGTAGTGGTCGGATGGAGTCTGATAATTTCGCTGATCGCAGTTGATCTGGCTGTTGAACAAACAGACAAAAAGTTAGTTTTTGTGGCAACTTTAGCTGGCCTTGTGGCATTTATGGTGTCTTTAAGAAACACCTTGAGTTCACATGTTGCTTTTGCACTAAATTTGTCTCTGTGCTCCACAGTTGTGGCTGCAATTTTAAAGTATTTCACAATGCGCAAGTCAGGTGACAATCGAAACAGTGGAAACAATTATATATTTAGAACAGAGTTTTTATTTACAGTATGTTTAGGAGAGACTCTTGGATCAATCGCTAGTATACAGACTTTCTCTGATGTTTTTGTAGGATGCTGTGCTGGTTTTGGAGTCACAATTGGAGCTTATACATTATTTAATGTATCATTACATGAGCACCAAAAATTGAATGTCCTAGAATTATTTTGTGCAGTAGGTGCTGAACTCGCAGTGTTGTGTGTGAGTGTGCTCACTGCTCTGTTTGGAGTGACGCTCACAATAATTCTGGTAATAATCATGATAACTGTAGCATTCATATTAGACCTCAGCTTAAAGCTATTTATAACTGTCATTTCACTTTGTGCTATAGTGATTTATTCATGTGGTTGTGTGTTTATCGCTTCATTTGTTCTGATTTTAGAGATGTTGTTGAGTTTTCTTAAAGTTTATATACAATACTTCCTCAGTTCTTTCTTGTTTTAGCCAGTGTTACTGTTGGCTTCTTTAATGTTGATTATACAGTTCAGAAAACCACTGAAGAGGACAAAGCAAAACAGAACATAACAAGTGAGCAGTTTCTCTCGTTTTCTGGACTTAATAGTATTTTAATGGTACTGTTTATATTATTATATTATAAAGTTTATATTAAAGACTGTTATTTTGAACTTCTCCTGCATTGTGCATATCTCTGCTCACCTCACATCTGTGACAATATGATGCAAACCTGCAATAATTAAATGTTAAATAATACAAATATCCTTAATCTATTTGATCCCATTTTATTAACTAGTGTCTTTGCTGCTGACCTTCAATTATCCAATTAAAGCATACTAATAAGCAAAACTTACTCATGATAAACTAACATTTGTTCTTCCTCTTTTTTTGTTGACGAATGTTGAACTTTCTTCTTCTGTGTTCTGCTGTATAGACATGAATTTACTTTTTTTTTAGCCTGAGGCTTTTGGTGTGAAAGAGCTTGTACATTTGTCAAAAATAGAACTTTTATATTAAAAATAAACAAACAAGCCCTCCACAGATTTAAAAAATAACGCAAAAGTAATGTGACGAATTACTCTCCATAAAACGTAACTAAGTAACGTAATTAGTTACTTTTTTAGGGAGTAACGCAATATTTTAATGTATACTTTTAAAAGTAACTTTTCCCACACTGGACAAAAACAGTAGAAAGTATCATTCCTGTTGTAGAGAAATTTTACAAAAGAAAACACTGTATAATGCTAGCTGTTGTTAGTGTTTTTTAGGTTGTTGTGTTTTGAGTGATAAAGTTAGTTATGTAAGAGTTATGTAAGAATGAGTTTATTTGAGGCATCAGTGAAGTGTTTTTGGTAGCTTCAGTGCAGTTTGAATGTGAAATGAACTGCTGTGTCAAGTTGAAAGATGGTTAGGAGAACTGTGTGAAAAGTTTTGAAAACTTTTTAAAGTTTTGACTTTACTATTGAGAAATGTGTCCTAGCGATTGTAAAAAAAAAAAATAAATAAAAAATTGATTGCTGTTCCAATCAATTTTACTTCGTCCTCAATTGTGGTTGCATATGTCAACTTATAATATTCATGTAATTTACCTAAAACAACTAATTTTACAAATCAGTTCTGTATGAGTTTTTGATCTTACATCTTCATTACATTTTGATTGTTCTTGCAATAAGTGTTTTTAAGCATATATAAAGATCTAGTGAAGTCTAGAATCGATCCAGATTAATTTTACTGCTTTCAGCTTTCAATAAAAAGAACAAGGCGAAGTCACAATCTTACTTCTTGGAGTATTTATGGGTCATTCTATAATTAGGGGTACATTTAGAATTTGACAATGTGAAGAAAAAGGTTTTTCTTTTTCTCAAAAACACAAACATGACCTTACATAGCTGCTTTGACACAATCTATATTGTATAAAGTGCTATATAAATGAAGGTGAACTGTAGGAATATGTGCATAAAATACCATCTATGTTTTCTATTGTCCACCATGTTACCTTTACTGGGTAACACAGTTGACAGGTGACTTAGTTGACATTTTTAATGTTTTGGGCCTATACACAACATGAAAGCCTGGAACTACTGAGCATATGGTATGTTTAGAAATGTATTTCCATTAACAAAACATAAGTTTTATTTAAATTGTCTTGTTAAAATTTGCAGCAACAATACTTGTGTAACACTGTTGACAGTCAATTAATCCACTCTTGACACAGGTTTGCTAGTTTAACTAATATTAGGGAAAAGAGAGAGAACATAACTTCTAGTGTTCATCCATGTGCTTCTACAGGAAATATCAAATACTGTGCAAATTATGCAAGAATGGGACAAACCATTCCTTTTTGAGGGGGTTTCTAGTGGGTAACTTAGTTGACAATGTTTTTTCGGACACAAATAAAACAAGTTAAATCACAATAAACACTTATTATTTTTGAAGCACACACCCAAATATCTTGATAACCTAATCTAACTGAAGGCAAAACTATGAAATTAATTTATATTTGAGGTCATTTTCATGCTTAAATGCAGAGTAGAATGAGCAGCTTTACAAAATCAGACAGATGAATACCAGGGTTGTATGCTGCCCTACAAAGGCAAAAGACCTTAACTTGCTAGAGTGTGAAACTGAGAAACATGACTTTAAAGTTTTTTATTTGTCCAGCCAAATTAATTATAAGTAGGACACTGGAAATTTGGCATTTAGATGTTTTAGTAATGAAAATTATCTACATTAAAAATTTGTGAGCTCAAACTTGATTTTTACCCATATTTTGAAGTTACTGTACTCTGCCTTTGCAGTGTCTGCAAAAAGTGGGTCACACCAAGGCAAAAGGCAGTAACTTCCTCTGCGTACCACTATAGGGAGCATGAGTACCACTACTGGTACTCGCACCACACTTTGCTATGCTCATTAACGTACAAGAATGCTAGACATAGCATAATTGCTTTTTATAGACTTTAATGAAATAGTTTAACCCAAAAGAAGGACTTTGATTAATGTGAATGCCAGCAAGCAGGAATGGTCAGAATGCTTGTGGATTGATTTTATTGGGTTACAAGAAAAGGTAGGATATCGATTTAACTGCAAACTGTTAGTAGCCTACTGATTTTATAATTGATCATGCTACATGCTACGGCATTCGATTTCACACGCGTCCAACTAGTAGTGACAGCCTGATGAATAATCTGCATTATAAAAAGGAAAACAAACAAACAACAACAACAAAAATATTTAATGATTATTCACGATTACATATTGTTGCCAAAATATCTCTTTACAGTGCATTATTATATGGAGCTGTTTGGCCGAACACAATCTATGTAATTTGTTTGTCTTATGCTTCAGTGACAGATCAGATGTATGAAAGTATACAAGTTACTCCGTAATTAAAATGCGGCGGACTTTGATGGACAGTAAAACAAAGGCAGAACATCCTATAACTCCAAGCCGGCACCATAACTTCATATTGACGCGCGGCTAAACAAAGGCAGAACGCCGTAACTCAATTTGAGCGTTCCAAACGAAGTGAAAGAGAGGTAACTGGTGTTATGCCTTGGTTTCTCCAGGGGTTTTTGAAGTTACGATTAAGACAATCCATTATTTTCTCAAAAAAAAAAAAAATAAATAAATACATTGACTCAAGATACTTACACATATGATAAAGGATGGCTTGAATGTCCCAAAAATATCAATAACTTATTTTTGACCAAAATCGAAGTTACGGTCTTTTGCTTTTGCACGGCAGTATGTGATATGAACATAATTTTTGAACAAAAGATATGGCTTTTTCAACATGGGAAAAATATAATTGTGTACTAGAAAATTAAGCTTTGGGGCTTTATATTGATGAAGATATATTAAAAATATACTTAACGGACATGAGGCGGTACCCACAAATATAGAATGACCCTTATGTTCTCCAAAAGCATTTATATCTATAACTGAAGTATTCAGAAGCAATAGCATGCAAACTGTTTTCTCATTGTTTCAGTCAAGCATCTGTATTTATTTCTGATGTGCATCTCATCAATTGTGACATTTTGTTTTCAAAAAATGTCTGATCGAAATGCTTTTTGGGGTTTTGTTGTCTTTGTGAATGATTTGCTCAAACACATTCTCCCATTTCCCTCATTCACTGGATTTTGTGCAGTTAAGTCTCACACATGTGCAGGGAAAACAATAATACAAATGAAATAATACACAACATGAGCTGTTGAGCAAAAACTGTAATTCACTTGGTGCAACAACACCTGGTTATAAGATGAAAACAAGGCTGTTCATATTGGTTATATGAACTCATGGCGTGAACTCAGATGTGCTCGTAGTGTGTTACGCGTCTCCTGGGGTCACAATCGGGGCTTTGGCATTCACAGCTGTAAGAAACATGAGCCATGAATCTCCAGTCTTTATGGATATGTCATTTCAGTTTTGTTCAGTGGGGGCAACACTCTCAGTGGGGTTTATGAAAGTGTTATTTCCACTGCCTGGTGTGAAGATGCTAATATTAGGATTTACTATGGCATGTTTGCATTTAATGAGTGAAACTTTAAAGACTGTGATCTGTTTCCCTGTTATTACAGTGGTTTTTCCATGTGTTTGTGTGCTTATTGGTTCAGTCTTTCTCATTTTAGGGTTGGTTTTCGCATGGTAATTATAGAAAACTTGGTCAGTTCTTTCCTGTTTCATGTGATATTACTCATTGGTTCATTAATAGTCATTTGTCAAAGGCTGGCTGCATCAGATAAAATCACAAATAGCAACTAACATACAGTATGACAGATTATTATGTATATATTTTAGTTCAAATTGTTGCTATACTCTTCATCTCTGGATGAAAACATCTGTTTAATTTCCATTTTCATCTTCTGCACCAATTCAGCTCTCTGGAAATAATTTAATGCATGTTTCTGTTGTGATTTCTCACAGTTGTTCTCATCTGGAGATTTAACTGTATGTAAATATTAAACGGTATGAAACTTGCAAATATTACAATAGTGTCACATCAAAACTTACTAATCATGCTTTTCCTTCTTAGTCTATTAACAGCTGATGAAATAATATGGTATCCATTTAAACACTGCTGTACATTTTGTTCACTGAGTACTTGGTTTTGTGAGTCTTTAAAGTTGACTTTAAGAAGGTTCTAAATATGGGGCCAGAAAAACAGAAAAACAAGAATTGCGATAAACTTTTTTTCAAATTTTTTTGCTGTCACACCATAGGACAAATTTATGGTACGGTTCAGTAAAAATGTTGCAAAATTATGCAAAAATTTTAAAATATGGTTCAGTTGTGTGAATCTATGGTCCTAATGGTAGTAAATATTCCCATGGTCAGTCCTAAATCTGTTATGAACACTACATTGGGCAATTAAGAAAAGCATGAATAAAAGCGTTAAGATTTGATGTTGGTGTCATGAAACTTCAGTTGAAAAATTTGGGGGCAGAATCAAATTTACAAGAACAGCCACATTTGAATTCAGATGATTATTTTATTAAGTGCACATAATATTTCTTCAAAATGAGAAATTCCACGCAATATAGAACTTGCTTCACAATGTCACAGTTCTGATTCTTTATTTTCCAGGTTCAGAGCCATTAAAATAATGTGAAGTCCAAAAGAAGAGAGAATCTCTGCTGTATCCTCATCAGAAGCTTTCTGGACTCCTTTATCAGTAATGCTGATAAAGGAGTCCAGATACGATCCCAAATACGGTTGTAAACAATCCCAGCCAAGCAAGAACGGTCTTACCTAGCAAAACGATTGGTTATTTTCATTAAAAAAATACAATTTAAATACTTAACATTTAAATACAACCGCATTTGGGGTCGTTTGAAGCTGCATTTAAACTGCAATTTGGAAGTTCAACATCAGGGCACCATATCAGTCCATTACATGGAGAAAAATCCTGAAATGTTTTCCTCAAAAAACATAATTTCTTTACGACTGAAGAAAAAAAGACATGAACATCTTGGATGACAAGGGGGTGAGTAAATTATTTGTAAATTGTTGTTCTGGGAGTGGATTTCTCCTTTAAGCAAACATCTCTAAAATTTAGAATAACTGAAGCAATAAACACACAATCATATGGAAACATCACAAAAGGAGCATGCAAATTACCATTTTCCTCATAATGGGCTCTAATTTGAACATTGCAATTGTGATCATGATTATTAACATAATTATTGTGAGCGGCACTCCAAATAGAGCAGTGAGCAAAATTCCACACAGCACCAGGAGTTCAGCACCTACTGCACAAAACAGAAATAACGTGAGTAATTCTTGGACAGTCAGTTTTTGGGGCTGGAATGATGAATTTATGAATTCATAAGCTCCAATTGTGACTCCAAAAGCAGCACAACATGCTGTGAAAACATCAGAAAATGTCCTTATGCTAGCGATTGATCCAAGGGTTACTCCTAAACCTACTGTAAATTTTAAAAAAAAGTCATCTGTAACTTTTTTTTTTGTATCATTTGACTTGCACACTGGTACATAGTTTAAAGAGGCAGCTGCAACTGTGGAGCACAGAGCCAAATTTAGTGAAAAAACAACATGTGAATTTAGAGCGTTTCTTAGAGGTGACAGAAATGTGACGAGTGCAGCTAAAGTTGCCGCTAAAATTAACATTTTGTCCGTCTGTTCAGTAGCCAGAACAACTGCAATCAGTGAAATGATCAGACTCCACCCAACCATTCCTAGAGTGTCACACATTACAGATGAGACCTGATTTTCTCCAAGAAAGACATCGATTTCTCTTAGTCGTTTTAGAAGCTCCAGTCTTTCCAACTGTAACTGTTGTCTCAATACTGAGTAAAATTTGTAATCATTGAGCCAAGCTAACTTGTCTATTTCTGCTACGAGAGCAGCAGCTTGAGCAGGATTTGGTTCAGAGTCTCTTATAATGTGAAATCTTCTTCCACATGCGTTGACCATTTCTCCAGCAGTCCCTCTGGATGCTCCTGTGAGACATTCCGGGTGATTTTGGAGCAGAAGAACAATGCAGTACTGCAGGACTTCTGCTCCCAGCTGCTCCTGGGCTCGTTTCACAATATCACACCGTTGCGACTGTTGATCTTCCAGATTCAGGACTATTAAAACGGCGTGAGGTCCAGGAGACGAGAGAGACAGCGCTGTTGTGAAGGTCTGTCTCGCTGTGTCCTCCTCACAGAGGTTTGGTCCAGTGACCAGCATCATTCTATGACCCTCGTCGGTAATTACTGGGGTCTTTATAATCTCTCTGTCCTCCTGTCCACCATCTTTCCTTCCTGACAGAAGATCTGCAGCGCTGAATCTGGACTGACCTCTGATTCCCACAATCAGGATCCTCACTTCATCATCATGAGAAGCTGAAAGAGAAAGTTAAACTTTCATACAAAGAATGAAATAGGATAAGAAAGGTATATTCTTTGAAAACAAAATTATATTATGCAGTTTTGCTAATTAAGTACATTTATTTTTTTGTAAGGAGTTTTATAGATTTATACTGTAAAAAGCATACTAGAAGAAAGTAAGTCATACAAGTTTGTAATAACATCCGGGTGAGTAAATAAAGTTTTGGGTTAACAGTAATGAGCAGGTACCTTCTGCTTGTACAGATATGGTGTGAAATACCAGAATCAGCATAAAGAGCCAGTTGCGTTTTATCTTGGTTAATTTCATCTTACAACCTAGAGTGTACAATCAGATTAATCTTTGAGTAGCTTTAAATGACTCAAATTGTCCAGATTAACAAAACTAGGAATGTTATGAAAAATCTTCTGAAATGTTTTTACTTACGGTCAATTTATTTAGAAACGCTGTAAGTGTAGTTCTGTCCTGCCTCCTGCTTTGCTCAGACATCTATGTCTAACATCTAACATTTATCTAACAAGGGTTTAGATTTTAGATTTTCAATTAGATACTAAACCAGTGTGACAGGGTTTTTATGGGCAAAGGTTTAAGACATTTTTAAAGAAGAATGTTGCTTTGAGCATGAAAAAAGTCTGCAAAGTTCAGTGCAAAAAGGTTCCTGTAAATTTTACAGTAACTTACTGGCATATGGATGGACGTACAGCACTATAATGGCTTTACTGTAATTTCATTTACAGTATTATTACAATATTTTCAGTTACCGTATGAGTTTATTTTCATTTAGTGTAAACATCTTTTACTTGTAAAAACAATCCAATGGTGGTACAGCACTGTAATTTAAGATTTTTACTACCCCAACCCCATAAAAAAAAATCACAATAACTCATGAGCATTAGTTCTGATAATATTCTTTTTAATTGTTGGACACTCGGGGCACAACTGCCCACAAGGCTATGGGCGAATATCTTTTAAAATGCAGTGGTGGACAAATCAAGTACTTGAGTAAAAGTACAGATACGTATAATAAAATCTTACTCTGGTAAAACAAAAGAAAGTAAAAGTGAAAGTACAAAAGTACTCAATTTTTTATGTACTTAAGTAAAAAAGTACTGCTAGATTTATTTAGCAGTTTTAGGCTACTTAATTTAATTTTATATTACCATATATTTTTTATAATCCTGCTGCTCAAAATACCTGGGATTTTCCCAAAATAACAAATGTATGGAGTTAAAATATATTTTTGTTGTTGAAATGGACTGATTGATGTAGTAATGTTCACTGTGAAGATTACGCTGTGATTTTCAGTTCCAGTAATTAATTGATTTTCAGTTCCAATAATTAATCCTAAAATTCAACATTAGTAACTCATTTTTCACAGCATCAGTTGCGCGTGTTCACACTCACAATATCGTCTCAGTTACGTATGGTAACCCTCGTTCCCTGATGGAGGGAACGTAGACGTTGTGTTGAGTGTACGACACTAGGGGTCGCTCTTGGGAGCCCAAACACCTCTGACAACATTAGGACAGCGTGGCATCTGCTCACTTGTTCTGTTCTGAGGAGTCGAGAGCGTCTCAACCCATTCAGAGGCAGTCCAGAGTTGTGTCATGAAGGACACAACGCCTCTGTTTCCTTTCCTCGTAGTAACAAACCGTAAAAAAAAAAACGCTGAGAATCTTGTCAAGAACACTGGGACAGTGGCTGTTCCTCCCTGAGGAAGGAAAGCCACTACAGAGATCACAACCTACCCGAAGGGGAGGTAACATGTGAATAACCACCTAAGGACTCACAGAGGGAGTGCTACATAGGGCGGATTCTGAGGTGGGCTCCACATTAGGATAGACTACCGAAACTCAGAACCTAGAGACACCACATCTCTAGGGAATATAGGTGGAAAATACACACATTGGGGCTACATGAGGAGCCACTACATGTGGAGCATCAACCCAATACAAGAGTTCACATGTGGCAACCTACCTTGTATTGGGTTCTAATAGCAAGTTTCTCCGCCGAACTTTGCTACGTGTAATGTGCTGGAGTGATGGAAGGAGTAGTTCAGGATTCACCTGGGAAAATTACTGAACTGAAGAAGCGTAATCGTTTGCGTTTAACAAGACAGGTTGAGGTCCCCTTCCTGGGAAGGGATAGCTTGCGGAGTGGTGGGTACCTCGGGCATGTATTCAGGCCGGGTTCTCAGGATAACATGAGAGTTTGCCGGCCCGAATTCCAGACACGAAACATTGACGGAGAGGGCTTGAAGATTTCCCGCTCTTTTAACAGAGGTGAGCGCAGTCAGGAAAGCTGTTATCATGGAGAGGGCACAGAAACCAACTGACTGAAAAGCTCAACAGATCTTACTGTAGGCCTGAGAGACTACAGACAGATCTCAAGAGGGGGATGCGGTGCAGCCTGGGAGGGTTCAAAGGAATCTGATAACCAAATTGTGCTTCCCCACCGATCTGCCTTCACCCAAATCATGGTTGGCTGATATAGCTGCCACATGGATCTTGGGTGTAGAAGCAGAAAGGTGCTTATCCAGCCCTCCTTGGAGGAAGGATAGCACAGATTCGATGCCACATCTCCGTGGGTCCTTCCCTTGTGAAAAACACCAGCTCACAAAAGTGCGCCATTTCAGGACTTACAGCCACCTAGTGGAGGGGGCTCTGGCCTGCATAAGGGTGCTTACCACTACAGGTGGAAGTTTCTGGAGTCCTCTTGGTCACGTCCAGGGACCATAGATGGAGGTTCCAGAGATCTGGGGGCGGGTGCCAGATTGTGCCCTTCCCCTGAGAAAGGAGGTTCTTTCTCAGAGGAATGCGCCAGGGAGGGATTGATGATAGGAGCACGAGCTCCGGGAACCAGGTTCTGTTGGGCCAAAACAGGGCTACCAGAAGAATCTGTTCTTCATCCTCCCTGACTTTGCACAGCGTCTGTGCAATAAGGCTCACTGGGGGAAAAGCATACTTGCGTAAGCCCCTTGGCCAGCTGTGTGCCAGTGCATCTGTACTGAGGGGGACCTCGGTCAGGCCGTACCACAACTGGCAATGAGTGGATTCCGGTGAGGCGAACAGATCTACCTGTGCCTGTAGCTGGGCCATCTGAGGGTGGAGCCTCCACTTCCCTCAAAGCAAAACTTATTGTGAGAGAGAACTGGTCACACGATTGAGTTCGCCCGGTATGTGAGTGGCACACAGAGACTTGAGTCTGTACTGGCTCCAGAGTAGGAGATGGCGGGCCAGTTGTGACATGTGAAAGGAGCGTACACCACCCTGATTGGTTGATGTATGCCACAATTGCTGTGTTGTCTGTGCGGACCAACACATGCTCGCCCTGAAGACCAGAACCTCTTCAAGGCCAGAAGCACTCCAGGCAACTCCAGGCAATTGATACGCCAAAGCAGCCGAGGGCCTGTCCAGACCCCTGAGGCTGCATGCCCGTTGCATATGGCGCCCCAGCCTGTCTTGGAAGCATCTGTTTTGACAACAATGCATCTGGACACTTGTTCCAAGGGTACCCCTGCCCGTAGAAACAAAATGTTTTCCCAAGGGCTGAAGGTTTTTTGCAACACAAAGGTGTGATGTACACATGCTGTGTGTGTTGGCGCCATGCCCATCTCTGGACTCAGGTATGAAGCCAGTGCTGCAGCGGTCTCATATTCATCAGGCCCAGCGGATGCCATGGATGCCATGTGACCCAGGACCCTCTGGAAATATTTCAGGGGGGGCCGCTGTTCTGAGTGCTCTCACGCACTTCAGCACTGACTATGCAGGGTCTTAGGAAAGACATGCAGTCATAGTGACCAAGTCCAGTTTTACACTGAGAGAAAAGAAACTCTGCGCTGGGGAGTGTTTGCTCTTTTCCCAGTTGACCCAAAGACCCAGTTGAGCTAGGTGGTTGAGAACCACATCTCTGTGGGTGCAAACCAAATCTCGTGAGTGTGCTAGGATCAGCCAGTCACCGAGATAATTGAGAATGCATATGCCCACTTCCCTGAGAGGGGCAAGGGCAGCCTTGTGACCTTCGTGAAGGGACACGGATAGGCCACAGGGGAGAACCTTGTGCTGATAAGCCCGACCTTCGAAGGCAAACTGCAGGAACGGCCTGAGTCTTGGAAGGATTGAGACATGAAAGTATGCATCCTTCAGGTATATTCCCACAAACCAATCTTGAACCCTGACACATGTGAGAATGTGTTTGAGGGTTAACGTTTTGAACAGGAGCTTGTGAAGGGCCCGATTCAAAATCCTCAGAACTAAGATTGGTGTGAGTCCACCACCCTTCTTGGGTACAATGAAGTAGGGGCTGAAAAATCCCCTCTTCATCTCGGCTGAGGGTATAGGCTCTATCGCACCCTTTCCAGGAAGGTTGCGACTTCCGCTTGAAGGACCACAGCATTCTCTCCCTGAACCGACTTTGTAAGAGAATGCCATTGAACTTGAGAACTGGAGATGAGAAGCCCCAAGGAACACGGAGTGCCTTGTCAACTTATGGAGGCACCAGGTGAGTGCCCAACACATCCTGGTCTGCAGTCTCAGCATCTGGCTGTCTCATGGAGGGCCATAGTGCTGTAAGATAACCAGGAGGAGGAGGAAATGCGTTCGCTTTGTAAACACTGAGTCTGTAGTTCCGCGTGACCTTTAGATGTGATTCAATAGTACGTAGCGTTGTGGACATGCATCCCAGACCTAGTGCTACACAAGCTTTTGTGCTTAAAAAGAATACAAATTTTTATTTTCCAAAAAAAATGACCAAACGTTTTGCTAGATAAGACCCTTCTTCCTCAGCTGGAATCATTTAGAGCCCTTTGAAGCTCCATTTAAACTATATTTTGGAAGTTCAAAATCAGGGGACCAACGAAGTCCATTATATCTTAAAAAAATCTTAAAATGCTTTCCTTAAAAACCATCATTTCTTTACGACTCAAGACAGAAAGACATGAACATCTTGGATGACAAGGGGGTGAGTAAATTATTTGTAAATTGTTGTTCTGGAAGTTCTCCTTTAATATCTCAAACAAGATTTGGGAAGAGGGACTGAAGTGAATTCATGCCTGCTCTATTAATGTAAGATTACAACCTGAGATTTTGGAATACTATTTTTCAGTGGTATTCACAATGTTTTTGGAGTAGATATCAGTCCAGATCTTAAATTAGCTTTGTTTGGATGTTCTGACCCCATATTAGCATTGGCACATTCTCAGCAATTCTCTTATGTTCAGTACGGTGGTGGCTAAAATGGTGATCTTTTTGTAAAAAATGGTGATCTGGATTGAAAGTCCAGTTTTCACAAATGACTGGCTGAAATGGTTGCAAGTAAATGAGAACTAAACAAAAACTGAATATTAAGTGCTTAATTGTTTAATTGTTACGTGTTGAACA
This sequence comes from Cirrhinus mrigala, assembly GCA_036247105.1. NCBI lineage: Eukaryota > Metazoa > Chordata > Actinopteri > Cypriniformes > Cyprinidae > Cirrhinus > Cirrhinus mrigala. The sequence goes on along the minus strand of CM070031.1, from coordinate 19,310,171 downwards.
CAATATACATAATGTGAGATGTGGTGGAAATGACATTATGATGTAAATTAATTTTCATGTATATCTTAAGTTAAACATTCATTAGTAGGCAGACACGTGTTGTAAAAAAAAATTACATAGTAATATTATTTTACAATATCACTGTTTTTACTGTATTTTTGATCAAATAAATTCATCCTTGGTGAGCAAAAGAGACGACTTTCAAAAACATCTTATTTTATACATAACCACCAGTGTACACAGGTACTTTTGTATGCATATTTAAAAAAGCTTCACTATGTGGTTTAAATACTAACATATGCTCAAAATCCCCTTTAGCATTAACAGTCTTCTGTGATATAATCACTATTAACAGCTTCAAATTATTGTAAAGAATTAATTAAATACTGTGTAAATAGTACATAAAGTATTAATGAAATACTGTGTAAAAGTAAAATGAAAGAACCAATAAATACACAACAGCATGGAAAAATTAAAAAAAAGACTACAATTGTCACAGAGTCACTTTTTAAATAGAAATATACAATTGTACAAATTAATACTAGTATCATTATTGCCATCTTACCATCAGAAAGAGCAGTTACGATCACAAACCCCACTGAAAGTGCCGCTCCCACTGAACAAGACAGGAATAACTTGAATGCAAAGGCTATTGTTTGTATCTGATTCGGTACAATGGAATAAACTGTGCATAAATAAGCAAAGAATGTGATCCCAGGAGAAGCATGGCACGCTATGAGCACATCTGACCATGTTCGTATACTGAGAACTGTTCCTAGAATCAATCCTAGACCTGCTATAAACACTACAATGGGAAATGCAAAGATCATGTTTAAAGACACAATGATTTGATGCAAACGTCGTGATTTTGACAAGTCATTATATGCAGTAGCTATTATAAAAGTTGATGACAGAATCAAATTTAAAGGAACAGCAACATTTGGATTCAGAATATTTCTTAAAGCGAATGTGAGACAAACAAGTGCAAACACTATTTTTCCAAAATTAAAAGGTTTATTCCTTCCTCTAGCGAACGTAAGTGCAGCATTCAGTAAAAGAAGTAAAATCCATCCTTTGATCCCAAATGCTCCTCCTAAAGTGTCATATAATCCAGGCAAGAGAAGATTTTCTTTATGCACATCTTGATTGGTCTTTTCTGTTTCTAATTCTTGAGTCAATGAAGAGTAACATCTTTTACCACTAAACTGAACTAACTTGTCTATTTCTGCTACGAGAGCTGCAGTTTGAGCAGGTTTTGGTCTCTCAGAGTCTCCCATCACGTGAAATCTTCCTCCACATGCGTCGATCATTTCTCTGGACGCTCCTGTGAGACGTTCCTGGTGATTTTGGAGCAGAAGAACAATGCAGTACTGCAGGACTTCTGCTCCCAGCAGCTCCTGGGCTCGTTTCACAATATCACACTGTTGTGATTGTTGATCTTCCAGATTCAGGACCATTAAAACGGCATGAGGTCCAGGAGACGAGAGAGACAGCGCTGTTGTGAAGGTCTGTCTCGCTGTGTCCTCCTCACAGAGGTTTGGTCCAGTGACTAGCATCATTCTACGACCCTCATCTGTAATTACTGGAGTCTTTATAATCTCTCTGTCCTCCTGTCCACCATCTGTCCTTCCTGACAGAAGATCTGCAGCACTAAATCTGGAGTGACCTCTGATTCCTACTATCAGGACCCTCACTTCATCATCATGAGAAGCTGGAAGAGAGAGTGAAACCGGCATGAAAGAAAAGAATGAGGTAAGAAAGGTATACAGTAGTCAACATTGGAAGTGGATCAAAACATTTCATCAAAGTTGTCCTAAAACCAAAACAATATCCATATTTGTCCTAGAACAATTTTGATTAACTTTTTTGATCCACTGCAATTGTCGACTACTGTATTCTTTGAGAAAAAGATTATATTATGCAATTTTGCTTCTCAAGTACATTGATATTTTTGTAAGGAGTTTTAGAGATTTTTATACTGGAAAAAGAGACCAACATACTTAAGTCATACAAGTTTTCAATGACATCAAGGTGAGTAAATAAATTTTAGGGTTATAAGTAATGAGTGGTTACATTACCTTCTGCTTGTACAGGTATGGTGTGAAATACCAGAATCAGCATGAAGAGCCAGTTGGGTTTTATCTTGGTTAATTTCATTTTGCAACCTAGAGCATGCATGAAGCCAAAATAAACTTTAAGTAACTGTGACTCAAAATCTTAACAAATGTTTTACTTACAGTCAGTTTATTCAGAAACACTGTAAGTGTAGTCTTGTCTCCTGCTTTGCCCAGACATTTATGTCCAAAAAGGGTTTAGATGTTCCCTTAGATATAAACCAGTGTGACAGGGTTTTTATGGGCAAAGGTTCTGACATGTTAAAAGAGTGTATTTTTTTCACGTTTAACATTCTTTAGCGCATTTTGTTGCTTTGAGCATGAAAAAGATCTGCAAAGTTACAAAGAACAAAGTCACTCCAAAGGGAGTTATTTACTGTAGCAGTTAGTGCTGTTTCTGAACTCTCTGAAATGCCTTGACTGTAGTCCTGGTTTACCACTGGGAATATCACAGTATTCCCCTTTTAAATGATTATTACGTGTGTGTGTGCGTTTTCTTTTTTTTTTTTCAGACATGAAAACCTGTTCTAGTTGAACCCAAAAACAAAATCAAGACTTTGTAAAAAGGCAAAATATGGCCTCTTTAAGTTGGTGTATATTGTCATTCCTAGTTTTAACTAGCTACAAATTTAACTTTTTTTTTTTTGTCTAAAAAATTCTAAAGATAAAGGTTTCACTAAAAGTTTCTTACTTATAAAAGCTGCGGCAAATAATCTTTAAGACTCCAGATTCTCATGTGTAAGGTTCGTTGAGCAATCTGTTCTTCATATTGACCCATTTTCATGCGTCCTTATCTCTGGTTGCCTTGGCGTTTTGAGACCGGACTGACAAGGGGGATGTTTCAAACTCTTGAGCTGTGGAAAACTTGTAAAGTACTGTCAAGAGGTCATTCACAATTTTTCTGATAACTTCAGGTGTGCCACTACATAAAATATAATTTTTCTTAGCTCAAGTTTTATTGTAAAGCACATTTGAAAAAAACATTTTTGGGTCAACCTTCTATGGCCAAAATGAAAATTGTGTCATCATTTACTCAGTCTCAAGCTGTTTTAAACATGAATGAGTTTCTTTCTTCTGTTGAACATAAAAGTTATTTTGAAGAATGTGGGTAACCAAACAGTTGTTGGTCCCCATTGACTTCAGTAAAGTCAGTGAGGAGCAGCAACTGTTTGGTTACCCACATTCTTCAAAATATCTTATGTTGTGTTCAGCACAAGAAAGAAATCAATACAAGTTTGGTACAACATGACAGTGAGTAAAAAATTACAGAATTTAAAATTTTGGGAGTTTTTCAACATACCCTTACTGTCATGAACCGGAATAAAAACAGTTCAGGCAGAGTGAGACAAGACGAGCATTTGACATTAAAAAGTATATAAATTTTATTATTTTCATGAAAATAACCGATCGTTTTATTAGATAAGACCCTTCTTCCTTGGCTGGGATCATTTTCAACTGCATTTGGGATCATTTGAAGACACATTTAAACTGCATTTTGGAAGTTCAAAATTGGAGCACCATATCAGTCCATTATATGGAGAAAAATCCTGAAATGTTTCCTTCCGAAACATAATTTCTTTATGGCTAAAGAAAGGAAGACATGAACATCTTGGATGACAAGGGGCGAGTTCATACATCAAATCATCATTAACCAACAGCAGCTTTTAAATTTGAGTGGAGATCGGAGCCGTGCACAGAACACAAAACTGACGGGAGGGAGCGGCTCCGGTGGAGACTGGATATAAAACTTTCAGATGACACACAGCTCATTTCTCTGTCACTGTAAGTTACCGAAACCACAAATTAAAGCACACAACACACGGTAGATGCGCGTTTGTGCAGCAGAGCGGCTCTCTCGCACTGAATGACATGACAGACAACTAATTGTCCAGTCCTGTTCAGTTCACACAGCACATGTATTCCAAGAATGCAGTTGTGAGTCCTGAAAATGTACAGGTGTGAATTCGGTTATAGAATACGGTTGTCACTAGGGATGTGACGAGACACTTATCCCATGAGACGAGACGAGACATGAGACTGGGTTCACGAGAACGAGACGAGACGAGATGAGATTTTTAAACTTTTCTTAAGAAATCCTCAATGATGAAATATATAGGGAAAATAGTCTTTTATTCTACTGAAAAAGACAAAATGCAAAAAATGTAGGTGCATTTTGAACTTTATGAAATTAAACTTCCATTTTAATAAATTCTATGCAGTTATAAACAACATTTAAACAAGAGCTTCACGATTATGGATAAATTGAAAATCCCAATTGTTTTTTAATAAATTGGAGACCATGATTCTGGAAAAAAAATAACGTAATTTACTAGTGGTTCTAATAAACTGTTCATTGCTTAAGTCTTTTAAAAACATATATTCATTTAAACAAAATAATAATAATAATAATAATAATAATAATAATAATAAAGCATTCAATGAAGGACTCACTTCATTACAACTTGTTTGACTATTGGAATCTCCTGAATTAATGATTCAGTGACATACTTTTTTTTTTTAAACGGTTGTCGCCACCTCCTGGCGGAAGTGGATAAGCGTTACAATACATAAAAGTCTTTAGATACTTTCGTTTTGATCGCTACTGTAGACAATAAGTGTTTATACCAAAACTATAAAGTTTAATCCCAGTACTTCTATTATTTAAATGTCTGTAACACAGAAATAATGATTATAATGTGGTTGAAAAGACTGTTTGTTGCTCTTTCTGCATTCACATTTACCTCGACCCTCTGATTCATTAACATGGGCAGCGACAAAACGTGCTTCTCACGCTCCACTGACGCTCGCGATGTGTAACAGTCCTAATAGACATAGCTAAATCGTTGTCATTTAGGAATAAGATCGCATGGGTGTTTGAATCGGGATCTCGATATTTAAAAGGGGTCATCGGATGCCAATTTTCCACAAGTTGATATGATTCTTTAAGGTCTTAATGAAAAGTCTCTTATATACTTTGATTAAAAATTCTCAATGGTTTTGTAAAACAACACCCTTTTTACCTTGCCAAAGTCAGCTCTGCAAAAATCATCTCATTCTAAGGGCTTGTTCCTTTAAATGCAAATGAGCTCTGCTCACCCCGCCCCTCTCTTCTCTCTGTGGAAAGACGATCTTGTTTACATTAGCCGCATTTAGTGCGTTTAGCCGCTAAACTCCCTACTACGTTATAAGGAAAGGCGATCGCAAAGATTAATAAAAAAAACGCTTAAACTCACTTCTGCTGTAAGTGGAGCTGGATCGTGAATGATTTGCGCGAACATAGACGGATACATGTAGATGGGGAGGCGCATTCCCTTCACAAACAAACGTAATCTACTGCATCTTCAGCGGCTGAGATGTTAACACAACGCCTCAATCGCTCAATCGGAGATATTCTTGTCTAACTTACATCCCTGCTCTGGCATCAAAACAAGGAAAGTTACTGGACTGTGACAGCTGATCTGAGGTAGGAGCTCATGTCAATCAACTATTGTGGGAGCGCCTCTGTGGGTGTGACGACACAACGAAAGGCATCTGAGAACGGCTCATTTGAAAAAGGGGATATTATTCTTACAGATTAATTAAAAACAAATGCATGGATTTTTACCATTATAGGGTAGATTCGTACATACACTGCCAACACACATTAATGTTCAAACAACATGAAAAAGTGAACTTAACATCCGATGACCCCTTTAAGGATTAATCGTGCCGCTCTAATGTAAACACTGCAAAATGTTTTGCAAGGATATGGTCACGAGAGATCTCGTCACATCCCTAGTTGTCTCACCTGTAAATAACCGTACTGTGTGTGAACGTAATCGTATTGACATCCGTATTCTGCTGCTGTGTGAATGTGGCCATTAATTGCTGTGTTTTGTTAGTAAATGTACTACTGCATATATTGCAGTGGTGTAATACACTGTAATACACTGGTGTCACTTTTATTTTGTAACGTGAGCCCACACTTTCAAACGTTTCACCCTTGCTGTCATGTAGGCATATTTCGATAGTCTTTTTAGATTTTGAAAGCCCTGTTAAATGTTGCCGAAGGTGATTTTGGAAGCTCATTGGAAGAACATTTGTTCCTTATTTATTTGGTTCTACCGTGTTTGCTGATTGTAGGTATTTTTTATAATTAAACTTTGTGGATTTTTTTTATTTTACATTAGTCTTAACCGTGGTGTGTTTTATTCGTTTTGTTAATAAATGAATCATTCTATGTTTAATGAGTTTGTCATACTGTTTTGTTGTTTGTCCATTCAATCAACTGACACCGAATTGCAAATTGCAAAAGTGAAAGTAATTGTGAAAGTAACAAGCTATTTAAAAGCGAGGAAAAGAGGGGAAAACTAACAAACTATCCTTACCCCTAACCCTACCAGTATACCTGATAAACGCTTTGTTATTAAATATCCTTGAGGCACTTTATTTATACTTTTCAAATATTTCCTTAATTTTTATTGAAAATAAACGCCTTTCCGATCTGATATGTAATAGGAAAATGTAGAAGAACGAGTTTGTCAAAAGGCAGCCTCAAACTCAGGTTGATTGCATCAAAAGGCATATGCCACTGTTATCATCATTTAGCAGGTGTCTTTGTAATGTTATGCATGAGTTGCTGTAAATAGCCTGGAATGGGTTTAGCTGTCTTTAAGGTAGTCTATATTGCTTATCTACACTCTAAAAAATGCTGGGTTAAAAACAACCCAACTTGGGTTGCTTGGCAACCCAGTGCTGGGTAAATATTGGACAGAACACATGCTGGGTTATTTTGGGTTAAATGCAATAGGCAACAGCAGTAATCAAAAGATGAACATTTATTTTTAAGCAAGAACACATGACAAAGTACAAGACATTGAATTTGGGTGAACACATCATAGTTCACAATATCACATACATTTAAACTCGTTTAACAAGCATTTTAGACATAAAAATGTAACGTTTAAAAGTAGAATTTTAATTTTAGTGTATTCAACCGTTCTCTGTAAATGATGTTTTATTAACAAGGTTCGGGAGGAGCGCGTCAGAGACCTAGCCTAATTAACACAACAGGAGCTCCCTCAAGTTAATCAACGCTATAGATTCAAATACAGCCGACTTACCTCTATCCTTTTGACGGTTTATCAGCATCACTCCACCACTCCATTTTCCTCACTCCGAGTTGCGAAATATGCATTACTATATTCCGGCTAATTATATGTAAGCGTGAACTCGTGAATTGCTTTTTACCGAAATAGCGCTAATTCTCATTGAGTGTGTGTCGCCGATATCTGAGCCGATGAAGGGTTGATGTTCGCCGGGTTAACTGCGAACTTCAGACCGCAGCCTCGCATTTCACTTGTAGCTGAAAGATGCCATGACTGATTCCAAAAACTGCCCATAAACAAACAGTACTTACATTAGAGAACATAGTTTAAGATTAAACTCAGTACAATAACGAATAAAATTCATTTATTTTATGCAAGGCAAAAGGCGTTTCCATCCTGCGAAACAACCGCTGCTGACGCAGCTGATCTCGTCTATATATTGCGTTGCGTAAAATAATACAATTTACAGCACAGTAAAGACTTTATCAAGTAAATAAAACGTATACAAACCTTTATTACGCTGAAAAAGTGCAGTTGGGCCGGCGTTGAGAACCGCATTCTCCTGTAGAGGACTCTGACTGTGACTCTGCTGGGGTTTAAAGGAACACTCCACTTTTTTTTTAAATAGGCTCATTTTCCAACTCCCCTAGAGTTATACAGATGTGTTTTACCGTTTTTGAATCCATTCAGCCAATCGCCGGGTCTGGCATTAGCACTTGTAGCATAGCTTAGCATAAATCATTGAATCCGATTAGACCATTAGCATCTCACTATAAAATGACTAAAGAGTTTCGATATTTTTCCTATTTAAAACTTGACTCTTCTGTAGTTGCGTCATGTACTAAGACTGGCGGAAAATGAAAAGTTGCGATATGGTTAGGAACTATACTCTCAATCCGGCGTAATAATCAAGGAATTTTGCTGCCCAGTGGTCTAAAAATGACCCAATGGTCTGAACCCAGCATTTGGGTTAAAAAAAAAAATAACCCAGCATTTTTTTAGACTGTACCTAAAAGTTTTTGTGTAAAAATTGCTAAAACTAAAGAAGTGCAAAACAAATCACAATTCTGAAAACAAAATGACAAATTATAAACGTGAACACAAATCTAAAAAAACAAAATAACAATTCAGAAAAAACAACAATTCCAAAAACATCATAACAAGTCAGAAAACACAATGACAAATTCAAAAACAAAATAAGAAGTCAGAAAACACAAAGACAAATCAGACAAACCAGAAAAGGTAGGCATAGTTTAAGACAGCGCCATCGTTTTGAGAATAGATTACTGCTGACTGGACAAGACATCTGTATCATCTGTAATGAAGGTATACAAGAAAAACAGCAGAGTCCTAAAAGTTCGGAGATGGTCTCAAAGTAGCTCAGTTTACACTAATGCAAGGGTGTTTCTAATGCAGTAAATTGGGAGTAAATTGTGTGTACAGCTGTTACGTGGGAAACCATTATTGAACTTGAAATGTTAAATTATAGTAAGTGACAACTTAGAGTTGAATAAACTTAAAATTTTAAGGCAGCTGGGTTACTTACCCATCTGTTAAGTTTAGCAAACACAAATATCTAAGTTGTTACTTAGTACAACTTAACATTTCAAGTTGAATAAACTTATTTTAGTTGACTGAACTTAAAATTTTAAAGGCAGCAGGGTAACAAATTATTTTAAGCTGACTAAACAAATTGTGTTTTTTATTTTTTACAGTGTAATATAATACAGAGTACAGTGTTGTAAATGTACATGCGTATTTATTCCATAGTAAGGGCAATTTATACAATACATTTAAACTGAGCTACTTTAAGACCATCTCCGAACTTTCATGACTCTGCTGTTCTTCTTGTATACCTTGATTGACAGATGTCTCGTCCAGTCAGCGGTAATCAATTCTCAAACCAATGATTAAACTATCTCAAACTATACCTACCTTTTCCGGGTTAATCTGATTTGTTGTTGTGTTTTCTCACTTGTTATTTTGTTTTCGGATTTGTCATTATGTTTTCTGACTTGTTATTTTGTTTTCGAACTTGTCATTGTGTTTTCTGATTTGTTATAATGTTTTTGGAATTGCTGTTGAGTTTTCAGAATTGTTATTTTGTTTTGTTTTTTTTTTTAATTTGTGTTCACAATTTGTTATTTTGTTTTCAGGTTTGTGATTTGTTTTGCACTTCTCTGCCACCGTAAGCTTCCCCTAACATTTTTGCAGTGGTCAAACCACTATTTTTGTCCACCAGTGTTTTTCACATTCAAGTATATTGTTTCACAGTTCTTTCAAATCCTTCTGCACACTCAGTCGTATATTATACGTTTAGCATGAGGCAATCACACATCTGCTCTATCCATGCTGAGGCCTTGCAAACTTTACGTCATGTTAACAATTTAGGAAAGCTGCTGCAAATAATCTTTAAAGAGTTATGAATCCAGTTTCTCATGCATAAAGTTCCTTTAAGCAATATGTTCTGCAGACTGATCTCTGGCTGTCTTGGCCATCGTTTTGAGACCAGACTGTCTTGCCATGTTTGTTTAATATGGCTCTGTCAACTCTTTCTTGCCTGAGGGCAACGTAAAACTCTCTCTTCATCGCGTATCTTTTAGACATCCATGCTGTTGGCCAAGGTCAAGATGTCTCCTATGCTATTATTGCAACATTACTGTTCATAAATTTTTGGTATTTGTGTTGGGGTTTTCGCTTACGCTATAATCCAAACCAAACCCTGAAATGTTTCACTTTAGATCTGCCTTTATTTGCTTAAACGAACTGGAGTGATTTAAAATCACAGTGTCATGCTTTAAAACAACTGTAAATCTCAAGCTCCGAGCCAAGATATTATCTTTCAGAGCTTCTGTAGAAAAACCAAAATGTCCTGCCCTAGACCTTGACATTTTCCCTTCAGAAATGAATGAGAAGAATTTCCTTACCGCAGTTGCGTGCGTCTTCTGGCTCGGACGGCAGAGCTGAAGTGGAGACTCAGCAGGGGTCTCGCTTTCCACTTAGTAATTTCCAAGACTTTCATTCTTTCAATGGAAAACTGGGTCGGCCAAAAACCATAAACGATCATAAACGATGTTTTTTGAGGTGAAAATCTGTGACCTATAAATTTTTTTTGGTGAAATGAAATCCTTAAAGTTAATATTTCAATAATTTAACACATTCATATGTTTGTGGTTCTCTAATTTCAGTTAATGATCATATGACATGCAGGTAAACCTATTAAAGTTTACTTTGTTATGAATGTGAATTGGTGCCGCCAGAATAAAAGTCCAAATAGCAAAAAAAAAAAAAACACACATCACAATAATCCACAAGCAATCCACACCACTCCAGTCCATCAATTAACGTTTTGTGACATAAGACCCTGCGTGTTTGTAAGAAACAAATCCATCATTAGGGTGTTTTTAACTTCAAACCATTGTTTCTGACCACAGTATGAGTCCAAAATCCATAAAAATGCTTCCTCCAGTGAAAAAGTCCATCTCTGTCTTTTACTTGTGGATTTTTGTGGTGTTTTTATCAATTGTTTGGAGACTCATGCTGACGGCACCCATTCACATCCATTGGTGAGCAGGTGATGGAATGCTAAATTTCTCCAAATCATGAAAAAAAAAACTTATTTGCATCATTAATGGCCTGAAAGTGAATACATTTTCTGCCAATTTTCATTTTTTTTTTGGTGAAATTAAATCCTTTAAATTAATATTTCAATAATTTAACAACACATTCACATGTTCATGGTTCTCTGATATCACTTATTGATCATATAACATGCAGGTAAGCCAATTCAATTTTACATTTTTATTGTTTAAATAATAAATATAATGAACTCACATACCCCAGTGTGGGAAACCCTGCTCAAAAGTACTCCTTATTTAAACAGCTGTTCTTGCAATCTCCAACATTGGCATTATTACAGAACTCCGTGCAAACTTTTCCTAACTGCTCCAAAAGATGTTTGGCTCTCCATTTGTCATCTTATCTAGAGAGCTGGTCATACATGACTCTGTTTATGAAAGTTTCATGGCTCAGCAGGTAGCAGATTGTGTAATTTTGCTCAGACGCTGGTGGCTGATCATGGAGTTTACAAACACTTTTTGCCCAGTCGAGGGAAAAAATGGATGATAACTGAGCAGCCATCAGTCGAAAAACAAACTTCTTTCTTACGACAATCTCAATCTTATCCTTTGACCTTTTGACCAAAAAATAAACTTTTACTCACCCTCATATCATTTTCTAAATGGGAAACACTACAGGAGAACAGTCCATACTCTTCATACCATTTATAACAGTAATCCATATTGGCATAAATGCTGCACAATGTTCACTGTTTTCTAAAGGGTGTGGATTTTATAAGGGACATGTATCTTCCAATAGCCAGTGATTACTAAATTGTCCCTAGCAATAATTCTAATCAAACAATTAAATATATATGTATATGTAACTGGACCGGATGTTTTCAACTGATTCTATTCCTACTGAACTATCAGTCACCAACTGAATTGCAGTGGTCAAACTATTTCAAATGTAGTGAATTAAGCTACAAACTCGATCATAATGCACAATGTTTACATCTGACATGTATTTTGAGGTGCAGCTCGTCATTTTAATGGAGCGTTTCACTATTTAGCAGTAAAACGTTTACCTGAACATGTTCGTACATTTGCGTTGAATGTCTTTGATGGAAAAAGCATCGGAATGGTTATTTTATTTGTAAACATAATACTTAGTTTATCGCTTATTTTAGTTAATCTCATAAAACTAGCGAGCTGAACCAGTAGTATTAACAGTGTCGTATAAACATGGCTGAAGGAGCGAAAACCGGAGGAGCAGACGAACCGATTCAACTGAGTCATTTACGCTGGAACCGCTCTGATTGATGAAATAACAAACTCGTGACTTCGATCACTGATATGAAGCGATTCACTAGCAAAAACCAGATAAAAAGAATAATTAATTTTAGAATTTCGACAACTCTAGTGATTCTACGAAGCACGTATAGTTTGTAAAACGGCGCTTTTCGAAACCCCCTAACAGTTAAACCACTGTGTCGCAAAATGATTCACTGTTTGAAAGCGCTCCAATCGGAACGCGAATCAATTTGATTCAGATCTGAAATTCAAAGCCTGTTTCGTGAATCATTTGATTCAGATCGAGATTTCGGCTGCGCCTATTGCGAATTATTTGAGTCAGATCGGGATTTCGGATCGCAAATCGCCATTTGGATCGGAACTACGGGACGGGTTCGCGACTATCGGATCAGCACTTCGGAGCGCGGATCACAAATTAAATTGATTTAAAATTAGGACTTGTAAGCGCGTATCGCAAATCATTTGATTTGAATCGGAATTTCGGCGCGGGGTTCGCGAATCATTTGGTTTAGATCGGATGTTCGGATTAGCGATTCGTTTCACGAATTCGTGATATGTGCTCCGAAACCCAGATCTGACATCATTATTCAGATTGGAGCTTTAGAGCGTGTAAGTCTCGGACTTCACAGCGCGTATGAATCATTTGATTAGAGGACCATGTCGCGAATCATTTGCTTCGGATCGGAACTTTGGAGCATGTTCGCGAATCTTTTGATTCAGATCGGAACTTAAGGTTAGCAGTTCATTTCGCAAATTCGTGAAATGTGCTCCGAAATCCCGATCTGAAATGATGGTTCACGAATCATTATTCAGATCGGAGCTTCGGAGCGTGTTAGTGAATCATTTGATTCAGATTAAGATTTAGGGATTGGCACTTTCATTCCTTCTTTTTTTTTATTAAACAGTACAAAACATCAAACAAAAACAAAACGAAGAAAAAAGAATACATAGATACCATTCCCTTCCAAAAATATTTGTTTTTATTATGGTTAAGGTTTTTTGTTTTTGTATTTGGCTTATTAATTACCATCTGTATAACTAAAGTTTATTTATTTATTGTATTATTAAAACCATGGTTATTTTTCGTAAGGCATCTGTTGCCAGGTTAACAAAAAGTACCTTAAGAGGACACATAGGATTAATATAGACAGTTTTGACTACTTTAAGATTAAAAGAGATCAGTTCTGAATAAAGAAAAGAGAGTAAAGAAAAGGTAGATTTAGAGGCAGTTCATTTTTGTTTAGGTGTGAAAGTTAGTGAGCAGGAAGCACAAATTAAGTTATATTTTCCTATATTCTCTTTTGAGTAGTCAAACAGTCGAAAATATCTTTAAAACACAACCCTTAGGTTTGATTCTTTTAGTATTAAAAAGTTAGGATGTGCCGCATACAAATTAATATATTGCATGTTTGGTTGTTAGAGATTTTACCTTAGAACGTGTTATTCTTTTTTATTTGCTTTTTTTCTGTGCACGTTTTCAGCGAAAATGTATAATGCATTTAACCATTTTGTTTGTAGGGCAAGGGATTAACATAAACATCCACAGACGAAAAAAAAATTAACATCTACCTTGGTGAATGGCATGAAATCTTCAGACACCTGTGAAGGTGAGTTAGTGTCTCTTTTGCCATGGAGCCTTTGCTTATCTGTCAGTCTGACAATTACTTGCTGTGACAGTGAGGCAATTGAAAGCCAATTTCAGCTGGAGTATCACCTCTCTGTCCGAAGATGTGGGTCGGGAGATAATATTGACTTTTCCAACAGCTGCAATTTCATCTCCATAAAAGAAACCGCTGACCGACTTAGTGGCCAATGGGACTGATCAATATTTATCATTTTTACAGCTTTGCATATAAAAGATGCAGGAAATGAAAAGGAGACATAAATCAGTGTCAGGCTGCTGTTCAAGAGTTTGCCGAGACAAGACAGAGTTTTCAAATGCTAATATAATATCAAGAGAGTCTGAATCGTTGCTATGTGATTGCAAAAATGTTTTGAGTTGTTGCTAGGGCATTGATTTTTTTTTTTCTTTTTGCACAGCCTTATCAAACACCTCATTTTTGAGCAAATCACACATTGTGCCCCAGAGGAAGTCAGTTTAATATTCCTGTGATTTTTCACACAGTCAGGTCACATATCTGGGATCTGTGAATCATAGCTCATTTATTTCAACCTTATCTTTCTTCCCCTTGAAAGTACATCAAGAACTTCGACTTGATCTTTTGAGCGATTAAATTAAGCACCAAAGTCTCCTACATTTAAAAATCCATCTTCTTGCAGATTTTGGACAGCGTTATTGTGTGCGTTCATAAGTATAACAGACAGCAGGTCAACTGCTCTAATGTTGACATTCTTTGAACCTGATGTTGTTCGTTAGAATGATGTGTGGAATCCTGGGAAATGGCTTTGCTGCCAATTTGGGCCAATTATGAGCATCAGCCGTGTCAATGTGAGTCAGCGCAGCGCCGTGTCATATGACTCAGCTCCAGCGGATCAGATGTTGTTCGCGTGTTTGCTTTGGCTTTTCTGTTCACGATTTTGATAAAGTACCTTTGTAGTGTCTTCTTTCAAAAAATAAGCGTGTCTTTTCGTATTATCATCTCAAATACCTTAAAATGAAATGACTGGCACACTGTGAAACTCATGATATGGTCCAGAAATATCCAGGTCACATTTCATTGGAAAATCAAGATAAAATAAAGAAAATGTCCTATTACAGTTGAAGTCAAAAGTTTACATACACCTTGCAGAATCTGCAAAATGTTAATTATTTTACCAAAATAATAGGGATCATACAAAATGCATGATATTTTATTTTTTTTTATCTTTTTTACATATAGTCCACAAGAGAAAATAATAGTTGAATTTATAAAAATGAACCCGTTCAAAAGTTTACATATGCTTGATTCTTAATACTTAGTTGTTACCTGAATGATCCACAGCTGTGTTTTTTGCTTACTAATAGTTGTTCATGAGTCCCTTGTTTGTCCTGAACAGTTAAACTGTCCGCTGTTCTTCAGAAAAATCCTTCAGGTCCCACAAATTCTTTGGTTTTTCAGCATTTTTGTGTATTTCAACCCTTTTCAACAATGACTGCATGATTTGAGATCAGTCTTTTCACACTGAGGACAACTTAGGAACTCATATGCAACTATTACAGAAGGTTCAAACACTCACTGATGCTCCAGAAGCAAAAACAATGCATTAAGAAACAGGGGGTGAAAACTTTTAGAATTTAAAGATCAGGGTTGTTTGTCTTCTGGGACACATGTAAGTATTTTCTGTAGCTTCTGAAAGAGAGTACTAAATGAAAAAATATGATATTTAGGCAAAATAAGAAAAATGTACACATCTTCACTCTGTTAAAAAGTTTTCACCCCCCCCCAGCTTTTAATGCATCATTTTTCCTTCTGGAGCATCAGTGAGCGTTTGAACCTTCTGTAATAGTTGCATATGAGTCACTCAGTTGTCCTCAGTTGTTTAGTGTAAAAAAAAAAAAAAAAAACACACACACACACAGCTGTGGATCATTCAAGTAAGAGCACAGTAATAAGGGGATGTAAACTTTTGAACGGGTTAATTTTTATAAATTCAACTTATCTTCTCTTGTGGACTGTATGTAAACATCTTTTCTGTGAATTATTTTATTCAGGTCAGTACTAAATAAAAAATAACATGCATTTTGTATGATCCCTCTTTGCAGATTCTGCAAGGAGTATGTAAACTTTTGACTTCAACTGTATATATAAAGAAAATAAAACCTTTTTTTTAGAAACATTTATTTATCTATAAATCTATCTATCATTGTGACATTATTTTTCTGACAATAAAAAGTCTACATTTTACATTTAAATGCTCAAATAACCCTAAAAATTCCCAGTAGCCATATAATGATTGAAAAATAAAGGGAACAACATCTCATGTTTTTACAATTGTTAAGTACAATACTGGAAGTATTTGTTTTACTGATTTGTTTTAGTGATTTTATTTTCTTTCCGCCTGTCAGTGTCTTGTATGGCATCCCTGCATTTACACCTAATTCAGTTTTGTTCTGTTCACACTACAATGATTTTATGTGAATACATTTATCTAGCTAAATTTTTCAGGCTTTATTTGTGTTGTAAAATGTGATTATAAAACAGGACTGCCACTGATTCTGCTGCTGTAGCCTTTAGTTTCTTGTGATCTAATTATAGACCAAAAGACAAAGCAGACAAAGAACAGAGACCTTTCATTTTTGACCCATTGATAATCAAATTAGTTTAGTGCACATCTTCTGACTAATATAAAAATTGCCATCAGAGCGTCATTTTATCTGTTGCTCTGTTTGATTAAAATATTACACCCCTGAAACCCTGTTTTAATATAAGAAACTATTGTTCTTTATGATGAAAATCCCTCTTAATGAAACATAGCTTAATAAAACAATGACTCATGCTTTAATATCTCAGTAACACCGGCGACAATATAAAATCACCTCAATTAACCTTTGCCATTATGAGTTAGTAATTGATTTTGCATAATTCAAGTATCACATGGTATGAGGGTTAAATGAATTACATTGCACACATTTATTACTTTGGCACATTGAGCTATTGACTTACGTTTTTATTTTTTTAAAACATTAATGGGTGTGTTCACTGAACTTTAGCATGCTTTTTTAGTGCTTTAATGTTCTTTAAAGAAATAGTTCACCACAAAATTAAAATTAGCTGAAAATGTACTTACCCTCAGGCTAACCAAAATGTAGATGAGTTTGTTTCTTCATCAGATTTGGAGAAACGTAGCATTGCATCACTTGCTCACCAATGGATTTGAATGGGTGCCGTCAGAATAAGAGTCCAAACAGATGATAAAAACATCACAATAATCCACAAGCAATCCACACCACTCCAGTCCATCAGTTAACATCTTGAGAAGCCAAAATGTTTATGTTTGTAAGAAACAAATCCATCATTAAGACACTTTAACGTCAGACGTCCGGTTAAAATATATAATAACGCTTCCTCCATCTTCTGCGGTCTCTCACATAAAAATCCACATTTGTTTAGGACTGTTTTAGCTTGTTTCTGTGCATATTTCTGTTTTTATCAGCTGTTTGAACTCTCATTCTGACGGCACCCATTCACATCCATTGGTGAGCAAGTGATGCGATGCAACATTTCTTCAAATCTGATGAAGAAACAAACTCATCTACATCTTGAATAGCCTGAGGGTGAGTAGATTTAATCATATTTTCATTTTTGGATGAACTTTTCCTTTAAGGGTAGAAAAACATTCTTTAGCAAGGAAAAAAAAAATGTTCTTTTAAGGACTGTACTGTCAAAACCTTTTGAGTCCTTCACTGAAATTAAACCTTTTTAACCGTGTAATGCAATATAAACTTTTGGATGATCTAAACGGGTCTGCATTTACATTTGTACCTCACATACTGCATGCATATATCATATTGCGTGCGTCATAAGTGTTATTGAGGGTTGACGTAAAGTGAAGTGCATCACTATGACAACACTGATTGGGTGACATTTCAAGGTGGCGTAACACGGCACCCTAACAAAAGGACTCCCTAAGCAGTCTGGCACGTTGACCTGCATTAATGAGCCGTAACGATCGTCACGGCAGCTCATAAATGTGGTTAATAATCTCAGGGGAATGTGAGAAATTTTTCATTGAATTAATAGATTTTTCTTACCCAACAGCCACATTCCTCTGCCATTTTGCTGAATGATTTTTCTGCATTAGGATTGTGCAACATTTCGGTGTTTATTTGTCCGATCCAAGCGCAGAATGTCGGTGCATTTCACTGGAAGATACGCTGTGCACCAAATATCTGAAGTATCCCACAAACTCTCTTATCACCTTTTGACCAGGCATTTGTTTATATAATGTATATTCGAATTTCATGATGAGCATTCGTCATGCATCCGAACCAATCCAAAGATGTGTCTGCCTGAATGAAAACTAGTTTTCCAGAAGCCAGCGATCACTCCCCTGCCTTTCAGTTTTGAGTTAGTGTCGTCGCTGCAATGCATTGTATAGTCTTGATTAAAATTCTGCGTAGGTTCAGGAATGCTGAGTGAATCTGGTTTGGCGTCGTTTCAGAAATCAAGGCAAGAGCAAAGCCACGCAGTAGTGGTCAGTATTAAACACAAAATATGCAGTAACATTGCTAGAAGCATACTGTAACAATCCAGTCAATTGAACTTTATTTAAAAGATGGTGCATTGGTGCATTTGTTTGTCTGATACTGACATCTCGATTCCAGTCATGGAAGAAACTCTGGTTTTCATGTTGCTTGACTTGGACACACAATACCACAAAGAATGCACCTTTAAATTGTTATTTTAGTATTGCAAAAAATGAAAGGACCTTTTCGACACATTTCAGAATTAAATAACATGTCATTAGAAGACTGCACTATGTGCATATGATCAGACATCCAGTAAAAATAACTTTGTCATATAGCATATTTTTTTCATTATCCTTGTGCTTTTTTTTTTTTTCCAGGGTTTTTACATTGTGAATTCCAAAGCTGGCTGGGAAATTGAACTTCATCTGGGATCTCAGCCAGACCAGAAGAAGGGGAATTATCAGATAACGACAAGCTCGCTGATGACTTTATTATGGACATAGGAAGTAGTTGCTTATATTGATACTTACTATGTGTTACTATAAAGAGCCATCAGAAATAACACAGCGAGGTTATTGGGGTTTCTAGTTTAACTTTTTTTAGATGTGGGGTGCAACTATGGTTGCAAATTCTGTCGTTACTAATAGAGTTCAATGGAACTTCTATATGTAACCACAGTTAGCTAATGATGCTTTTGGGAAATGCACCCCTGATTCACCTATTATCTCAACAAAGTTTAGGTTTTTATTTACCACTGAATTAAAAAAAAAAAAAAAAAAAAAAGTAATTACAACTTTTTAATCTCACAATTTGTACTTTTTTTTTTTTCTAAACTTTGTGATATAAACTGTATAAATTGCAATATAAAAAAACAAAATAACAAATAACAAGTTACAGAAACAATAACAATAAAAAAAATAAAATATAAATCGCAATTGCAATCAGATACACTATCAGTCAAAAGATTTTTAATGTTTTTTTTTTAATGAAGTCTCTTCTGCTCACCAAGCCTGCTTTTATTTGATTCAAGTATAGTACAAGTACAATATTTTCACTATTTAAAATAACTGCTTTCTATTTGAATATATTTTAAAATGTCATTTATTCCTGTGATTTCAAAGCTGAATTTCTAGCATCATTACTCCAGTCACATGATCCTTCAGAAATCATTCTAATTTTCTGATTTGCTGCTCAAAAACATTTATTATTATTATTATTATTATTATTATTGTGTTGAAAACAGCTGAGTAGAATTTTTCAGGTTTCTTCAAAAAATAGAAAGTTCAGAAGAACAGCATTTCTTTTGTAACATTATAAATGTCTTTATCACCATTTTTGATTAATTTAAAACATCCTTGCTAAATAAAAGTATTAATTTCTAACATTTCTTTCCCAAGAAAAAAAAAAAAATTATCCTGACTCCAAGCTTTTGAATGGTATAATGTTACAAAAGCTTTTCATTTTAGATAAATGCTGATCTTTGCATCTTTCTATTCATCAAAAAATCCTGAAAAAAATTTACACAACTTTTTTAAATACAGATAATGACAATAACATAATAAATGTTTCTTGAACAGCAAATCAGCATATTAGAATAATTTCTGAAGGATCATGTGACACTGAAGACTGGAGTAATGATGCTGAAAATTCAGCTTTGATCACAGAAATAAATTACATTTTAAAATATATTAAAATAGAAAGCAGTTATTTTAAATAGTAAAACTATTGCAGAATTATACTATTTTTGCTGTACTTTGAATCAAATAAATGCTGGCTTGGTGAGCAGAAGAGACTTCTTTTAAAAACAATACAAATCTTACTGTTCATAAACTTTTGACTGGTACTGTATAAACTCACTTTTTATTCTCAATTCTGACTTTTTTAACACAGTGAAAAATCGAAATTGTGAGATGAAAAGAACATTCCATACATTGTTTTTAGTTTAATTTTGTATTATTTTCTCTACTTAAGCACTTTTCAGCTTAGCTTTAGTTTTATTGTACACTGTTAACCTTGTGCTAAAGTAAACCCACATGCCTTTCAAGAGACGACCAATCGTGAACCTTTTCTGCCACCTGCACCCAATCAGAGCAGAGACGCTGGACAGTGGTACATTTAATCCATTATACATCAACATCTGTTTCAAAAAGGTTCAGCTTTTTTCTTTGTATTATTCCGTGAAAGGATTACGCCTCTAGAAGGTTCGTCAGCATAGACACAAAACAGATGAGAAGCACAAGGAACATCAATAAATCAGTGTGAATCCGGCCTGTAGCGGCTGCACACGTGTTATAGGTGAAAAGGACACCGCTTTGGCAAAACGGCAAGTCGAGCAAGATTAACAGTGCAGGAATCCACTCAAAAAGAAAACTCGGGAGAGAATCCAAGAGAGCTGAATCTGCATTTACACACACACTGATGATCAGAGAAGTTTGAACATCCCTGACACCCAGAGATTTTCCATGTGCTGACTCTAAACTGCAAGAAATGGGCCACAGAGCATCAGGAGTAAACACAACCGAAGCGTAAAAGGAGGACACAGGCCACTCGGAGACAAATTAATGAGAGAAATTAAACACTCAACTAGTTCAAATTTACCAGAAGATAATTCTGTCTTCATTTATTCACCCCCATGACTTTATTTCTTCCATGAAAGACAACATAAAAATGCTGGTTCTGAACTGGAAAGTGGTTAGTGCCTGACATATTGCTCCAAGCTCCATAAAAAGCACTATAAAAGCATAATAACAGTTGTCCATTTGACCCGTGCACTCATAAATTGTATATATAAATTTAGAAAAAAGACAAAAAAATAAATGTGTTAAATAAAAAAAAAAAAAAAAAAAAAAAAAAAAAAAAATATATATATATATATATATATATATATATATATATATATATATATATATATATATATATATATATATTATTATTATTATTATTATTATTATTATTATCTTTTTTCCTTTCATTATTAACAGAGAATTTCTAAATGGTTTCAAATAATGTGTTTTGCTAGATTATTAGTCTCTCTGTGTGAAAGTCTGCTATTATCTGCCACTGAACTAAATAATGACGCTATTATCTTCTGTACAGCTTAAATAGTTTCATAACTGATGAATTTTACATTAACATTGTTATTTTAGCTTGTGTGAAGCTGCTTTGGAACAATCTGTATTTTATAAAGCGCTATATAAATAGACGTCACTTTGCTAGACATTAACGCTGAAACTTCTTCCTCTCAGGTTCTCATCCTTACCCGCGAAAACATGACTGCGGAAATATTTATCTGTGAAATATGGTTTGCATAATGTAAACGCTGCATGCAGAATAGAATAACAACATGCATAAAGCAATACACACTTGAACTGAAAACATTACATCAGTCCACAAGAGTGATATAAAAACGCATGGTAATTTATTACCTTGAAATTCTAATAAACAATAAAACGAAATGTTGGAAAGCCACAGTCGTAAACGCGATCCGGAGAGAAGATCTGAACCAAAATGACATAAAAACGCCACCGGAGTGATTCTGATAAATTGTGCAAGTGACGTTTCCACATAAGAGGCGTGTTTCCTGACCTACATCCAGCAGCCAACTTCTGGGCGTTCTTGTGAAACGCTTGACATTCACTTGGTTTAGTTTGTTCCTCAGAGCCACGACCTCCAGCCGCCCCGTGAATTGGTTTTCTCCAGGAAGGAGCTCATTAAGTCTGGTTTTCAGCTGTCACGTCACTGTTAAGTCCCCAATCGAAGCCTTAAGCGGGGTTGGTTTGCTTCGCACCGACCACAGGCCTGAATTCCAGTCTTGGTTGAAATACTTTGTGATCTGTGACGGAACAAATAGGTCAGATCCTTTGTTCTGGTCAGAGAGATAAAACCCAGTTCAGTAGCTAGAAAAAAATAAACCAGCTGGAGTCGTGCAGTTAGACATGCACGTCTTTAGGGTCCAAACGCATTGGCTGTGTGATGAAACCTATTAGAATATAGTTGAAATGCCCATTCAAGTTATTAAAGCAAATAGGTTTTTGTTTTTTATATTTATAAGATATGATATAGTTAAGCAATATCACACTTGCAGTGACATTTTCCTGAATATTCAGCACGATCACAAATATTGTATTGATTTTATGCAAAAGATCATAGTTGAATGAAGCTCTTTTGGAACGAATCATTTGAGTCATTGATTTAATGATCCAATATAGATTCAACGAATCACTCATAAAGACAGAGAAAGTTTTAGGGTCATATACACCTAAACCCCTATGGAAGCCCGTTTCCTCCACTGAAAAAAACATGAATAAAAAATAAGGTTATTGCGACTTTATATCTCACAACTCTGACGTTTTTCGCAATTCTGAGTTTACATCTTGCAATTCTGACTTTTTTCTCAGAATTGTGAGATATAAACTCGCAACTGTGAGTTATAAAGTCTGAATTGCAAGATATAAACTTGCAATTCTGACTTTTTTTTCTCAGAATTGTGTGATATAAACTCGTAATTGCAAGTAATAAAGTTAGAATTGTCAGACATACAGTAAAGCGAGTAGAATTGCGAGTTTAATTCGCAACTATAACTCGCAATTCTGAGAATATACCAGTCTATTTTCTCAAAATTATTCAAAATTAGACTTTATAACTCATAATTGCAAGTTTATATCTCACAGTTCTGAGAAATAGTCAGAATTGCAAGAAAAAAGTCAGAATTGTGAGATATAAACTCGCATTTGCGAGAAAAAGAAGTCGGAATTGCGAGATGCAAAGTTGCATTTCTGAGAACAAAAGTCGGAATTGCGAGGTGCAAAGTCACATTTGCGAGAAAAATGTCAGAATTGTGAGATACAAGGTTGCATTTGCGAGAAAAAGGTTGGAATTGCGAGATACAAACTCGCATTTCTGAGAAAAAAAGCCAGAATTCCGAGATGCAAACTCGCATTTGCGAGATAAAAAAGGCAGAATTATGAGTTGCAAACTCATTTTTGCAAGAAAAAATTTGTAATTCTGACCTTTTCCTCGCAAATGCAACTTTGCATCTCGCAATGCAGACTTTTTTTCCTCGCAAATGCAACCTTGTATCTCACGATTCTGACTTTTTTCTTGCAATTCTGACTATTTCTCTGAACTGCAAGATATAAAGTGAGTTATAAAGTCTAATTTTGAATCATTTTGAGAAAATAGACTGCTACATTCTCAGAATTGCGAGTTACAATTGCATGTTATGCAGTTAGAATTGCGAATTAAATTCGCAATTCTACTCGCTTTTCTGTATGTCTGACAATTCTAACTTTATAACTCGCAATTTCGAGTTTATGTCACAAAATTCTGAGAAAAAAAAAGTCAGAATTGCAAGTTTATATCTTTGTGAGGAAAAAAAGCCAGAATTGTGAGATACAAACTCGCAGTTGCAAGAGAAAAAACGTCGGAATTGCAAGATACAAACTTGCATTTGTGAGAAAAAAAAAGTTGCAATTGTGAGATGCAAGGTTGCATTTGCAAGAAAAAAAGTCTGAATTGCGAGATACAAACTCGTATTTGTGAGAAAAAGTCGGAATTGTGAGATCTCATTTGCAGTTCTGACTTTATTTCTCACAATTGTGTGTTTATATCAAGCAATTCTGAGAAAAAAGTCAGAATTGTGAGATAAAAAGTTGCAATAACCTTTTTAAAAAAAATTTATTCAGTGGCGGAAATGGGCTTTTATATAAACCAGACAAGGTGCCGGAGCAAAAACACACTCAATATCGTTTAATTACTGTTATTGAAAAGATCACAGAAAATAGAGAGATCACTTTTTTTACTTTTTTTTTTTTTTGGTCAATATTGCACACCCCTACTGGCCAGAGCAAAATCATTCAAATGCACTAAATAATTGTGCCGATCATTCATGGTGAATTATTTTAATTGGCCTGAAGGGATTTTGAGAAATGCAAGAGGTTTGTAATCGTAAGCACTCTCACCTGTCCCGGCAGGGGTCTTTATCAGGTCTGTCACTCTCACAAACACTTCACATCCCATAATGAGCTGCGATAAGAGTCCTGCCAGTCCCCGTGCTATCAGGCCACTGCATTTCCCTCTGATAATAGCTGACAGTCAGTGAGGGGAG
Organism: Cirrhinus mrigala; assembly: GCA_036247105.1. NCBI lineage: Eukaryota > Metazoa > Chordata > Actinopteri > Cypriniformes > Cyprinidae > Cirrhinus > Cirrhinus mrigala. The sequence goes on along the minus strand of CM070031.1, from coordinate 19,285,863 downwards.
TTTAATTAATGTGTTTCCATGCAAGAGAAAATAGAACTTTACATTTACTTGAGAAAACATTCCTCCATAACGTTTTTGGTGGTTTCCAGCACTGCAGTTGCAAGGGTGTTTTGGGTGGTTGCTATGCTGTTGCTGGGTATTTGCTTGGATATCCTGATTGCTTTTATTAATTGCCCAAGTTTAAGGTGTTCCGAGTTGTTGTTAGGGTGTTCTTGGTGGTTAGCAGTTTTCTAGTGTAATACTTTGAATAAATGGCTGACGTTATATATGAGCAATTAAAGGCAAACCTTCAGGGCTGAACAGGGGGTGTAAACGTCTACTTGTACGTCAGACAGCATCTTCTGAATGGAGGGACACTGGGCAGTCTCACGAGGTCTAGGCCAGAGGTAACCATGTGATTCGTCACGCTCTGATTCCAAACACAAGAGCTCCCATCCGCTAATTTGTCGATGGGTCGTGACCAGATGTTTGTACTGCATGGCCGCCGCTGTGTGTGAGCATGCATTTTTCTGTACATTCTAATGGGGGCCAAAATGTAAACACAACTGGTTTCTATTATGGGCGAGTTTAGTGCTAAAATAGGAGACATCCGTCATAGTTCATTGCAAGAGTACAGAGAGTAACCCAGGAGAAATCAGGGTGGCCTAAGGACAAAAAAACAAGCCATTGCCCCTTCTCTCTATTTCCTCCAAATGGGCATTGGCTTGCAAATTGAGATCATTGTGGGGTAGTAACTAACCAAAATTAGCCTTTTCAATAACAAGTCAGATTTTTAAGAAGTTGATTCATTTTTGTGTGTTGGTTTGATCGGTTGATTAAATGAATAGTATCCTTTTTTATGATTTTTATGATTATATTTATACATAAACATATACACTATCAGTCAAACATTTTTTAAACATATTTTTAATGTTTTTAAAGAAGTCTCTTCTGCTCACCAAGCCTGCATTTTTTTGATCCAAAGTATACTTTGTACAGCAAAAACTGTACAAAATAACTGTTTTCTATTTGGATATATTTTAAAATGTAATTTATTCTTGTGATTTCAAAGCTGAATTTTCAGCATCATTACTCCAGTCACATAATCTTTCAAAAATCATTCTAATATTCTGATTTGCTTCTCAAAAAAACATTTATTATATTACTATCTTGAAAACAGCTGAGTAGAATTTTTTCAGGTTTCTTTGATGACTAGAAAGTTCAGAAGAACAGCATTTGTCTGAAATAGAAATTATTTGTAACATTATAAATGTCTCTAGCATCACTTTTGATCAAATTAAAGCATCCTTCCTGAATAAAAGTATTAATTTCTATCATTTCTCCCCTAAAACATACAAATAAAAAATACTGACTCCAAGCTTTTGAATGGTATAGTGTATAATGGTACATAAAAGCTTTTTATTTCAGAAAAATGCTGATCTTTGAATCTTTCTATTTATCAAAGAATCCTGAAAAAAAATCTCATCTGTTTTAAATATTGCTAATAATAATAATAATAATAATAATGTTTCTTGAGCAGCAAATCAGCATATTAGAATGATTTCTGAAGGATCATGTGACACTGAAGAAAATTTAGCTTTGATCACAGGAATAAATTACATTTTAAAATAGAAAACAGTTGTTTTAAATAGTAAAAATATTTCAAAATGTTGCTGTTTTGCTGTACTTTGGATCAAATAAATGCAGGCTTGGTGAGCAGAAGAGAAATCTCACCATTCAAAAACTTTTGTCTGGTAGTGCACATACAAATAAATAATAATATATGAATTAATGAAGGTTATTTCTTTTCATAATTCCAGACATAAATATATTTTAGTATTTTTTGTGGATTGTGAAACTTTATTCTATTTATTTGTAATTTGTAGAGCGAATTCAATAACACTTGACGACCACATCAAAATAAATCACTGTAAAGGGAGTTTAATGGGAAATTTGTTACATTTTATTGAATTTTATTGGAGTACATAATGGGAATTTAATGGGACATTCTTAAAATTTTATTGAATTAATTTAGTTAATTTTTAGCAGTCACATTTACAACCATAAATATATATTTTTAAATATTTTTGTGAAACTTAATGTTGCATTTGAAATTCAGCATTCCTTTTTAATGGTTAAACAACATTTATTTTGAAAACATTTCAAAACATTCTAAGGAAAAAATATATTTGTTTCAACCAAGCTTTTCACAACATATATATTAAATATATATTGGCCAAAAAAGAACAAAAAAAAAAAAGTATTTGTTTTCTTATTGTATTAGTTGTGTTTAGTGTAAAAATGCCTGTTCAGTATACTCATGTCAGCCTATGTCAGAATTTCATTTATTTACTTTTCATCTTTAGTCTGGCGGAAAGTATTTGTAGTTTAGCTGGCTAGTTTTTAAGTAGGCTTTTTTTGTTTTGTTTTGTTTAAATAGGTCTCGTGGATGTTGACTGTATCGAGGAAACTGGTCCGAGATCAGTACAAAAGGTCAGTTTGAAGCAGATATAATGCAGAATGCCAGGGAGAGACACCCACAGTATCCCATGATCCCCCCGAGTCCCAATCAGGGATGACTTTCACATGACACTTTACATGCAGGAGTCACTTTTCCATTGGGGTGAATCATCTTTCCTCGAACCGCCATCCAAAAGCTGGTGGGGGGTTTTAAGACTGTTTTACTTGGATCATGTTTATGGAAAAGCCTCCCATAATGTACTTTGCTCTCAAAGCCCTACAATGATTTATGTGGTCTTCAAGTCTTATTGAATATGATTAGTCAGATGACAGTTTAAGTGAAATAAACAGAATAAAGCTTCTTGGTTTTAACTAATCTTTGAAATGTAAGTTCTTGGCTTACAGTCTTACCGGAATTTTGTGATCCCCGGTGATCACTTGTAAAATCATGCGAGTCCATTAGAGATTCCTTTGGTCTGAACTTCAGTGGGAAAACAATGTCTCATGATAAAGTGCATTTGATGAGTTGGTGAAAGCTGATGAATGTGACCCATGTCGAAGTATCAGTAACAAAGATGCATTTCAAAGTTTTGTGAAGATCTGAGAGGAAAATATATGTGGGTTGTAACCCAAAATATTTACATTTGCATAATACATTTAGGTTTCCTATACCAGTTTAAGAGTGAAATAGTCAATATTGGTGGGTTGAAAACCCAGTGACTTGGATTGTTTTCAAAACATTGATCTGTTGACCAATGGTGTGAGTTTGGGGCGGGGCCATCTTTTGGCCAACCAATGGCAGACGTGCTGAGTGTTTGAAAACCTGCATAAAAACAGTTCTTATTTTTGCTATTTTTGTTTGGTGACACCACAAACTTCACCTTTAAAAATGTCTGAATGTCACTGCATTCCTTATTGATATAGCTTAGTTAAACCCAGTCCATTGCCAGATGCTTAAAAGATGACACAAAGAAACAAAAAGTGTTCAAAAGTGATTATTTATCATTGTTTCTGTTTTGTTATGTTAACATGACATCATACACCACATCTTGCTTAAATGATAGTTTTAGATTTCCACACCAACTTCCAGGTTGCAGTCCAATGTCAACTGGCATTATGTTCTTTTTCAAGTAGAACATTGGAAATTCTAACTAGTTGGAACTAGTTCCAGGTAAAATGGAATGAAAAATGACTTCATACATCTATTAAAATTACCTTGACATCAATTGGATTAGGGCCATTGCAAAAATGGCCAAAAATGGTTCTGAGAAAACCACTTGCTTTGATTGCTTAATACTCGGACACTATTAAATATGAGGTGTTTGTCCAAATAATTTCAAGGCCACTGTGGATGTTTTGAACCTTTACTAATGTGGATAAAAATCTAATATTTGTGTTTCAAGGTCCATTTAATATAACTACTGCCAGGGCTGTGTAGTAACTGATTATATGTAATCTGGATTACATAATCAGATTCCAAAAATTAGGTACTTGTAATTTGAAACATTTTAAAATACTCATAAACCTACTACAGTTATTTTTATTAATTGCTTATTATTTTCAAAATAGCAATTATTTATAATTGAATCAAAAGAGAATATAGGAAAATATAACTAAATTAATTTGTGTTTCCCGCTAAATTTCACATACATAAACAAGAATCTGGCTCTAAACTACTCTTTACTACTTTATTTAAAGTTAATCTAGACAAGTATATGGAAACTTTCCAAAATTATTCCTAAGGCAGACAAAGCTGTATCTCTATTCATCCTATGTGTCTTCTTAAGGTGTACATTTATTATTATTATTAATGTTTGTGTTAACCAGAAAAAAACATCTCTTACATAAATTAACCATAGTTTTACGACAAAATAAATAAATAAATAAATAAATAAACACATGGTTACTATACTTAAACCATGGTAACCACACATCAACCATGGTTTTGCTACACTAACCATTAACCATGTATTTATAGTAAAACTGTGGTTGTACAAATAATCAAAATGCCAAAATAAAAACATGGTTACTACACCTTTACCATAATAAAACCATGGTTAATTTTCTTAAGGGATTTGTGTCTGTGTATACTTTCTTCTTTCTTCTGTGTTTAGTTTTTATAACTTTACTGCCTGGTTTTAAGATTTGTACTGTTTAATTTAAAAAATTGAAAGAAAGAATTTACGAAAAAAGATTTGCAATATTCGCTTTGAAGTCCCGATTTAAATCAAATGATTTGCGAACCATCTCCAAAGTTCCGATCTAAATCAAATGATTTGCGATCCGTGCTCCGAAGTCTTGATCTGAATAATCATTCACGAACCCACTCTAAAGTTTCGATCTGAACCAAATGATTCACGATTCACACTCCCAATCTAAATCAAATGATTCGCGAACCCGCTCTGAAGTTTCCATCTGAGTCAAAAGATTCGCAAACCCGCTCCAAAGTTCCGATCTAAATCAAATGATTCGCGATGCGCGCTCCAAAGTTCTGATCTAAATCAAATGATTGAGCGATAATCGCTCTGAAGTCCCGATCTTATTCATATGATTCAAAATTAAAATCTGGAACCTCACCAAGATTCAGTTTGTCACGTGGATTAAGACAAGGCTGTCCTATATCTCCGTATTTATTCTTACTTGCCTCTCGGTTTTTAGCCCTGCATATTTCCAATAATAATTTACAAGGTATTTCAATTGACGATAGACAAATTCTAATTAGCCAGCTGGCTGACCACACTACTCTGTTTCTGAATGACGCTTCCCAAATCCCTTTAGCTTTGAAATTGATTGAGTCCTTTTCCAAAGCTTCGGGTCTCTGTCTAAACATCAACAAATGTGAGTTAATGTCAGTTAAACGCTGTAAAGTTCCCTCTATTTGCAAAATACATACTTAGGTACTGTCATTAATAAAGACCAAAAAACAAGATGTAAACTAAATGTTGACCCTTAAAACACAAAGGAAATATGTGGCTGCAGAGAGACTTATCAGTAAGAGGAAGAATTTTACTTTCTAAAGCTGAAGGGTTGTCTCGACTGACTTATGCTGCTCTTTCCTTGGAGGTTGATAAAGGAACATTGAAAAAAAAGTTGACAGCATGTTAAACAACTTTGTTTGGAAAAATAAAACTTATTATATCAGGAAATCATTAATAATGAATCCAATAAAACAAGGGGGACTGGATTTTTTAGATTTTGCTACCTTAAACAACACTTTTAAAATCAAGAATTTCCTTAAAAATCCCTCTTCCCTTTGGAATATTAACCCCAATTATATTTTCTCTAAAGTTGGTGGCCTGAATTTTCTTTTACTCTGTAATTATAATGTCTCAAAAATCCCTATCAAACTTTCTAATTTCCACAAGCAGATGCTCTTGGCCTGGTCCCTCATATACAAACACAACTTCTCTCCGCACAAATATTACTTGTGGAACAAAAAGGATATTCTTTACAAGAATAAATCACTTTTCTTCAAGGATTGGTTTGAAAAACAACCTTCTTTTAGTTGGACAGCTTTTTAACTCACAAGGCAGGCTTTATAATTATTCAGAGTTTTTACAGAAATATAATATTCCTGTATCTGCTGATGAATATGCGATTGTTTTCAATGCCATTCCCTCTGGTGTGTCTTTTCTGTTGCAAGGTATTACATTTCCATGGTCATGTTCTTACTCTCTGAATGTAACTGACACAATGATTGGACGTGTATGCTTTTCTGCAGATCGTCTGAAAAAATAACTATAAAATCAGAGCTCTCTTCCAGGCTGAGATAACAACAATTCCCTACGTAATACAGTATTGGAATAATATTGTGGAGAATATACCTTGGGAGAAAGTATGGACCTTGCCTCATAAGTAAGTAAAAGAAATGACATTTAAACTGATTCACAAATGTTACCCAACTAAAGTCTTTCTTAGGAAATATAAGCCTGACATTGAAGTGAACTGCAGTTTTTGTCATTCTTCTGAAGAAGACTTCATTCATTTGTTTTGGCAATGCACCCACACAGAAATTTTGGTCGGATTTTTTGGTGTTTATCCAATCTTATTTTGTAAGTGACTTCTCATTTTGTTTTAAAGATGCTTTGTTTGGATTATTTGAATATTCTAAAGAGAATACAGGAAAATATTACATAATTTGTGTTTTCTGTTACCTAAATTTCACATTCATAAACATAAGTTTACTGGCTCTAAAACTCTTTTTTCTTTCAAGTTCAAAGTGGACTTGGATAAGTATGTGGAAACTATCCAAAGTTCTGCTAATGTGAAAGCTATGAAAACCGTACTCATCCTTTGTGTCTTCTTAAGATGTAATTTTATTACCCTGTTTTTTTTTTTTTGTTTGTTTGTTCTTTGTTTGTTTATTTTATTTTTATATTTTTTAATAATATAATATAATATTTTTTAATTTTTCTATAGTTGTACTGTCTTCTTGTTTTTGATATATGTAATTTTTAATAAAAGTGGAAAATAAATAAATAAATAAATAAATAAATAAAAATTAATATGATTCAGCAATACGCTCTTTGAAGTCTCGATCTGAATCAAAAGACTCGCGAACCCACTCCGAAGTTCCGATCTAAATCAAATGATTCGCGATCTGCGCTCCAAAGCCCGATCTGAATAATGATTCATGAACCTTCTTGACTTAGGAGCACGTATCATGAAAACTTCAATTCGCGAAATGATTGGCTCGTTTTCACCCAGTAAAATCATTACAAGTGATTTCAAAATTCGTTAATGAATGGTTCTTTTGAATTGTTGTTTGCTAGTAAATCGCTTGATATGAACGATCGAAGTCACGAGTTTGAATCAATTGGAGCGATTCCACCATAAATGACTCACTCAATTGATTCGGTTTGTTTGTTTTTCCGCTTTCCGCGTCTTCAGCCATGTTTACACAACGTTGTCAGTAACGTTACTACTACTTGCTTAGCTCGCTAGTTTTATGACATTAACTGAATTAAGCGGAAAAGTATGACGTTTACAAGTAAAACAACCATATTTTTATTCCAAAGATGCTTTTCACGTCGAAGACATCCAACACAAATGTACGAACATATACAGGTGAGGTAACAGTTTTACTGCTAAGTAGTGAAAAACTCCATTAATATGACGAGCTGCAGCTCAGAATACATGTTAGATGAAAACATTGTGCATTTTGATCGAGTTTGTAGCTTCGCTGACTATATTTTAAATAGTTTGAGTACCGTAATACCCTTCAAGAGGAAATCAGTTGAAAGCATACAGTCATCTCATACAATTTAAGCCAATGTTATTTCACAATATTACTATTTACAGATGAGGCCAAAATTACAACAGTGGTTACGTATACATATATTTAATTGTTTGATCAACATTATATATTTTTGTTATGCAATCTAGAGTCAGTAATGAATTACAATTTGTAAGAAACCTACCCACCACTGACTACTGCTAAGTTAATATTTTTGGCAATTTCAAGCAAGTCTCTGTTTAAAATATCATATTCTACCACAGTCATATTTCAAGAACAAATACCTAAGAGTTCAGAAATAGTTTAATTCAAGAAATAAACCTATTTACTACTTATGTTTTGCACAAAGGGTCCCAGCTTGGTGTATAGTATCAATATGCCATATGAATATGATAGTAATCAACAGTGTTGGGGGTAACGCATTACAAGTAACATGAGTTACGTAATAATATTACTTTTTTCAAGTAACTAGTAAAGTAAAGCATTACTTTTGAATTTCTGAGTTACTTTTTCAAATAAATAATGCCAGTTACTTTTTTCCCCATTTATTGATTGACAAGTCTCCTGTTGGGAAATTGTGAGTAAACATGATGTTACTGTATTCTAGGCTAAATGTGAACATGCATTAAGTCATCTCACTCTCAAAAAACAGATTCAGTATTCCTCAAATGAATAAAAACAGTGAAATGCAAACTCAAAATATGATGGAGTCCAATAATTAAATATGTTGAATAAAACAAATATCCTTGATGTATTTAATCCAATTTTATTAGCCACTGTCTTTGCTGCTGACCTTCGATGATGCAAATCAGCCATACTAATAAGGAAAAATTACTTTAGATAAACTAACATTTGTGCTTCATTTTTTTTAATATATGTATATATATAGCTGAAGAGTGATCTCCTGCATAAATGTGCTTTTCTTTCAGCCTGAGGTAAATACATTTCACTTTTGGTGTAAAAGGGCTTTTACATTAGAATTGTTTTATAGTAAAAACAAAGAAGCAAGTCCTGCCCAGATTTAAAAACGCATTACTTTCCATAAAAAGTAACTAAGTAATGTAATTAGTTACTTTGACAGGGAGTAACGCAAAATTGTAATGCATTACTTTTAAAAGTAACTTTCCCCAACACTGGAAATCAAATCCAGACAGTATCAGGCCTGATCCTTCAATAATCGTGGTACCATCCGAACTGTCATCAAGTTTGGGCAAATTTATCTATCATTAAAAAAATGCTTTGAACTTATTTTCCATAATGTATTATGCCTGTTTGTCTGGATTGTTTCCACATGTGGTTTTCAAATATCAGGTGTCAGTCACAGAGTTGCATAACTGTTCACATGCATGCATACACATACTGTACATGTTATATAAGGTCCATATCCGGTCAAGTGGTCAATAAAACCTGTATCTTTGTTTGAGAAGCTGCGCATATATCACAAAAGATGCCTATCTATAATAGACATATAAAACTTATATAACAGACCTATTTCTGAATAGCATTTTATGGGTCGATATGAGTGTCTCATAAGTCTCATAATAGTCTGCATTTGATTTCTTATTTTAATTTAAAACACAGTTGCAGGTCATCAGACCAGCGTTCATAATAAAGGGCAACAGATGTGAAATTCCCATTTGTCTTCACCATTGATTTTTAGCAGTGATATATACATTTTTAGCTCTTAGGTTAAGTGATGAGATATTCTTCTGTAGATGCCACAAGTCGGTAAATTATTTATGTAAATAAACTGTTTAATTTGTTTTGTAGAGCTATATATATATATAAATCCCAAAACAAGTTGCTCTTACTATGAAAACAAAACGGTGCCAAAGGAGCTGAATAGTGACTTCCATAATGCATGAAGAATGAGCTAATCAAGTCTCTCAACTCTCAAACCACTTGTATTTTGCAGTTAATGTCAAGTATCTTGTATGTTATACTTTTAATCAGTCACTTATATCGTTTTTCTACCTTCATTTCTAATTTAATAACGCCATTTGCAGTGATTCATGGAGGTACTTAAGTAGTTAATTTCCTTATACCATCCAGATTGGAATGTTAGTGATTTGTGAATATTTATTGATTTATTTTTTTATTTTAATATTTTTTTTTAATAAAAATCTCCATTCAGATAATAATGTCTGCTATTTTATTTATTTCATTTTATTTTATTTTTTCCTTTTTTTTTTTTTTTTTTTTTAAATAAATTCCTTCTGACTGTTTAGACGTTCACAGTATTGCTTGAGACGGTTTGTTACAGGAGCTGTTTCTCACAACGCTTCATTAGAATAGCATACACGAGTCAGTTCTCACTGTAATGTGATAATTGAGTCCCGTTGGTTTCATGATCCCCGTGCGAGGTAAACATCAGACCATCTGGATTTGGATTTTAGTGATTAATTTTTTATTGGACTGTCTGGATCTTGACAGTAGAAAAACAAGTTTTCAGCTGCCAATTCTTGAACTTAGCAGAAACAGACGCGATGGCTGAGGGTCGACAGAATTTCTTTGCGCTACTGATCTTCCCTTCAGTTGGAGGATTCCTGAGAGTTTTGCTTTTTCCAACACACATCCCCACAGGAAAGACAAATGACAAATAAGATCTCTTTAATGTGTCAATCAGTAAATACAAAACTGAGAACAAACCAGCGTTTTTCACTGTTGTATGTAATGTCCCACTCCACATGCTTTCTTCTTTAATATCCTGTTTAGCTCAGTATGTCGAAACGTGGATGTAAAGTGAGTTGCAAACAGTGTTGAATGGTGATTTTAAACATCTGTTATGTTTCTCCTGAGAAAAAGACTTAAGTAAACTCATATGTTTCTCCTCAAATTTAGAAGGTCTGAATTTGCTCATGTGTTTCTTGGGGCGTTGTCATGCAGTTGCTAGGGTGTTGCCTATAGGGGTTTGCTTGAGAGTTTTGTGCTTTTCTTGGAGCATTGCTTAAGCAGTTGCTACGGTGTTGCTAGGTGATTGCTAGAGTGACCTGTGCTTCTCTTGGGGCATTGCTGTGCAGTTGCTAGGGTGTTGCTAGGTAATTTCTAGAGTGTTCTGTGCTTTTCTTGAGGTGATGCTTAAGCAGTTGCTAGGGTGTTGCTAGGTGATTGCTAGAGTGTTCTGTGCTTTTCTTGAGGTGTTGCTTAAGCAGTTGCTAGGGTGTTGCTAGGTGATTGCGAGCGCGATTTGTGATTTTCTTGGGGCATTGCTATGCAGTTGCTAGGGTGTTGCTAGGTGGTTGCTGTAGTGTTCTGTGCTTTTCTTGAGGTGATGCTTAAGCAGTTGCTAGGGTGTTGCTAGGTGGTTGCTGTAGTGTTCTGTGCTTTTCTTGAGGTGTTGCTTAAGCAGTTGCTAGGGTGTTGCTAGGTGATTGCTTGAGCGATTTGTGATTTTCTTGGGGCATTGCTATGCAGTTGCTAGGGTGTTGCTAGATGGTTGCTGGAGTATTCAGCTTTTCTTGGGGTGTTGCTATGCAGTTGCTAGGGTGGTGTTGTAGTGTTCTGGGCTTTTCTTGGGGCGTTGCGATGCAGTTGCTAGGGTGTTGCTAGGTGGTTGCTAGAGTATTCAGCTTTTCTTGGGGCGTTGCTATGCAGTTGCTAGGTGGTTGCTAGAGTATTCAGCTTTTCTTGGGGCGTTGCTATGCAGTTGCTAGGGTGCTGTTGTAGTGTTCTGGGCTTTTCTTGGGGCGTTGCGATGCAGTTGCTAGGGTGTTGCTAGGTGATTGCTAGAGTGATCTGTGCTTTTCTTGGGGCGTTGCTTTGCAGTTGCTAGGGTCTTGCTTGAGGGTTCCTATGCTTTTCTTGGGGCATTGCTAGGTGATTGCTAGAGCAAACAAAGTAATAATACTTTAAGTACTTAAGTATTTTTTGGGAGTATCTGTACTTTACTTGAGTTTTTATATTTCAGCCAACTTTTACTCCACTACATTTGCTAATTAAAATGTATACTCTTACTCCGATACATTTCCCCTAAGCATATTTGTTACTACAGAATAGTCAGAAGTCAGAAGAACACAGACTGCAGGAAAGCAGATTTGACGAATCAGTGGTCTGGCACTTGCAAGTTAGACTCCTAAAAACAACTTTGCTCATATGCAAACAAGTGCACGCACAACCGCGGAAGATTCATTTTCCACTCAAGTCGTGTCTGGGGTGTGCAATATACAGTATATCTTCTGCGATAATATGGTAAGTTTTGTTGTAATGATGTGCGATCTGACATTATCAAGTAGGTAATATCACACAGAGTGCACGTTGATTTATTAGTCTATTAAATCTCAAAATGCCAGCTAAATTTTGCCAGCTAAAATAGTTCCAAACAAAGATCGCAGCACTGATTTCCGTCTCTGAGCAATGGACGGTGTTTACTTATTGAATGAATCCACATTTTTAACAAATCGGTTGATAAATATGATGCAGTGATTCACTCATTAACACAGTCAAATGCTTTGTTCCAGAATGAATCAGCCGTTTGAATGAATCAGTTGAATCTCAATGACTCACTCATTAACAGTCCCCTACTGCCACCTACTGGCGGTTTTAATTTCACATTTGGACTATTTTTTTCATGTCTTAAATTATTTTAAATGTCAGTATTCAACGTTTTATGTTAAAAACAAAACAAATCTGTAACAGCAGTTTAAATGCATCCATGTTCCCTTTGAGATACATTAAAACATCTAAATGCTATTTCAGATGCAGATTCCAGAAATGTTTTCTTATGTTGGAATGAAAGTCATCTATCAATTTCTAGCAAAGTCATCTTCTGGTAAGATATCTGTACTTTTAATCAAGCTTGGCTTTCAGGTACTTTACACCATTGCTTTATGCACCCAGTTGCTAGGGTGTTGCTAGGTGATTTCTAGAGCAATCTGTGCTTTTCTTGGGGCATTGCTATGCAGTTGCTAGTTCGAGATGGTTGCTAAGGCATCCCTGTGTTGTTGCTAGAGTGTTGCAGTTTTTCTTGCGGTGTTGCTATGCAGTTGCTAGGGTGTTCTAAATGGTTGCTATGGCGTCCCAAAGTAGTTGCTAGGGTGTTGCTAGGTGATTTCTAGAGCAATCTGTGCTTTTCTTGGGGCGTTGCTATGCAGTTGCTAGTTCGAGATGGTTGCTAAGGCATCCCTATGTTGTTGCTAGAGTGTTGCAGTTTTTCTTGGGGCATTGCCATGCAGTTGTTAGGGTGTCTAGATGGTTGCTAGACTGTTCTGGGTTTTCTTGTCTCAAACTATACTGTGTTACCAAAGTCACATGGGATCGATTGCATCTGTGCCAGTAAGACATACAGTACAGCAGCTTCCTTTGTAAGTGTAAGTAGTTTGTGACAAATAGCCATGTCGAATTCTGGAACATTGTATTGCACAAACTCTCTCTTTCTCATTGCGTAAGTAAAACTTATTAGGTTTAGCCTCTGGAGCACAATTCGACAGGCTCAGACACACGTGCCAGCACTGGCACATGCAGGGCCAAACATTAGCCATGGGCGATAAGAGTCAGAGCGATTGTTATATGTATCTATTTGATTTAGTTGTTTATTTAAAAAAATGTACAAATCATTTGCATCTGCGTGCCAAATGTCTTGTAGTGATTCTTTAGCGTCACGCAGCCTATTTTATTCAGTTATGAGCTGTATTGAAGCCAGACACAAGCTGGATGCTGCAGAATAAAACTTTTTTTATAGAAAAGGATAATTGGGAAAATTAAGTAAAAAATTCTGAGAAAATTTTATAAGAGAAACATAATGAAAAGTTGTCAAAACAAGCCATTCTCAAACAAAATAATAAGATCTGAACGTGTTCGTGTCTGTAGATTTAATTAAAGGTAAAATAAATGTCAAAAAATTATTTAAAAAAAAAAAGAAAAAAAAAAAAAAAGTAAATGTTAGAAAATTGCTTTTCCCCCAAAAAACAAAGTAGAACTCTGCATTCTGTCCATATTAAGATCTAAGCAAATCTGATGCTCAAATAAGTACAGTTTGAGAATTTGTGAAGAAAACGTGAAATCCTGTGTGGTTGCTAGGCTGTTCTGAGTAGTTGCTAGGGCATTGCTAGGTGGTTTCCTAGGATCTTGCTATGCAGTTGTTAGGGTATTCTAGGTGGTTGCTAGACTGTTTAGGATGTTTGTGGGGCGTTACTATGCTGTTGCTAAGGTGTGTTAGTAGTTGCTGAGGCATTACAAGGAGGTTGCTGGGACATTGCTGTGTTCTGCAATGTTGCTATGTTGTTGCTAGGGTGTGCTGGTAGTTGCTAGGGCATTGCTGTTGTGTTGGTAGTTGCTAGGGCATTGCTAGGAGGATGCTGGGGCGTTGCTATATTGTTGCTAGGGTGTGTTAGTAGTTGCTAGGGCATTGCTAGGAGGTTGCTGGGTCGTTGCCATGCTGTTGCTAGGGTGTGTGCTGGTAGTTGCTAGGGCATTGCTAGGAGGTTGCTAGGAGGTTGCTGGGGCGTTGTTGTGTTGTTGCTAGGGTGTGTTGCTAGTTGCTAAGGAAATATTAAGAGGTTTCTGTGATGTTGCTATGTTGTTGCTAGAGTGTGTGCTGGTAGTTGCTAGGGCATTGCTAGGAGGTTGCTGGGGCGTTGCTGTGTTGTTGCTACGGTGTGTGCTGTAGTTGCTAGGGCATTGCTAGGAGGTTGCTGGAGCACTGCTGTGTTGTTGCTAGGGTGTGTTGGTAGCTGATAGGAGGTTGCACTGGTAGTTGCTAAGGCATTGCTAAGAGGTTGCTGTGTTGCTGATAGGGTGTGTTGGTAGTTAAGGAAATATTAAGAGGTTTCTGTGATGTTGTTATGTTGTTGCTAGGGTTTGTGCTGGTAGTTGCTAGGGCGTTGCTAAGGCATTGCTAGGAGGTTGCTGGGGCGTTGCTGTGTTGTTGCTAGGGTACGCTGGTAGTTGCTAGGAGGATGCTGGGGCGTTGCTGTGTTGTTGCTGGGGTGTGTTAGTAGCTGCTAGGAGGTTGCTGGGGTGTTGCTGTTGCTAGGGTGCACTGGTAGTTACTAGGGCATTGCTAGGAGGTTGCTGAGGCGTTGCTGTGGCTAGGGTGCGCTGGTAGTTGCTAAGGCATTGCTAGGAGGTTGCTGGGGCGTTGCTGTCTTGCTAGGGTGCGCTGGTAGTTTCTAGGAAGTTGCTGGGGCATTGCTGTGTTGCTGCTAGAGTGTGTTAGTAGCTGCTAGGAGGTTGCTAGGTTGTTGCTATATTGTTGCTAGGGTGTGCTGGTAGTTGCAAGGGCATTACTAGGAGGTTGCTGGGGCACATCATTTATGTGTGGAGAACAAAAGCTTCAGGATGACATACTGATGTTTAATACATAAACTTTAGTATGAGTAATAGTAATAGTCATTCTTGACTTAAGTATATATTGACTTAAGTTATAATTTTAAATTGAAAAGCTTTAACTCATATGGAGTTGTTCTGCAGTCAAACATCAGGAATTGATATCGTTGGCTCTGTCTTGAGAATAAACTCACACACACACTTCCCATTGTCCAGACTGGAACCGCAGGATGCTGTCTTTCTGGGAATAGAGTGTCTATGTTTCGTGTCTCGTTCTGATGGGAAGTTTTGGACTCTTTTCATAGACTGTGATGATGTGTGGGTTGTGATTTATAGTCCTGGTCACAGAGATCGGCATGAGTTCTCAGCATCACCGCTGGAAGCACAGAGATAATGCATGTGGTTTGTTGTCAGCAGGACAGTCGCAGTTCCTGGTAGTCAGAGATGTCCCAGCAACGCATTACCGTGACGCATATCTCTTAATAACAATATATTCTATTGACCTTGCCATCACTAGGTGGTTTCTTAGGGCACTGCTATGCCGTGGCTGGGGTGTTTTAGACGGTTGGCAGGGCAGTGCTAGGTGGTTTCCTAGGCTGTTGCTATGCTGTTGTTGGGGTGTTTTAAATGGTTGCTAGGCCATTGCTAGAGGATTTCTGAGGGCATTGCTCTGCCATTGCTGGAGTGTTTTAGATGGTTGCCAGGGCATTGCTAGGTGGTTTTCTAGGGTGTTGCTATGTCGTTGCTGGGGTGTTTAAAATGGTTGCCAAGCATTACTACGTGGTTCCTTGGGTTGTTTCTATGCCGTTGCTGGGGTGTTTTAGACAGTTGCTAGGGCAGTGCTAGGTGGTTTCCTAGGCTGTTGCTATGCCGTTGTTGGGGTGTTTTAAATGGTTGCTAGGCCATTGCTAGATGATTTCTTAGGGTGTTGCAGTGCCGTTGCTGGAGTGTTTTAGATGGTTACCAAGGCATTGCTAGGTGGTTTCTTAGGCCGCTGCTATGCTGTTGCTGGGGTGTTTAAAATGGTTGCACCCTAGCAACTGCATAGCAATGCCACAAGGACCACCCAAAACTTTCTAACAACCACTTAGAAACTACCAGAACAGCATAGCAACACCCAAGAAAACCACCTAGGAATGCCCTAGCAACCACCTAGCAACACCCTTGCAACTATTAATACATTGTAGCAACAGAATGTCGCTAGGTGGTTGAGTGTTCCAGGTGTTTCTTGGTTTTTCTTTGAGTTTGGTATTTATTAGAGGACAAATCTCATAACTAAATGTAATTTAAGAAGAAATGATAATTATATTTTACATAAAGAAATTTAATTATATTTTCTAGGTGGTTGCCAAAGTGTTTAAGATCTAATATTTAGTAGGCAATATAACTATTTTTGTAACATATTGTATTTATAAAGTATATATTATTGTACTCTTTGTACTGTGATAAATTGCATGTATTATTTAAGTAATAAATCATTGTTGTGTTCACATTACAATAGGCTGTTTGAACTTTTTCAGATCAGATGTGATGCCTCTGAAGTGAAAATTATTGTGTGAAGATCCACGTTTCATTCAAGTTTAGAGTGACATGAAGGTAAGTTTTGGGATGAACTATTTTTATAACTTTTTCCTTATATGTTTTTCTTGTGATTTAAATATTACTGCATCAAAGGGTTAAATAGACAGAGCGAGGGAGCTTTCGGCAAGCAGAGACGGTGAGTATAATGTTCCCAAACTGAAAAAAAAAGAAGAAAAAACAGACAAAGTGAGGCAAATATTTGAAGAAGACTGGCACACAGGATGGGGTGGCTATTAATAGGCTTTTATATGCGATCCCTTTTTACCTCTAAAAAAAGATAAGCGTAGCAGTAGAAAGGGATTAATGGGTGACAAATCTTACCCTTAGACTCACGGAAAAAAAAGAAAAAACAAAGACATTAGAGATTCAGTTCCATTACTGCAGTATCAATAGACACCAGTATAGCATTATACATTTTAATAGACAGTGTTTATTCATATATTTAACAAGGACTGTCAGAAAAGGTTTTTAAATGCTTCAGCTGCTGAGATTAGTTCAAAATTAGTTCATGGACAGCAGAAAAGAAAAAAAAAAAACTAAGTGCAAATAATATATATAAAACTATAGTGAATAATACATATTGTAGAACTTAATGGAAGTTAAAATGTTTCCCATATATTATTTGTAATTCTATATGTAATTGTAGTTCACTTACAATTAAAATTAGTTTCTTAAAACACCCAGCTTTTTGCTTACCAAGACATTAACTGATGGACTGGAGTGGTGTGGATGGTTTTTATCAGCTGTTTGGACTTTCATTCTGACGGCACCCATTCACATCCATTGGTGAGCAAGCGATGCAGTGCTAAATTTCTCCAAATCTGATTAAGAAACAAACTCATCTACATCTTGGATGACCTGAAGGTGAGCGCATTTTCAGCAAATTTGTGAACCACTCCTTTCCAGTAAATCATGTTGAGTTTTAAGGACTTTTTAAAAATCTGGTACTGTGTCGGTTCGCTTGTCCAAAGTGAAATCTGTTCTGAAGCAAAACCAGCTGCCAAGCACAGATCTGGAGAACTGCTGCCCATCCAGTGCCATTAGCTGAATAAAGTGAGACAGTGAGAGTCACCAAATGATCCATAAAGTAAATGCAACTCAGAGGAATCAGTTGCCTACCAGATCTGGACAAGCATACAAATGACTATTGTGCATTATCCAGTGACGCATTTAGCACAAGCAATTACCACTCACGGCTCTTTAGACAATAAACAAATGTCAAATCTATTCATGCAGCTCTATCAAACCTTTGCACAAACAGTGACATTGTATTTTGAATG
The DNA here is from genome assembly GCA_036247105.1 of Cirrhinus mrigala. Taxonomy (NCBI): domain Eukaryota; kingdom Metazoa; phylum Chordata; class Actinopteri; order Cypriniformes; family Cyprinidae; genus Cirrhinus; species Cirrhinus mrigala. Next base: position 19,268,064 of record CM070031.1, on the reverse strand, counting down.
CCTTTTCATTTTGTCTTTGTTCAGATGAATGAACATTTCACTGCTTAAAGCTTCTGAAGTCTTATTTCATATCGTCTTGATAAAATTGAACAATTGCGTATAAATAAACTCGACGCTCAGGTCGCCGTAACAAACTGGAAAGAATGTGGAGTTTTAGGACACCAATAACAAATGAGCTTCGGTTTATAACTGCTTAGACGATTTTTCTTATTAGATCCTTTTGTCAAAGACCAGAATGTGCTTCATGTGGTAAAGTCCGTGTGATTGATTTACTGATCAGAAATCCTGTTTTCACTTTTCTAGAACATTTTGTTTTGACTTCGTCTGAGACGGCGACGGCTCTTTCCAACAATATTTAATACAGGATTCCCACCATTTTTATTTTGTTGTGCTCAACTCTAAACTATTTAATTGGCTGGATTTTGCTCTTTTGTTCAGTAAAACTTCCTTACAAGTCATTACGAGTTGTTCTTTTGAGCTGGTTATTGTAAATGAATTGTTCAAATGATTCACAAATTGGCCTGAATGACTCATTGATGAATCCTATTTCATTCAAAGGAAATGGATTTTTTTAAGCCATCGCAATACTAGTTTTACTGTTTACAGCTTATTTTCAGGTGTGATACATTGTATATATTATTTAAATAATATAGATTTGTTTTTTGCATAACCATAGGCTACTTAAGAAGAGAATTGAAAAGAAAATGTGCTTAATTGTCATGAAAATGACATTAGGAATTGATTCATTTAATGTGAATAATTGTCAGTTGTTGACACAATTTAAAATATGCATATATATTTTTATTATTTTTGCAATGTATTGTATGTATATATTCAACTAATATATCCTTATTTGTGTGTTTTTGTTCTCTTTCGCAATGATGAGAATTGGAAAGAAAATGTGCTTAATTGTCATGAAAATTACACTAGCAGTCAAAAGATTTTAAACAGTAATGTTTTAAATGTTTTTTAAAGAAATCTCTTCTGCTCACCAAGCCTGCATTTATTTAATCCAAAGTACAGCAAAAACAGTACAATTTTTTTTATATTTTTACTATTTAATTTTTTTTTTTTAATTTGAATATATTTTAAAATGTAATTTATTTCTGTGATCAAAGCTGAATTTTTAGCATCATTACTCCAGTCTTTAGTGTCACATGATCATTCAGAAATCATTCTAATATGCTGATTTGCTGTCTCAAAAGCATTTATTATTATTATTATTATTATTATTATTATTATTATTATTATCAATATTTAAAACAGTCAAGTAATTTTTTTCAGGATTCTTTGATGAACAGAAAGAAGCAAAGATCAACATTTGTCTAAAATTAAAAGCTTTTGTTACATTATACACTATACCATTCAAAAGCTTGGAGTCAGAATTTTTTTTTTTTTTCTTTGGTAAAGAAATTATAGAAATGAATACTTTTATTTATCAAGAATGCTTTAAATTGATCAAAAGTGGCAATGAAGAAATTTAAAATGTTACAAAAGATTTCTATTTTAATGCTGTTCTTCTGAACTTTCTATTCATCAAAAAAAAACTGAAAAAAAATCTACTCAGCTGTTTTCAACATTATAAAAATAATAAATGTTTTTTTGATGAGCAAATCAGAATATTAGAATGATTTCTGAAGAATCATGTGACATTGAAGACTGGAATAATGATGCTGAAAATTCAGCTTTGAAATTGCAGGAATAAATACAATTTTAAAACACATTCAAATAAAAAGCAGTTATTTTAAATAGTACAAATATTTCAAATTTTTATGTTTTTAGCTGTACTTTGAATAAAATAAATGCAGGCCTGGTGAGCAGAAGAATCTACTTTTTTAAAAAAAACGAAAAAAAGTGTAGTGTATGTCAATAATAATTTATGTTAAAAATTATTTATTTCTATATACACACGTTTTATTTATTATATTTATTATATATTTATATTTTAAAAAAGATGACCCGGACATGTTCGTGACAGGAGTACAGCGTGAGAATATTTATGTCCTGTTCTGCGCTATATGGGAATGTGTCAAGGCTGATCTTCACAAAAAACAGACATTAGGAGGGGTGTTTACTCTAGGGTCCGGGTGGGTGGGCGTTTGGAGGGTTTGTCTGTATGTACTCTAAACTATAGGACCGATTGAGCTGCTGAACACCGGTGGGTTTGGCTCCGCGCTCGTTACGCGACGTGACTGAAATCTGAGGCGGGTTTAAAAGGCTTCGAGCAGAGGCACAGACAGTCGAGGGGAGACATTTGGAGGTCTAGGTTGCACAGGCGTTAGATATTAATAATTAGAAATCGATAGTCACTTGTTTGGAGACGCAAAGTAACTCCAAAGAGTCAAGGGCAAAATGGAGATATTTATGATTTATGATTCAGCCCTTGTGGGATTTAAATGTCCAACCTTTTGGTTACAAGCACAGATTTTTAACCACTAGATTTCAGCATCTCGGGCACAGCGCGCAACGGGACACCGGCGTTTCCATTTACGCACGTCATTTGCGCGCATTTTTACGCCTTGGACTACTGTTGTTTTTGGCGAATCTTACAATGGGACTCATGAGCAACACATCGCACCCGGTGAACTCCACCGACCCCTTCGGACGCGATGAAGAAGTGGCGAAAATTGAGATCGCGGTCCTCAGCGTCACCTTCGTGGTTGCCGTGATCGGGAACTGCAGCGTCCTGGTGGCCATTCACAACACCAAGAAGAAAACCTCCCGCATGCATCTGTTCATCAAACACCTGAGTCTGGCCGACCTAGTGGTCGCGTTTTTCCAAGTCCTTCCACAGCTGTGCTGGGAAATCACCTTCCGTTTCTACGGTCCGGACTTTCTGTGCAGGATCGTCAAGCACCTGCAGGTGATGGGCATGTTCGCGTCCACGTACATGATGGTGATGATGACTCTAGATCGCTACATCGCCATCTGCCACCCTCTCAAGACGCTCCAGCAGTCCACCCGGAGGTCCCACATCATGATCGCGGGCACGTGGATCAGCAGTTTGCTCCTCAGCACCCCTCAGTACTTCATCTTCTCCCTCAGTGAGATCCAGAACGGCTCCGAGGTTTACGACTGCTGGGGTCACTTCATCCAGCCCTGGGGAGTCCGCGCCTACATCACCTGGATCACAGCTGGGATATTCCTCATCCCGGTGATCATATTAATGACCTCTTACGGATTCATATGCCACAGCATCAGGATGAACATCAGATATAAGACCAAGAAGACTACGACGGACGGCGCGCACAAGAACGGGCTGATCGGGAAGAGCTCGGTGAGCAGCGTCACCACGATCTCCAGAGCGAAGTTACGCACCGTCAAGATGACTTTCGTCATTGTTCTCGCCTATATCATCTGCTGGGCGCCGTTTTTCACCGTGCAGATGTGGTCGGTGTGGGACAAAAACTTCAGCTGGGATGGTGAGTGAAAATGAGTGATTCACCTACATGGTTTTTAAATCAAATTTGAATATTTATTTATTTAAAGTATTAAATATGCACCTGGCATAATACTTTTATGCGGGGTATATTTTAATACTTAAAATATAAAGATGTATTAACATGAAAAAGTGGACATTATATGAACACTTAACGCTTTAAACTCAACTTTCATATTAAATTATATAATATAAATTATAATGTTCATATAGTGATTCACAGATTGATGTATATTCACAGAGTTAAAACTGTAATGTACATTTTTTTTAAACATATTTATATTTTAAGTGTTTAAATATGCAGGATAGCACTATAATTAAGGTTCATATTTTAACGTTTACATTTAAAATTAACAAAAATGATTTTGTATCATGCTAATTAATGTACATTCAGAAAGTTAAAAATGTACATTTTATTAATATATTTCATGCATATTTATATTTTTAGCATTAAATATGCATAACACTTGATACATGTCACACACACATTTTTTATATATATATATACATTCAAAATGTTGTTAAAATGTAATGTACATTTCATTAATGTAGTCCATAAATATTTAAATAAATGTTCAGTATGTTGGGCAACATTTTATAATAAGTTAAACATCATTAAATATGTTACCCTGGAACACAAAACCAGTCTTAAGGGTCAGTTTATTAAAAATTGAGATTTGTACGTCATCTGAAAGCTGAATAAATAATTTGTTATGATAGGACAATATTTGGCTGAGATACAAGTATTGAAAATCTGGAATCTGAGGGTGCAAAAAAATCTAAATATTGAGAAAATCACATTTAAAGTTGTCCAAATGAAGTTCTTAGCAATGCATATTACTAATCAAAACTTAAGTTTTGATATATTTATGTTAAGAAATGTACAAAATCTCTTCATGGAACATGATCTTTACTTAATATCCTAATGATTTTTGGCATAAAAGAAAAATCGAATGTATTTTTGACTATTGCTAGAAATATACCCATGCTACTTAAGACTGGTTTTGTGGTCCAGGGTCACATATATTAGGTAGTATACTCAAAGATTTAATGCATTTCATTCATATTTCATATTTGCATATAGATTAATATTGGCTTGCACACTGTACAAAATGAAAATGTGCCATTATCGTATTTCTACATGATCTGACCCGAAAAATGCTTTAATTTGTATAATTAGGTTAGTTGGTCAAATTTTTGACTTTTTTATTCCAATTATTTATATTAAAATATAAAACATATTGTAAATCATGGAACATGAATGTTGTAAAAACATCCAAAATATAAATCATCCCCTATACATTCATATGATTTTTTTTTTATACTAAAATCTTTATTAAAGTGCATAGACTGTATTGTATCATAATAAAATGCATTTATAAGACACCAGGATGCCAGGATGTTTATAGGACGCCTTCAAAAGCACAGCAGCTCAGTGAAGTTTACATTTAAAACGGAACAAATGGCTGCTAATGGAAAGAAGTGCTAACGTGTTAAATATAGTCTCTCTGATATGCTTATAAAGATCGTTTGAAAAATGAAGTCATGAGACCAGAATAGTGTGTCTAAACAGAACAGTTGGAGATTTATGATGTGTATATCTGCCATTTAAATGTAAATTTTAAATGAGCATATATGGGATGTTTAATTAATCCAAATTCACCTCATTTTCACATAGTAGTCAAGACAACATAATCAAAACAAATTAATTATTAGTCTAGTCATATATTATTTTACACTAGTATCTGGCAACACAGTAGACTTAAAGCCGTTTCAGAATTACTTAAATCGACTATTATTTTTTATTGATAATTAAAATGTATAAAAGTGAATATGGAGTTCTGCCTCTTTTTGCTGGACACAAAGACACCATGTAATTGTTTTTATATAACATTTTTCTGTTCCTGGATGCTGATTGGCCGATACACTGCTGTAGATTCTGATGATGCATATTCTAAGCTGTTATGAAATGTTGATAAAATGTTATTATTGTTTATCACTATGTTGCTTGGCAAACTAGAAAATGAATTATCAGTTTAATCATATTTATTTATGCTAATATCTGGCAACACAGCGTACATAGTACCTGGTTAAAAACCTGACTAAAACCCAGCTAAATGAAAAGATGTTATGTATATCTTACAACCTTTTAACTCTATATTTTATATCAATAATTTTACTTGTACTAATAAATCTGGAGAGTGCTTTGACTCTTTTTGATGGGGAAAAAAAAAAAAAAATGACATAACATAATTACTTTTATAAAACACATAGTTCCAGTTCTGGATGCTGATTGGCCAGTACAGTGACTCTAGATTGTGATTGGTTGATGCATGTTCTAAGCTTAAGTTGACAAATGTTACATAACTACATTTTGCTTTAAAAAATAGTTTATTGTATATAAATGATAAAAAATATATAATATTTTTGCTAAAATCTAGGCATAAAAGTAGGCATAACACCTGGTTAAAGATTACGAAACCCCCCCAAAAAAAATGTAATATTGAAAATTTTACTTGTATAAGTATGTCTGGAGATCCTGTTTTTGCTAAAAAAAAATAATACTTTATAATACCATTCTTTTTACAAATATATTTGTTGTATAGTTAAACTGTTTCTGTGTCTATAAACTATATATTCTTATAGTTTTCTAAACTAAAAACATATAGTTCCAGTGCTGAATGCTGATTGGCCAATGCAGTGAGTGCAGATTCTGATTGGATGACGGATGTTCTAAGCTGGTGATAAAATGTTACATTCTACTGTACATTAACTTCCATGTTGCTTTTTAGTTTAATATGTAAAAATCACAAATAATGTAGTGTATTTTTACTAATATCTGGCAACGGTAGATTACAAAAAGCCAAAAAATTTATATTGAAAATTTTACTTGTATAAATATGTCTGGAGATCTTGTTTTTGCTGAAAAATACTATTTTATAATACCATTCTTGTTACAAACATATTTTTTGTATAGTTAAACTGTTTCTGTGTCTGTAAACTATATATTCTTATAGTTTCTAAACTATAAACACATATTTCCAGGTCTGGATGCTGATTGGCTGATACAGTGACTCTAGATTCTGATTGGATGACGCATGTTCTAAGCGGTTGATAAAATGTTACATTCTACTGTACATTAACTACCATGTTGCTTTTTAGTTTAATATGTAAAAATGACAAATAATGTAGTGTATTTTTACTAATATCTGGCAACGGTAGGCTTAACACCTGGTTAAAGATTACAAAAAGCCAAAAAATTTATATTGAAAATTTTACTTGTATAAATATGTCTGGAGATCTTGTTTTTTGCTGAAAAATACTATTTTATAATACCATTCTTGTTACAAACATATTTTTTGTATAGTTAAACTGTTTCTGTGTCTGTAAACTATATATTCTTATAGTTTCTAAACTATAAACACATATTTCCAGGTCTGGATGCTGATTGGCTGATACAGTGACTCTAGATTCTGATTGGATGACGCATGTTCTAAGCGGTTGATAAAATGTTACATTCTACTGTACATTAACTACCATGTTGCTTTTTAGTTTAATATGTAAAAATGACAAATAATGTAGTGTATTTTTACTAATATCTGGCAACGGTAGCCATAACACCTAGTTAAAGATTACAAAACCCCCAAAAAAATTTAATATTGAGAATTTTACCTGTGTAAATATGTTTGGAGATCTTTTTTTTTTGCTGAAAAATAATACTTTATAATACCATTCTTTTTACAAACATATTTTTTATATAGTTAAACTGTTTCTGTGTCTATAAACTATATATTCTTATAGTTTCTAAACTATAAACATATAGTTCCAGTGCTGAATGCTGATTGGCCAATGCAGTGAGTGCAGATTCTGATTGGATGACGGATGTTCTAAGCTGTTGATAAAATGTTACATTCTACTGTACATTAACTACCATGTTGGTTTTTAGATTATTATATATAAATGATAAAACGTATAGCATATTTTTACTAAAATCTAGCAACAGTAGGCATAACGCCTGGTTAAATTTTTTTTTTTTTTTTTGAAAAATAATACTTTTACCATTCTTTTTACAAACATATTTTTTTTTTTGTATAGTTAAACTGTTTCTGTGTCTATAAATTATAAGTGACCCTGGACCAAAAAACATCATAAAGGTCACAAGGGTCAATTTTCTGAAATAGAGATTTATACATAATCTGAAAGCTGAATAAATAGGCTTTCAACTGATGTATGGTTTGTTAGGATAGGACAATATTTGGCTGAGATACAACTATTTGAAAATCTGGAATCTGAGGGTGGAAAAAAAATAGAAATATTGAGAAAATCGCCTTCACAGTTGTCCAAGTTCTTAGCAATGCATATTACTAGTGTGATATAGTTATAGTAGAAAATTTACAGAATATCTTCATGGGACATGATCTTTACTTGATATCCTAAAGATTTTTGGCATAAAAGAAAAATCAGTTTTGACCCATACAGTGTATTTTTGGCTATTGCTACAAATATACCCGTGCTGCTTAAGACTGGTTTTGTTGTCCAGGATCATATATATATTCTTCTAACTATAAACATATAGTTCCAGTCATGGATGCTGATTGGCCAGTGGAGTAAGTGCAGATTCTGATTGGATGACAGATGTTCTAAGCTGTTGATAAAATGTTACATTGTGTATTAATCACAGTTGCTATGTTGCTTAGCAACCATAAACATCAAACAGTGAGACTGTGTTACTTGGGAAAAGAATTCATAGTGGTGTGTGCATTTCAAGCATTTACACTTATTGTCCATGTGTTTGTGTGCTACTAGATTCAAAGAATACGGCCGTCACTCTGTCTGCGCTGCTGGCCAGTCTGAACAGCTGCTGTAACCCGTGGATCTACATGGTTTTCAGCGGACACCTCCTGCAGGATTTCGCCCACTGCTTCCCCTGCTGCCACAAGATCCAGCAGAACTTCCGGAAGGAGGATTCTGACAGCAGCTTACGGAGAACCACGCTGCTCACCAAAATCGCCAACCGCAGCCCCACGTGCAGCACAGGCACCTGGAAAGAGTTCGATCATTCGCCCAAATCCAGCAGGTTGGCTCCGGCCGAGACGTGACGCAGCCGGCCTCTGGGAATGTGACTTTATTGATCTGCACTTTGGTGAGACTCTCACAGCGGGGTTATAAAACTCGAAGCTTTGGATGCGGATTGAGTTCCAGATGAGATAAAACACACTATTATTGCTCAGGAGACGCAAAGGAGTTAATTCTGATTCATGTAAGCAACTTAAAAAACTAAAATCGGACGCCAATGAGTTGCTTGTTATCAAGAGTCTAGAGCTGTGAAATGAATGTGCAAAGCAGCTCAGATCATTTGATGAGAAATGATTGAGTTCATATGGAGCCGTCTGAACACATTTTGAGAGACTTCGCTACTTCAGCTGGAATCTCTATTTGATGGTCTTATTGCTGTCATTAGAGATTTAGTCTTCTTGGTGAAGAATGATTTTTTTTTTTTAATAAAATTATGTTAATAAAAAATAAAATTACATATACAGTACAGGTCAAACATTTAGAAAAATTAAAATGTTTAATATATATTTTTAAACTTCTTCTGCACACCAAAGCTGCGTTTTTTTTTTTTTTGCTAAAAAATACTGTAAAATCAGTAAAATTGTGAAATAATATTGCAATTCAAAATAACTGTGTTCTATGTGTCTATATTTTAAACTTGAATTTATCCCTGTGATGAAATGCTGAATTTTCAGCATTATTATTCCATTCTTCATTGTCACATGATCCTTCAGAAATCATTCTAATATGCTAATTTGCTCCTCAAAAAAACATTTTCGATTATTTTCAGTGTTTAAAACAGTTGTGCTGCTTCATATTTTTGTAGAAACTGTGATATACAGACATTTTTAACCAAAATCAGTACTATTATTTAGCAAAGATGCATTAAATTGATCAAAAGCGAAAGTGAAGACATTGATTTTCTTTTTTTTTTTTTTTTTTTTTTCAAATAAATACTGTTCTTTTGAATTTTCTATTCATCAAAGAATCACAGTTTCCACACAAATATGAAGCAGCACAACTGTTTTCAACAGTAATAATCATACATGTTTTTTGAGCAGCAAATCAGCATATAAGAATGGTTTCTGAAGGATCATGTGACACTGAAGACTGGAGTAACGATGCTGAAAATTCAGCTTTGATCACAGGAATAAATTACATTTTACAATATATCCACATAGAAAACAGTTATTTTAAATTGTAATAATATTTCAGAATTTTACTGTTTTTTCTGTATTTTTGAACGAATAAATGCAGTCTTGATGAGCAGAAGAAACGTGATTTTAAAAGCGAAGAAAAAAAATCCTGGAAATTGTTTTATGTAGAAACTTTATACAGAAAGCACTTTTGTTGTTATATTGCGAATATATTCACACCACAGCGCGTCATGCTTCAAAATCTCTCGTCCCGTATTGCTCATATAGACCAATTGTCCATTAGGAAACAGTGGGAACATGGAAACCGCCGTAAATCTCTTGAGGGACTGTGGCACAATGAGTCCAGCGAGGCATTTCCTGCGATAAGCGTCTACTTGAGCCCGGCGCTGGATTTATTTTGGCCCAGGCGACGCGACCCTTGCGCCAAAGTAAACCAGACACCTGCTGCCAGGGACAAAGCCGAGAGAGAGCTGATCGCTGTAAGCAAAATATATCAGTTTCCAGACAGTAAATGAACGTTGCACTAAAAAAAACATAGGAAACACTCTGCTTTCTGAAATATTAGCCTCACTTTGGTGGCATGAAACCTTCCGGGCATGAGATTTGTCGTGTAAATGAACGTTCTCAAATGGCCAAGCATGTTTTTACTGGTCATTTGTCAGGTTTGGACTCTTTTCAGGTGTTTAAATGTACATATAATGAGAAATTTTACCTTAGGATGTTTACTGAGAAATATAATGAGAGATTCTAACAGTTTAACGGTTTAAGGCTGTTTATGTATATATTAAAGTTGTAAATAAATGCACAACTGTAACAGGATATCTTTATAATATCAGATGGTCTATATTTGTTTGTATGTGTTAAGGTCTTTTTAAAGACAATACTGAAATGTTCAACTATGAAAGCCCGTTTCTGCCATGGAATTAAAAAAAAAAAAAAAAAGGACTTTTCATCTCACAATTCACACATTTCTTCATATAAACTTGCAATTCAGATTTTTTTTTTTCTCGTAATTCTGTTTACATCTCACAATTCTGACTTTTTCCTCACAATTCTGAGTTTATATCCTGAAATTCTGATTTTTATTTTATTTCCCAGAATTCAGTTTTTTTTTTTTTTTTTTTTTTTTTTTGTATCTCACATTTCTGAAACTTTTTCTCAGAATTCTGAGTTTAATCTCACAATTATCACTTTATCCTAACAATTCCGAGTTAATATTCTGTAATTCAGTTTTTTTTTTAATCAGAACTCTGACTTTTTCCCTTAATTTCACGTTTATATCTTACAAGTCTGAAACTTTGTCTCCCAATTCTGAATTTATATTCTGGAATTCTGAATTTCTTTTTTTTTTCTCAAAATTCTGAGTTTTTTTTTTTTTTTTAATTATTATTATTATTCTGTGTTTATATCTAACAATTCTGACACTTTTCTCAGAATTATGAGTTTAAATCTCACAATTCTCACTTTTTCCTCACAATTCCGAGTTTATATCCTGGTATTCAGGTTTTTTTTTTTAATCGGAATTCTGATTTTTTTTTTCTTAAAATTACCCGTTTTTATCTCACAATTTTGAAACATTTTCTCAGAATTCTGAGTTTATATCTCACAATTCTCATTTTTTCTTATAGTTTTGTGTTCATATCCTGGAATTCTGATTTTTTTTTTTGTTTGTTTTTTTTTTTCTTGGAATTCTGACTTTTTTAAAATTCCGCCTTTATATCTCACAATTACAAAACTTTTTCTCAGAATTCTGAGTTTAAATCTCTCAATTCTCACATTTTCCTTGCAATTCTAAATGTATATCCTGGAATTCAGGTTTTTTTTATTGGAAAAAAAATTATTTTAATTTTTGTTAAAATTCTGCATTTATATCTCACAATTCTGAAACTTTTTCTCATAATTCTGAGTTTATATCTCAAAATTCTCACTTTTTTCCACAATTCTGAGTTTATATCCTTGAATTCTTGGAAATCTGACTTTTTCTTGAAATTCCGCATTTATATCTTTTTTTTGTTTCCACCACACACTAAGAAAATAAAAAAGATAATCTTGAAGTTTATATTTTGCAATCTTGCAAGATTTTTTTTTTTTTTTTTTTTTTTCAGAATTGCAAGAGAAAAGTCCACGTTTTAAGATTTAACCTTAAAACTCCAAATTTGCAACTACCCTTTTTTTTTTATCCCGTGACAGAAACGGGCTTCTAAACTCAGCATTGTTCACTGCCAACTTTAAATGTGTTGCACCTCTCACAAATGTCTCAGTGTATCTCTGTGCCAAATCCAATAAATCAAACCTTCAAGAAATATTAGTTCTGGATCTGTGGTGACAAATGTGTTTTTAGCAGCCGAGCCATTTCTAGCACCATGTGCCATTCAAATGCAACTTTATACCACATATACGACTGCAAGTTAAACTTTTTATTAGCTTTTTAATATTGTTTGGAATAACTACAAGCAGCCTGACTGAAATGCTTTGGAGAAGCAACTAGCCAGCTGTCTAAACGACAGATTTTGTTCCTAAATTTGGTAGTCCAGTGAAAGATCAAATTCCATTAGCAGCACCAAACAAAAAGCAAAAAGTGAACTAATGAGTCTGTTTTTTTTCTCTGCACTTTATCACGAAATGTGCAAAATGCAATGGCAGATACTTTATCACCAGTTGCACCATGCAAATTGCCTAGTAGGATCTTTTCCAAACATCCCATAATAGCTTGAGAGTTTCCTGTTTGTTTCCTGTTTGAGGACACACGTCCTCTCCTGCTTTAACCAACCTTCTCCTCTCCAGTCCGTGAGTCCAGAGACGGAACAGCTGCGGTTTGTATACGTGTGTGTGTGTGTGTGAGAGAGAGAGAGTGAGTAAGAGAGAGAGACTTACAGCCTCCAAAGTTTCTCACATCAGACTCGCATGTTTATTAACATTCTCTCTTGCCACCTTTGACCTTAATGTATTCCAGACACAGCCGTGAACCAGGAAAACCAACGGAACAAATTTTGCCGGATCGTGCTGCATGTAAATCATCAAGATGTTTCGTTTCTAAGGGATGTTGTGATGTTGAAGAGATGTGATGTGAAAACCAAGAACACATTGTGTTTTCGTAATCGCTTCCATGAAATCCTCCCTGCTGAAAAATAAAAACAGCCTAAAACAACCCGGTTTGGTGGTCTTAGCTGGTTTAAACTGGTTTCCTCTGTTGTGCACAGCCAGCGTAAACTCTGGCGCTCATTGCGGGTTGTTCTGTCCAGTGTTATTTGAGTATTTTATATTTATATATATATATATATATATATATATATATATATATATATATATATATATATATTTATATTATTTATATATTTATATATATATATATCTTGAAATTTAAAATTTAAATTAAATTAGTAATTTTATTTTATTTAGTTATTTCATATTTATTTTTTATTTCAGTTTTAGTTTTAATAATTTTAGTATTTTGTTTTAGTTAGTGTCCAAGATAACATTTCTGACTTTCATTTAAGTTAATATTTTAGTTTTATTTTATTTAGAAATAGCTTTCTTTTTTTTTTTTTCTTTTTTTTTTTAATTTTTATAATTTTTAGCAGTTCTATTGTGTGCTTTTATCATTTTTAACAATGTTTGTTGATTAAAATATTTCTTTTTAGCTTTCATTTATTTTGATTTCAGTTTTAGTCATTTTAGTACTTCAAGTTCAACATATTTCAGTTAGTTAGCCAAGGCAATATGTCTAATCTTCTTAAAAATTTAAGTTTTTTACATTTACATTTTTCATCTAATAGTTATGTTTTCATTTATTTCAGCTTTATGTGAATAAAGAAAAGTGTTTTTAATAGTTTTTATTAATTTAGTTAACGATAACAACACTGATTTTTATATAGTTACTCTATTTCTACATACTGTTTACTGGCAGTTTTATCCCTAAATATAAAATTTGGTTGCTTCTTTATAATCCGTGGAATTTTTCAATTGTACAAAAGGTTCTTTATAGTGAAAAAAGCTTTATATCTCACAACTCTGAGTTTATATCCTGGAATATATCCTTTCTTTCTTTTTTTTTTTAAATTCTGTGTTTATATCTCACCATCCTGAAACTTTTTCTCAGGAAAAAAAAATCTGCATTTATATCTGCAAATTCCTGGAATTCTGACTTCTTTTTTTTTTTTTTAAATCTCACAATTCTCACTTTTTCCTCACAATTCTGAGTTTATATCCTGGAATTCAGATTCTTTTTTTCTTGGAATTCTGACTTTTATTTTAAATTCTGAATTTATATCTCTAAATTCCGAAACTTTTTTTTCTGTGTTTATATCTCACAATTCTCACTTTGTCTCACAGTTTGAGTTAATGTCCTGGAATTCTGATTCTTTTTTTTTATTCTACATTTATATCTCCAAATTTCGAAACGTGTTTTTTTTTTTAAATCTCACAATTCTCACTTTTTCCTTGCAATTCTAAGTTTATATCCTGGAATCCATTTTTTTTTTTTTTTTTTTTTTTTTGAAAATCATAATTCTGTCTATTTTCTTAATTCCACATTTATATCTAACAATTCTTACTTTTTCCTCACAATTCCGAGTTTATATCCTGGAATTCAGATTTTTTTTTTTTTTTTTTCTCTGAATTCTGACTTTTTTTCTTAAAATTCTTCATTTATAACTCACAATTCTCACTTTTCCTCACAATTCTGAGTTTATATCCTGGAATTCTGTTTTTTTTTTTTTTTTTTTTGGTAAATCATAATTCTGACTATTTTCTTAATTCCGCATTTATATCTAACAATTCTTACTTTTTCCTCACAATTCCGAGTTTACATCCTGGAATTCAGATTTTTTTTTCTCGGAATTCTGACTTTTTTTTCTTAAAATTCTTTGTTTATAACTCAAAATTCTCACTTTTTCCTCACAATTCCGAGTTTATATCTGTCACATTTATGTCAGTTCTGTTTTGGTTTCTCCCATTGTCTCCCCCTGTCAGTCTGTTTGCTTTGGTTGATTCCTCGTTAGCGTCATCCCTTTCACCTGTCTGTAATTATTAGTTACCCTTTATAAGTCTGTCTCTGTGTTTAGTACCCTGTCGGTCTTTGATGTTTGACGTTGTATTGTGTGTGGATGTCTCTCATGTTCCTGACCTGATTACTCCTTGGATTTATATTAGACTTTTTGTGTTATGGATATCGTGTTCGTGTCTCGTCCATCCAGCATGCATCATAACAATATCCTGGAATTCTGTTTGTTTTTTTTCTTTTTGGAATTCTGATTTTTTTTCTTGAAATTCTGTGTTTATATCTCACAATTCAGACTCCTTTTCTCAGAATTCTGAGTTTACATCTTAAAATGTTCACTTTTTTTCCACAATTCTGAGTTTATATCCTGGAATTTATTTATTTATTTATTTTTTTTGGTTCTTTCATGGCAGTGCAGCGAAAACCCTCTCTTAAAACCTTTATTTCTAAGAGTGTGATTTGATGCCACTAACTTGGAAAACAAATCCAGTCATTTGTTTTTTTCAAAAGTGCTTATTGTATCAGCTTCATACCAGGCGGTCTGATAACAAAACCAGTCACAGATTGAGTAAAGCCAGTCAGATTAGAGCTTGCCAAGTCACAAAACTACTTTCCAGTTTTACTCTTTAGTCACAGGACTGTGAGTCTGAAACTAATAAGTACCCAACCCATCTGAAACCATCAATCCTGATCAGTGGAAACCAGCAAGCTGCCTGCGGCCGGTTTAATCAGTTTCTTTTCTTCACAAAGGTTATTTACAAGTTCGCTGGGGATGTCAACCAGAGTTTCAAAGCAAACCGGGGTCCGATTAATATTTCCTGAGTTTCCTACAGCTGTAATTTCTCATGTATCTGATGTAATGAAATTGCATGTAGGTCTGATTTTCTCATTCCAGCTGAAAAAAGCCTGCAGTGCCTTTCCGATGACAAGCGGCCTTTTATTCCCAGAGCCAAAGCCGTAGCCGTAGCAGAGAAATTAACATGAAACAGAAAGATGAGAGGAAGTTTTAATAGGAAAAGACCCTGATCTGTCACAGGAAGTGAACACCGACTCATATCTCACACACACATTCTGCCTCAGGTCTGGTTTCACTCCTAAAAAGGGTTTAGAGCATATTTTAGAGCCTTGCCTCCATGTTTATATGTCTTGATTTTATAGACATATTGTTTGTTTAATGCCCAAATTAAACCTTAAATGCATCATGCAAGCAATTGCGTACAATGGGACCATCCACATCTAAACATTCACAACTGCATTTTTGCGTACTTGCGTAGAGCACATTTCTGGCGTAAAACTCCAAAACAAGTCACTCTGATCAAGATGTTTTTTTTCAAGAGTTGGTCTGAATTCAGTTTGACAGTGTTTGGGTCATTTCTGACCTGCTGAACATGTTGAAACTCTTGTGCTGTAACTTTTGGAAATGTGCTCTGATTACACTCATACATTTCAACTTAGTTATTTTATACAATTTTACAGAATTACAAGGGATTTTACAAAAAGACAGCATAAAAACAGGATGGAAATAAATATTGAAAGCACATACAGTTGCAGTCAAAAGTTTACATACACCGTGCAGAATGTGCAAAATGTTAATTATTTTACCAAAATAAAAGGGATCGTACAAAATGCAAGTTATTTTTTTATTTAGTACTGACTTGAATAAGATATTTCACATAAAAGATGTTTACATATAGTCCACAAGAGACTTTTTAATTTAGCGTTAGTTGTTCTTGAGTCCTGTGTTTGTCTTGAACAGAAAAAGTCCCACAGATTTTTTGTTTTTTCAGCATTTTTGTGTATTTGAACTTTTTCCAACAATGACTGATCTTTTACGCAATGAGGACAACTGAGTGACTCATATGCAACTATTACAGAAGATTCAAACACTCACTGATGCTCCAGAAGGAAAAACAATGCATTAAGAGTCAGGGGTGAAAAAACTTTTGAATAGTATAAAGATGTGTGCATTTTTCCTATTTTGCCTAAATATCATATTGTTAGGTTGGCTTGACAAAGACTCATCAAGCTCCAACTGTCAAAATTCACATTTTTTAAACGCCCAGAATCCTTTGAGACTCAGTCAAGCTTCCCTTCTATGTACTATTTCTAATCCATTTAAACTCATTCAAACTTTCATTCTAATATTTATAATCTAGCCAAGCCTAGTAACTAGAATCATGCTAGTAACTTGCTAATCATGCTAGAAACATGCTAGCAATATGCTAGAATCATTCTAATAATTTGTTAATCATGCTAAAAAAATATGCTAGTAACATGTTAATCATGCTAGCAACATGCTGACAACATGCTAATCATGCTAGTAACTTGTTAACCATGCTAACAACATGCTAGTAACTTGTTAATCATGATAACAACATGCTACTAACTTATTAACCATGCTAACAACATGCTAGTAACTTGCTAATCATGTAAGTAGCATGCTAGCAATATGCTAGAAACATGCTAATCATGTCAGAAATATGCCTGTAACATGCTAATCATGCTAGAATCATGTTAGTAACTTGCTAATCATGTTAGAAATATGCTAGTAACATGCTAATCAGGCTAGAAACATGCTAGTCGTTTCTTAATCATGCTAACAAAATGCAAGCAACATGTTAATCATGATAACAACATGCTACTAACTTATTAACCATGCTAACAACATGCTAGTAACTTGCTAATCATGTAAGTAGCATGCTAATCATGCTAGAAACATGCTAGCAATATGCTAGAAACATGCTAATCATGTCAGAAATATGCCTGTAACATGCTAATCATGCTAGAATCATGTTAGTAACTTGCTAATCATGTTAGAAATATGCTAGTAACATGCTAATCAGGCTAGAAACATGCTAGTCGTTTCTTAATCATGTTAACAAAATGCTAGCAACATGTTAATCATGATAACAACATGCTACTAACTTATCAACCATGCTAACAACATGCTAGTAACTTGCTAATCATGCTAAAAATATGTTAGTAACATGCTAATCATGTTAGAATCATGCTAGTAATTTCTTAATCATGTTAACAAAATGCTAGCAGCATGCTAATCATGATAACAACACGTTAGTAACTTGGCAAACATGCTAGTAACTTGCTAATCATGCTAATCACAGTAGAATCATGCTACTAACTTGTTAATCACGCTAGAAATATGATAGTAACATGTTAATCATGTTAGAAACATGGTAGAAAACTTCTTAATCATGCTAGCAACGTGCTAGTAATTTGTTAATCATGTTAACAACACGTTGGTAACATGCTAGTAACTTGTTAATCATGCCAAAACATACCAGTAATCATGCTAACAACATGCTAGTAACTTGCTAATCATGCTAGAAATATGCGAGTAACTTGCTAATCATGCTAAAAATATGCTAGTATATTTTTTATAAATTGAACTATTATTTTTTCTTGTGGACTATATGTAAATATATTTTATTCTGGTCAGTACTAAATAAAAAAAAAATAACATGCATTTTGTATGATCCTTCTTATTTTGGTAAAATAATTAACATTTTGCAGATTGTACAAGGTGTATGTAAACTTTTGACTTCAACTGTAAATCACACACACCTTATGACTGATGATTATTCAAATAACGTCTTTACAAAGGTTGTCGTCTTGATGAAAAATGAAAAAAATTGGCAAAGTCTTGTTGCATAAATCTTAATCGTGAAATGTGAAAAATCAGGATCGTAACTCCATTACACTGGCTCACCAATGTGTAAGAAATCCTTTAGATGCACATCTGGATTTTGAATACAGGGTTTCTGTCTTGTCTTGATGGAGATTAATTGTTTCTGCTCTTCAATATAACAGACTCCTTTCCATTTGCTCTTTCCAGCTGAATTCGTCTGATGTGGCCATTCCAGTATGTACAGATATCAATCTAAGACCTAGTATTCATTGAAATCAGGCCATAGTAGTTCATTTATAATTACTGAACCACCAAAGTCTTATTTTTCTGCCCTGAAGATGACGTCGCAGGTGTAGATTGTAGATTATCTCATAGATGTTAACTCGACATGACAAGGGCCATAAAAATCCCAAAACAAGGTCCAAGCAGCGGAACGGTATCACAATTCAGCTAACTGACCCAAACCCAGAGCTCTCATGATATGAACTCCAGCTGTGAGTGAATATTAAGCGATCAGGAAACACCTCCAACGTTACACAAGCATCAAAGCTTTCGTAACCCCTGTAATTTCCAGCGATTCATGGCGACTGTTGTTTTGGAAAATATCGCTGTTCCTCTTGAGCTCATCTGTAGATGTTCTGAGCTCACTGGTGCGTTTGGGGACATCCAGCTTTGATTTTCACTTGTTTATGACACAACAACCCCAGAGAAGCTCTGAAGGGTTATGCCAATTTTGTTATTTAATGTATTAGGGCTGTTGGAAAACATTTTGTTTTCCTTTCTTAAAATAACCGCTTACTTAACAAGCAACCAGAACACCTTAGCAAATGCATCACAACCCCTTAGGAAAGACGATTAACTAATTGCTTATAACGTTTATTCAAAGAGACTTATGGTGCATCTATGCAGTTTATTGCTATGGCAAGGCTTAACAACTCCCTATTGGGAGAAAAAAAAAAAAACAGCTAAAACAAGGAGACCTTCTAAAAGATCAACCAAGCTTAAACCAGCTATTTTCATCCTAAACCACCTAAGACTAGGCAACCAGCCTAAGCTGGTTTTAGCTGTGTGTGTGTGTGTGTGTGTGTTTTGTTTTGTTTTGTTTGTTTTTTTAACTGAAACATAATAACAACATGCTAGTAACTTGCAAATCATGCTAGTAACATGTTAATTATGCTAGAATCATGCTAGCACATTGCTAATTATGCTAACAACATGCTAGTAACTTGTTAATTATGCTAGTAACATGTTAGTCATGCTAAAACCATGCTAGTAACTTGCTAATCATGCTGGCAGCACGTTAGTAACATGCTAATCATGTTATAATTGTGATAGTAACATACTAACAACAATGCTAATAACATGTTACTCATGCTAGAATCATGCTATACTTCCTAATCATGCTAACAACATGCTAATAACACATTAATCATGCTATAATCATGCTAATCATGACAACATGGTAATATCATGTTAGAATCATGCTAGTAACTTCCTAATTATGTTAACAACATGCTAATAACATGCTAATCCTGCTAGAAACATGCTAGTAGCTTGCTAATCATATTAACAACATGCTAATAAAATAAAAAAAATTGAAGCATGCTAGTAACTTATGTTAAAATCATGCTAGTAAAATGCTAATCATGCTAACAACATGGTCATCATGCTAGAAACATGCTGGTAGCTTGCTAATCATGCTAACAACATGCTAATCATGTAAACAGCATGCTAGTAGCATGCTAATCATGGTAACAATGTGGTAAAAACATGCTAATCATGTTGAAAACATGCTAATCACACTACAATCATGCTAACAACATGTTAGTAACATGCTAATCATGCTAGCAGCATGGCTAAACTATCCTAAATCATGGTAGCAACATGCTGATTCATGCTAGAAACTTAAGTTCCAACAGTTAATTTCAAACTTTCGGACAATGCTTTCTCAAGCCAACTTCAAAGTTCATCTGTGAACTTTACTCACCTAGTTGCTTATTAGGATGCATATTGCTAGCATATTGTCTAGATACCTTTCTTACACATACGGTAAGTGTGTGATTAATAGCCAGAATAAGCTACATTGTGTTAAAAAGTTTTGGGGGTAATGCATTACAAGTACGCAAGTTATGTAATCAGATTACTTTTTTTCAAGGAACTAGTAAAGTAACTTTAACAAACAATTTCTGAATTACTTTTTCAAATAAGTAACATCAGTTACTTCGTTTTCCCAATTAATTGACCGACTCCTGTCTGCCCTCTACTGTACAGAAAGGGCTTTTACATTTGCCAAAAAGAGAGCTCTTTAAAATATTCAAGTATCTAATAGTCCGCCTTGTTGGCAGAGGCTATTTACATTAACTCCGCCCACCAACGTGTGATTGGGCTAGTCAACACTACAAAAGATGACTATAAAGTAACAGCTCCAGTGGTGCAGATGATAAAACGCATGTGGTAGTTCTTGACGTGATCAACCCAGGTTCGAATTTGCCTTTTGACTATTTTTTTTCTCCCTTTTCAAATCTCATATCACGTTGGAATGGCATTTAAAGGAAATAACACTTAGTGCAAATAGCTGCTGCCTTTTAATATTAAAAACAAACAAGCAAGCCCAGCCCAGATGAGAAAAAGTAACTCAAAAGTAACATCATAAAAAGTAACTATATATTGCAATTAGTTATTTTTAAGGAGTATTGTAATGCATTACTTTTAAAAGTAAACTTTCCCCAACACTGCATCTTAGTGGTTTCTGGTTAGAGACTAACCGGAAGTTGAACCCGATCCTGATGAAAGTGTTTCACAAAGGTCCCTTCCCTCTGCTGGTTATTACAAACTTCCATTCCATAACAACAGGCCTTTTGTTATTCTTCTCCCGCTGTATTCTCTGTTTTCATGGGAAATGTTCATTAAGCAGCCTCGTTAAGAATGTTCAGTTGAGAAGGTCGTTGCAGTCTGAGAGTGATTGATTAATGCTGTGTTTGACAGGAGGGAAATCTCAATCCTATATCTCTTCTTTGTATACGTTAAACGGATGTCCCGCTGTGTTCAAAGGGTCAAGGATGATAAATGAACTTTTTCCCAGAATTCAGCGCCAACTACAATGCAAGAAAACAATCCCATCCTATAGTGGAACATAAACACATTTGTCTTTATCCTATAGTGTATTTTTACATGACAAAACATCCAGAACATCCAGTCCCCCAACCCCACGCCCCCCACCCCCCCACTCCGGCTGTAAATGTTAACTGAAGATCCCATTGCAAACAATATGGGAATGTTACTTTTGGCAAGTAATAACAAGAAGAAACATTTAAAAATGTCCATTCTTCTAAAATGTAACATTTTAGAAGACAGAATGTTCTGTTGATGTTACTGAAAGAACATTTGTTTATAACAAAGTTCTGAGAACATTCCTTGAACGTTCCTGGTACACTCTTAAAAATAAAGGTTTCAAAAGGGTGTTTTTGCAGTGATGCCATAGAAGAACTATTTTTGCCCAAAGAAACTTTCAGTGAACAGTTCTTAAAAGAGCCATTTTGAAGAACATTTTAAAAATCAACAGAACCTTTTTCAACTAAAAAGAACCTTTTCTGCATTTGAAAGTTTTTATGGATTCTCAAGGTTCTTCATGGAACCATAAATGCCAATAAAGAGCCTTGATTTTTAAGAGTGTATGCTAACTTCTGGCTAGCCTACAAAAATATGTAATCACCGCAGCGCTCTATGGAAAAATGCAGCTTAGCAATCACCGCTAAAAAAGAAAGGCAATCACTCAGTCACTCAAATGGACAGTTGCGACATTTTAGCGTGACATGTAGCGTTGTGCAATTGTGCAATTTTTTTCATCACAGAAAGTCTTTTACATGTAAATGAGGCTCGTGAACGTGCTCGATTCACAAATGTCAACGTTGTTGTCCCGCACAATAAATGTCACGCTGTTGCTGTTCACAGAAAGGGATGTTTATTTGAAAGGGATGTTTGTAGATGTGTTCTGTTGGTATTTGTAGCAGCAATTGTTTTTGTTGCATTTTCATGTTTATTTAAATGTGGGCTCGTCTTCTACAAAGTGCATTGCAGCTTTTATATAAACCACATCACCACTGCGTCCAACTCATTAGTGTGACTACAAACCATCATATTTAAACATCTTTTGTTTGTTGTTCTAATAACATCAGCACTTGAGTATCTTTTTAAATCTGTGTCTTAAAGGATTAGTTCACTTCCAGAATAAAACTTTCCTAATAATTTATTCACCCCCATGTCATCCAAAATGTTAATGTCTTTCTTTCTTCAGTCGCAAAGAAATTAAGGTTTTTGAGGAAAGCATTCCAGGTATTTTCTTCATATAATGGACTTCAGTGGTGGCAACAATGGGGTTGAAGGTCAAAATTGCAGTTTCAACGCAGCTTTGAAAGGCTCTACACCAGGGGTCACCAGATCCGGTCCTGGAGGGCCGGTGTCCCTGCAGAGTTTAGCTCCAACCCTAATCAAACACACCTGAACCAGCTAATCAAGGTCTTACTAGGTATACTTGAAACTTCCAGGCAGGTGTGTTGAGGAAAGTTGGAGGTAAACTCTGCAGGACACCGGCCCTCCAGGAACAAGTTTGGTGACCCCTGCTCTACACGATCCCAGCCGAAGTATCGGTTGGTCATTTTCTAAAAAAAACAAATATATAGTTTTTTAACCACAAATAAGACCCTTATTCCTCGGCTGTGATTGTGTAGAGGCCTTTCAAGCTTCATTGAAACAGCAATTTGGAATTGAAATAGAAGTCCACTATACAGAGAAAAAATCCTGGAATGTTTACCTCAAAAACCTTAATTTATTTTCGACTTGAAGAAAGAAAGACATGAACATCTTGGATGACATGAGAGTGAGTAAGTTATCAGGAAGTGAACTTCTCCTTTATTAAACTGGCAGTGGCGTCACTGGCATTTAGGTGTCTGCGAGCTACACATCAAACCGCAAACATATTAAAACGTCACAAAACAACACAAAGCTTCCCACAGACGTGGCTGTCTGACATTTCCGATCTAATTACACTTAAGAAATGTCACTCTTTGAGACAGTCTTGAGTCCTTCTGCTCACTGACCCGAGCTGATGGAAGTTTGTTCTGATCTCAGATCAGTCCTCAGGGGATCTGGAGGAGTGATGCTGGTCTTGGATCAGTCAGGCACAATGTTCTCTTGGTTGAGATGGTTGAGGTCCATCTGGGAAGAATTAACTATTTTTTTTTTACCGTGTGAACGGCCAGATGATGGTGACGTCATATAAATGATGGTGAGATTTTGTTGGATATATTTATTGTCTCTCCAGAACATTCCGAAATCTGCAATCACGCCATTCCTGCATGAGCCGGTCTGATTTTCCGCTGCACTGCTGTTTTCCATACAAAATGTACACGGTGATGGTGTCAGATAATGAAGCAGTTTGATATATAGGATAAAACTGTTTTTTTTTTTGGTTTTTTTTCATAAAAGGCACAAAATATCACCTCAACACATTTGATGAATGAATACACTCTTTTGAATATCAAAAAATTTTGTCTGTTTATAGATGTTTTTAGATTTATATTTAAATATGTTACTGTATAAAAAGGGGGGTACATTAAACAACATAGTACTGAATGGGTATCATATTCATGTACCATATTTAAATGGTAAGATGTTTTGAAGAATACCAGGGTATTACCATTGTAAGTGTTCAAAATCATAATACTGCAATGGTACATGTCCAAAACAATGCTACTACTACCACTGCATATTATTGTTAGTGACTCACTTTCACTGTCCTGCCATTGTTTAGTAATTAATTTAGAATTATCAGTTAAATATAAAAACACAAAGTGAATTCCTGTTCAAAGAGATGCATTCAGGATAAACAACAAAGGCTAAAACAAACAAGATACACTAGACAGAAACAAATATTGTTGGGCACATTACAGAGCTCATAGATGTAATTCACAACAGCTTCCAAACTACTTCCATCCACCATGCAGATCATTAATATTTTCAAGATTTGTTTCCAAGACATTTTCAAGCTCATTTTCAATGCAGCATTTTAACGCACCATTGCCGCGTTCACGATGTAAACGCACATCCAAAATATATTGAATAAAATCTCATATGTATTGTAATGGAGAGAAATTTAAACTATAAATATACATCTAATTCAAAACTGAAAAGTAATTATACAATTTTCAGTGCTATTTTTATGCTTATGCTTGTAAACAAAGTCCTTCTCAAGGACAATCTGTTCATTCAGTGGCCATTTTTACACTGCAAAGGTGGCACAAAAGTGCATCTGAAACTGTATTTAGGTATCTTTACACAGACTGTTTAATATTGCCCAGATGTGGCGCAAATGCATTTCCAACTGTATGCTTTGACGCTAACTAGGCCTGGAGGTTGGTTAGAGCATGCATAATTTAGTCTGGCTTTTATGCAGCATTGCATCTTTACACTTAATTTTGATCAAGCACAGAGCAGCCTTAACTAAGGTGTTTAAAGACACCTCAAGTTCCACCTCTTTGAGTGTAGAAATCCTGTAGTCTTATGTCAAATTTACACCACAAAGGTGGCACAGAAGCGCTTCTGATGTGGCATTTAGGTATCTTTACACAGACTGTTTAATGCTGCTCGGAAGTGGCACAAATGCATTTCCAACTGTATGCTTTGAGGAGCTAAAGTGGATCAGAGCAGGCATATTTTAGTCTGGCTTCTATGCGGCATTACATTTTTACGCAAAAGCTGCTTCAAGTCCTATTTGGGAAAAAAATGCTTTTCACACTCACATTTAAATAACATCTGACATTAATGTTGTTTCTTACACAGTGTCCTAACTACATGTGACCTGACAAAGATTTCAGCGACAAGCAATTTGGGTGTCCACGCCAGACGTGACGCAACACTGTGACGCAATAGAATCAATCTAATATCACAGCCAATCAAAAGCGTGTGTGGGCAGGCTCTTTCTGGAAGCGCACTGCACTCACAACAAAATGTATAGACCAGTTTGGAGTAGACATCACAGCTACGTCACTTGCAGCTGCGCACACATAGTGGTTGCAGAAAAACACTGGTAACAAGTGGAGGTAAATGGGAAAAATCCATGGAATAAGAGAAAAAAACAGTTTTTGTGTTTTTTGATGTTAAAATCGGAATGCAAATAATATTTATAGAATACGCATATGTTTAAACGTACATACTATGGATGAAAACTGCTATGATTACTCTACTTTTAAAGCATAAATTTGATTTAAACAATAGGTCTACATAATATTCACATATGCTGTTCATAGGGGACGTATTGTATTAGCCCTACAGTTACAGCGTGAAATATTGTTTAAACCTACTACTGTTAACATTTTTGCATAACATTTATTTATTTTATCTCACAATTCTGACTTTTTTTTCCTCGTAAATGCAAGTTTATATCTCCTAATTCGAACTTTATAACTCGATTTAACTCAAAAATAGTGAGTTTGTCAATTCTGAGGGTTAAAAAAGCCAGAAGTGTGGGATATAAACTATATAAGCCTGTTCTGAGCCGAGGGGAAAAGAGAGAATGACGAGTTGTTTTTCCTTATTAGAATTGTGAGATATAATCTCGGAATTGCAAGAATAAAGTCAGAATTTTGAAATATAAAATCAAATTTAGCCTTTTTTTTTATTCTTTTATTCCATGGCTCCATAAACTGTCACTTGAAAACCATCATTTTGTGTCACCAGATAGGCTCCACCACAAAAAACGTCATCCCTGTTTCGGATCTGTAAGACAATCCCACTATCTAATGTCAGTTTCGTTGAATAACATCGCTGGGTGACAAGCTCTTGTAATATGCGGAGAACATTTTGAAAAGGATATCTAATTAATATATTAAATTTTTTTAATTTAACTATTTTGTACCCTATCCATGTAATTCTCTAGCCGTAAAAGCTATCTCTCCGGGGTTTTCTGCAACCATGATGCGCTCGCATCCAGAATGTTTACTAACCTATAATTGGTCTATATATATAAAATCAAATCATAAATATTAAATCTTTTTAAGATTATTAAATGTACATACTGAGTGACTGATAACATCTTTGTTATGGAATATGCTTGTTGATTCGCAATGAGTTTGCAGTTTTACGCTTTGTTTCAATATATTTTCAAGATCTGAGGTAAACTATCTGTTGTAGTGTTGCACGATATACCGGTACTTCGGTAGTTTAAGTATCGCGATACCCTGCTTCTAAAAACAGTACGATTCCAAGTTTTACTATACCGGCACTTTAAGAATGCATTTTAATAAGAGCCGTATTTCCAGAGTAAAACACTGGGATGAATAGATTAAAAGTAGCCTATGTTAGTATATTTAAATCAAAACGCGATGCACTAGTGTCTGTGAACATTAAGCTGCAAAATACTTAAGCTGCATGAATCCGACATGTTCTGCGTGTCTCTGTTTTAGTGAATGTTGACGCTCGTGGTGTTTCAGCCTTTGCCGCCTCAATATGTGAGTAAATGAACAGAGAACTGCTCTGAGAGCCATTTCATGAGCATTTTACCGTTTCTTTTGCGGAAAACTATGGTCGTATCACATACAAACAGAAACCTAAAGGTCTTCACAGAAACCCGTCAAAATAAAAGTTCGGTTTAAATTGACAGTCAGAAATATATTGTGTAATGATAGTACTACTACTACTAAAAATTTTATTAAAACAACATTTAAGGAATTTTAACCAGGAAGTTATATACCAGAAAAATGTAAATACACAACACAGTATTTCTGAAAATAAGAAATAAGTAGTCTATAATAAATTAATTATTTATCAAATCTAATTATCGTTTATAAATTCATAAGACATGCTTTTGATTATTAAAATGTAATGAAACGGTTAAAATGGAATCCAGAAAATTAATGGAAAACACAAATTTACAAAAACAAAACTGAATTCCAAAAAATTAATAAAACGTATTTCATAGGGCCTTAAAAACGTTTAGAAACTTTTAATAAATTGCAGTTAAATTGTGCACGTTTCATGATTTCAATTAATTAGACATGCTTTTTGATTAATATTTTTTAATGTAACCATTAAAATAGAGTCTACAAAAATTGAAATGGTATGTAGGGGGGATTTCATAGGGCCCTATTTATTGTCTTTGTTTTATTGTAGTTGTCCTTTGGTTTGTTACTTGCATCTAGATTCTTATTATTAATAACAAAGATAAAAATAACAAAAAATAACAAAATCATGATATAAATTGTTATTGTGAAATAAAATTACTATATCATGAAAAAAGATTTGGCTTTATCCTTTTAGCTAACTTACCAATATAGAAAAAAAAATCTCTACATACCTGTAGGCTTGGGTAGTTGCTCAACATATTTTTGTCGTAGTACCGGTTGAGTAGTAGTATCGCGATATTTTAGTCTGGCAAAATTATATTCAAACTCACATTATACACATTTAAATTTGAATAAAGCACATAATCATTACCTGAGATTATCACTATCATATTCGTATGTTGTTGTTCCAGCCGTGACGTCGCGGAAATAAAAACCGCTTCTACAAGAGAATTCCGATTAACATGGAAATTTTATATTTTGTCGCGTGTAGTTAGAACACGATGTGTTATGCTGAAAAGGCCTAAAAACAGCTTTTATTTAAGGCTGGACCAGCCAACACACATGTGCAGTCCTAAAGGTGCATCTCAGAACACTGACTGTACCCACGGCAACCGCAGCTTCTAACGGCAGCGATTTGAGAGGCGGGAATATACGTTGCACTTTTATTCATAGTAATATGAGCGCACCGTTTTGATAAATCTTAAATCTTTGGCATTACACATAGGCCTACCGCAGAATGCTAACATAAAAATGTAATTAATTGTACAGCAAATCGAGTCTTAAGTGAGGAACAAACTGTGTAGAGTCTATGTAGAGTCCCAATCAGTTCAGCAGCAGAGCTTTAATCAGACAATCTCGATTTGTTACTTTTTACCACGAGTAATCCATCCAAAACAAGCAGAATGAATAACACAGATCCCCTCGTCAACACTCGGGCAGCAGTAAATACACACCGCCTCATCAGCGCCTCAGCGGGACAACACACTTTCCACATCGGACATGACAGATCGTGCCAGAAAGCAATAAAACTAACAAATGACCCAGACCGAATCCTAAATCTTGCTGTTAGACCATCCATAAGATCAGTATTGAAAGGCAGCACATGCGTTTGGCACCGCTGAGCTCATAAATCTACCCAGCAGCCCAGCTGATGCTACAGTACCTGACGGTGTTTGCTGAAAGCAGAAACAGAAGCTGGATTAACCTACAATGATTCTGGACTGTTCAGGGCTGTGGGTTAATGAAAGCAGGCTGACCCGTGACGAGCCCTTCACATTCTCTGTAGTGAACGAGATCCAGTCGGGATGTTGAATAGAGACCGCTGACCATTTCTTGTTAGGAAACACTGACATCTACTGGCCATTATGAGACATGAACTGTTCGCACTACAAACCAGTGCGCTCATAATTAAGATAATGCATTAAAATAATATAAGACACACCTATCTGCAATATCAAACAGCGAAACGATCTGTTTTGTACAGATAAAAATATCTGGACGCGGATGAGACCGGAAGCCAGACCCGTAAAATGTACAAATGGCCGCGCCCACTCTTCCGGGAAGAAAAAGGTGGATAGTATTTATTTGTTGACGACGTCTGTTCAAAATTTGTATTTGAAAAAAAAAAAAGCAAATATTGTTGCTTTATGAGTTAATATTCATCTGTTTTTCACACAGATCTGTTGATCGCCGAATGCACAAGCTTTTGAACAACGTGGGTGAGTAAACAGCGATAATTGTCATCTGTGAACTAGTTCTTTAATTTTCTGTATTTGTTCTGTAGTTGTTAAAATGGATTACATGCTGATTTGTGATTCATGTTAAGCAGATAACAGCTCTAACAGATGGCATATACTGTATTTCTAGTGATTGTGCACAAATCTCATAATCCTTGTTGGATTATTGAAACAGTTTTTGAGTGTGATGTTGTTTAAACTGCTCAATATTGAATACACAAGATAAAATCAGATAATGTTGGAAAGACTGAGCACTATTTAAAGTCTGATCTGGATATGCTGAATACTGGCAGCATATTAGAACAATAAAACATGCAGAAAAACGTCTTAGTTTGTATATGCTAACAGTTTGAATCACATGCAGACTGCACTTTCCAATGATATTTATTTGATTTTAAATATTGAATTGTTCCTTAATATTAAAAGTAACCCATCTTTTTTACTCTTATCTAACACTAAAATATTTCTTTAAATTATACTCTATTTAGTGATGTGGTTTGTTTTGTTGATTGTTTTACTTAAATAAACTGAAAAAAAAAGCTTTATTTTAAGGATGTCCTTATTATACAACACTTAAAATATTTATTTAAATTGTAGTCTATTTAGTATGTGGTTTGTTTCGGTGATTGATGAGCCAATTTTTTAATAAAAAAATATTTTATTTTATATTTTTATTTTATTGGTTATGCTTTATTTGAAGGCTTATTATATAACACTAAAATATTTGTTTAAATTATGCACTAGTGATGCAGTTTGTTTCATTGATTGTGGTACTGCTATGAATCGATTTTATGGAAAAAAAAATGTGATTTTATTTTATTGTGGGTTATGCTTTATTTTAAGGTGTCCTTATTATATAACACTTAAAATATTGGTTTAAATTGTAGTCTATTTAGTATTTGGTTTGTTTTGTTGATTGATGAACAGATTTTTGTAATTTAAAAAAATATTTTTTATTTAGTTTATTTATTTTTTATTTTGTTTTGTTTTGTTTTATTTTATTTTATTTCATTTTATTTTATTTATTGTACTGGTCATGCTTTATTTTAAGGTGTCCTTATTATATAACACTAAAATATTTCTTTAAAATTATACTCTGTTTAGTGATGCAGTTTGTTTTGTTGATTGTTGTATTGATATGAACAGATTTTATGAAAAAAAAAAATTATACATATATATTTTCTTGTGGGTTATGCTTTATATTAAGATGTCCTTATTATATAACACTTGAGAAAAAATATAGAGTGAGTATAAATTAATGAACTAAATATTTTATTATATTAAATATATATTTTATTTAATTAAATAAATATTAAATATATATATTTTTTTCAAGTTTTATATAATAATTTTATATAATAAGGATATCTTAACATCTTAATATAAAGCATAACCCACAAAAAAATTATATATATATATATATATATATATATATATATATATATATATATATATATATATATATAATTTTTTTTTTTTCTTCTTCTTTTTTTTTATTATAGTCTATTTAGTATGTGATTTGTTTTGGTGATTGAAATTAAAAAATAATTTCTTTTATTTTATTTATTGTACTGGTTATTCTTTATTTTAAGGAGTCCTTATTATATAACACTTAAATATTTATTTTGTTTTGTTAAGTGATGAACGGATATTAATTTTTTAATAATAATAATAACTATTTAAATTTGATTTCATTTTATTGTACTGTTTGTGCATTTTTTTAGGGTGTCCTTATTATATAACAATTAAAATATTTATTTATTTAATTATACTCTGTCTAGTGATTTGTTGAATGTTGAATGAACTGACTTTATTAAAAATCTACTTATTTTTAACTTATTAATTTAATTTAATTTAAATGAATTTTTAATTTATTTTTCAAGGTGAACTTGTTATGTGTAATTATGCAATGAAGTACAGAGTAATATTAATTGACAATGTGTTTATTAGGGTTAGAAGTAGGGTTTGGTATGGTTAGTTTCATGTAATATGCATCATTTACTGTTATTAAAAATAATAATAATAAACAATAAAATAAAATGTAACTATTTATTCATTTATTTATGAGTGAGGATAAATACTGTACTTGATTAAAACATTAATTTATGTCACTGAGATTTACCATGGTACAGTGATGTATCAGATGGTACAGTAAAAGTTTTTTAATAAGGAAGTAAAATATGTGTAAACAGTATGAGGGTCAAAGTCACCGAAGTGACCCAATGACCCGCGGCAGGACTGTCACGTGATGACGCTCAGTTCCGCCGATCTGAAGGTGCGCTCCGGCTGCGTTGTGTTTGAGCACCGGCGTTCAGTGCGCCCGTGACCACACGCACACCACCACCACCACCACCACCACCACCATCATCATCACCACTATCATCATCATCATGATGATGACACGCGTGCGGTCCGCGGTCTCGAACATCATCGGCGGCATCATGGCTTCGGGTTCCAGCGCGCAGGAGAACCATCCCGATCTGCCGCTCCGGTTCCCGTACTGCAGGCCGGATTTCCTCGCGCTGTCACCGGACGAGGTGGAGTGCTCGGCGGATCACATCTCCAGACCCATCCTCATCCTCAAGGAGATGAAGCTGCCCTGGGCCACCGGATACGCGGAGTGAGTAGCGTCGCGCCCGTCAACGCGCGCAGATCTGAGCATGCGGATGCTGCTGCGGAATGTTTGCGCTCCTCATGATAATCACATGAGGAACAGAAAATGAAAGATCCATGACACACATCCATACTTTCATTTCCATGCAGGTTTAGCAGGGCGCATGCGCGCGTTTTGCGCATTATATCATAACCTCATTCATGTGAGGCTGGCCAGTTGTAGATCTACAGCAGGCTTTGCATTAGGAAATCAGATTTCACACAGCCCAGGTTGAGTTTTATGCATTTATGATATGTTTGGCATCATAATTCATGTCTTGTGTGTGAGCCATGATATATGGATGCTGTTTTTAATCATTCCCAAACTCATAATGTTATATCTGGACTTAAATAGTAGCAGGATAGAGAATAATGAGCCACCTTATTTATATGCTATTGCAGTGTTTATTAATATTTTGTATTTGCTGTCATGTTTTTCCATTTCCATTTTAATTTTACCTTTTAATTTTAATTTATTGATTTATTTGATTATTTGAGTCATTTTAGTTTTAATTTATTAAAAATTAATTTGAATTTAATTTAATTTAATTTAGGTTTTCTACCTAAACTAATTCAGTTAGTTATTAGTAATTCAGTTAATATTTCTCATTTTTAGTTTTTGTTTTAAGTGTTTCTTTTAATGATTATGTTTTATTTTTATATATTTTTTTTAATTATTTAAATTACCAAAAAATATTTTGAATCGGCTAGTTTAATTAAGTAATTTTAGTCTGAACTTATTAAAAATTATTTTAATTCAATTTAATTTCAATTTAAATTTCAATTTAGATTTATTTTATAGGCTAATTTAATTATTTTAGTCAGTTTAGTTTAAATTTCTTAAAAATTAATTTTAATTTAATTAAATTTTCTATCGAATCTATTTAAGTGTTTCATCTAATGTTTATATTTTATTTCAGCTTTTAATTATTTAAATTACCAAAAAATATTTTTAATATACTGGTATAATTGTAATTTTAGTTTTAATTTATTAAAAATTTGTTTTAATTCAATTTAATTTAATATTATACCTAACTGATTTCATTTTTAAGTGTTTCATCTAATGTTTATATTTTATTTTAGCTTTTAATTATTTAAATTATACCAAAAATTATTTTTAATAGGCTAGTTTAATTATTTTAGTCAGTGTAGTTTTAATTTATTAAAAATGTATTTAAATTTAATTTTCTACCTAATCTATTTCATTTTTTAAGTGTTTCATGTAATGTTTATATTTTATTTCAGCTTTTATTTACATTACCAAAAATTATTTTTATTAGGCTAGTTTAATTATTTTAGTCAGTTTAGTTTTAATTAATTAAAAATACATTTTAATTTAATCTAATTTTAGTTTTCTACCTAATCTGTTTCAGTTTTTTAAGTGTTTCATCTAATATTTTTTTTCAGCTTTTAATCATTTAAATGACCAAACATTATTTTTAATAGGCTAGTTTAATTGTTTTAGTCATTGTAGTTTTAATACTAAAAGTTTAATTTAATTTTAGTTTTCTACCAAGAGGCAATAATCCTCATTTTTAGTTTTTGTTTTTTTTTTTTTTTTTTTCAGCTTTTAATTATTTAAATGACCGAAAATGATTTTTAATATCATGGTTTAATTGTTTTAGGTTTTGTTAACAATAACAAAACTGCAAATGGGAAATCTTTGAATGTAGTTCTGTCCAGTACAGTCTCTATACAGTCCAATCTCAAACATCTGAAGGTTCAGTTCACCTTTTATTCTCTAATATGAGGATGTTCAAGTGTAATTCACTCACTTCCCTTCCCGATGTTGGTCTAGAGAAGTGAGATTCACAGGGAAGCAGCTCTCAGATGTCTGTTCACATGATCATAATAGCTCAGGACTGGCTCATTGAGTGTCTCAGCGGTTCTTCATGTCCTCCGGCTCCTGCACTCTGAATGCGTTTCTGTTCACTGATCTGATGTTTAATGTTTAACTGGAGCAGTGGAGTATTGACCAGAACAAATGACCTCGAACAGACATTCTGCTTCTGACCTCTATCTATCTATTTATCCTATCATTCTATCGTTCTATCTATCTATCTATCATTCTATCTATCATTCTATCTTTCGTTGAATCATTCTCTCGTTTTATCTTTCTATCTGTCTGTCTGTCTATCTGTTCATCTGTCTATGTATTGTTCTATCCATCATTCTATCTATCATCCTCATTTCATCTATCTATCTATCTATCTGTCATTCTCTCATTCTATCTTATGTGCTATCGTTCTCTCGTTTTATCTATCATCTATCTATCGTTCTGTCATTCTCTCGTTCTATCTTTCGTTATATTGTTCTCACGTTCTATCTTTCTGTCGTTCTCTCGTTCTCTCTTTTGTTCTATCGTTCTCTCATTTTATCAAATTATTGTTTTATCTTTCATTCTATCTCTCATTCTATCGTTCTCTCATTTTATCTATCTATCTATCTATCTATCTATCCATCTATCCATCTATCGTTCTATCGTTCTATGTATCGTTCTATTGTTCTATTTTTCGTTGTATCGTTCTCTCGTTTAATCTTTCTATCTATCGGTCTATCTGTCTATCTGTCTGTCTATCTGTTCATCTGTCTATGTGTCATTCTATCTATCATTCTATCTATCGTTTTCTTTTGTTCTATCATTCTCATTTCGTTTCATCTATCTATCTATCTATCTATTTGTCATTCTCTCATTCTCTCATTCTATCTTATGTGCTATCGTTTTCTCGTTTTATCTATCATCTATCTATCTATCGTTTTGTCGTTCTCTTGTTCTATCTTTCGTTCTCTTGTTCTCTCGTTTTATCTATCTTTCTGTCGTTCTCTCGTTCTATCTTTCGTTCTGTCGTTCTCTCATTTTATCTATCTACCTATCTATCTATCTTTCTGTCGTTCTCTCGTTCTATCTTTTGTTCTATTGTTCTCTCGTTTTATCTATCTTTCTATCGTTCTCTCGTTCTATCTTTTGTTCTATTGTTCTCTCGTTTTATCTATCTTTCTATCGTTCTCTCGTTCTATCTTTTGTTCTATTGTTCTCTCGTTTTATCTATCTTTCTATCGTTCTCTCGTTCTATCTTTTGTTCTGTCGTTCTCTCATTTTATCTAATTATTGTTTTATCTTTCATTCTATCGTTCTCATTTTATCTGTCTATTTATCTATCGTTCTGTTGTTCTCTCATTTTATCTATCTTTCTATCTTTTTTTTTCTCGTTCTATCTTTCGTTCTATCGTTCTCTCATTTTATCTAATTATTGTTTTATCTATCATTCTATCTTTCAGTCTATTGTTCTTTCGTTTTATCTATCTTTCTATCGTTCTCTCGTTCTATCTTTTGTTCTATCGTTCTCTCATTTTATCTAATTATTGTTTTATCTCATTCTATCTTTCATTCTGTCATTCTCTCATTTTATCTATCTATCTATCTATTGTTCTGCCGTTCTCTCGTTCTATCTTTTGTTCTATCATTCTCTCATTTTATCTATCTATCTGTCTATCTATCTATCGTTCTGCCTTTCTATCTTTCATTCTGTCGTTTTCTCGTTTTATCTATCCATCTGTCTATCTATCTTTCGTTCTGCCGTTCTCTCATTCTTTCGTTCTCTCGTTTTATCTATCTATCATTTTATCTATCTATCGTTCTGCCATTCTCTCGTTCTCTCTTTCATTCTCTTGTTCTGTCTTTCGTTTTCTATCTATCATATATTGTATCCATCTTTATGTCTGCCCCTGAAATCTGAGTGATTGTGAGAAATGTTGTTCATTGAATCCACACACATTTTCTACATAAAAAGCAGCATTTCCAGCAGCACAAGACGAGACGTCACAAATGTCCCCGCAGAATGACATGTGTCTCCTCTCAGGACAAGCCGTGGACCATATGAATCCCATTAGATCCTCATTAGGAAAGAGGATGCAGGAATGGGTTTCCGTGGAAACCCTGTTGCGATGGGGGCAATTATCAGATGCTCGTGAACGAGCGTCATGCAGTCTTGTGCTCTTTAGACTCACGCTGTGACTCATCTGAGGAGATGATGGCAGTTGTGCATCATCGAGAAGCGTTTAAGAGCGCGAAAAGCTTTGTTTGATGAAGACCAAGAGGTTGTAGGTTTAAGCAGGATTAACTATTCCATCACCACTGTGCCAAGTTTTCATAAGAGTCTTGAGTCTCTTTGGGTTAAAGTTGACTTCCTGCAGAGGATGTTTATGAGGAAACTGCAGCTGTGATGATCTTCTGTGTCTCTGCAGGGTGATCAATGCAGGTAAAAGCGCCCTAAACGAGGACCAGGCGTGCTGTGAGGTGGTAGAGCTCAGGAAAAGACCCGCAGACCCGTCCAGCCCCAGCTACACACCCACCAGGAGACGCTCCTCGCTGCCCAGCACAGACATCCTGGAGACCATCGACAGCACAGTGAGGCCTTCTCTCCGTGTTTATAATGTGTTTTTAGTCATGTCCGTTATGACTCAGTAATGTTGATGTAGCAATGGGCAAAAATGCATTGTATGGGTCAAAATGTCATTAGGATATTAAGTAAAGATCATGTTCCATGAAATTATTTATTAAATTTCCTACCATAAACATATCAAAACTTAATTTTTGATTAGTGATATGCATTGCTAAGAACTTCATTTGGACAACTCTAAAGGCGATTTTGTAGCCTCACATTCCAGATTGTTGTATCTCGGCCAAATATTGTCCAATATATCAACGGAAAGCTTATTTATTCAGCTTTCAGATGTGTAAATTATAGATGTATAAATAAATTATGACTGGTTTTGTGGTCCAGGGTCAAATATGGAAAGAATGGATCATTATAGAGTGAATGGGGTGATTTTTGGGCAAGTGCATTTTATTAAAAAATAAAACATAAATAAATGAATAAAAAGCTGAAATGTAACTTATTACTCAGACTTTCTAAGCATAAATACTTGAACAATTTGGGGGAAAACATGAGCAAAATTAGGTGTTTATACTTTACAAGAACCAACTCAAACCTTTTTCAGTAAACATGAAGTGAACAGAGCTTATTTTTTATTTCTTGTCACTTGAGCTTTCATAGGCCACATTCCCACTGTTTTGATTTAAATTCAGTATGACTATAAAATAATAAGAATTATTACGATTTTTATGGATTATTATTAATATTAATAAACAAAATATTAAAAACAAGACTAATACAAATAAAATCTAAAAATAAAAACTATATATTGTAATATTGCTATTGTACTATAAAATAATTATATTATAAAAAATTACAATAATAATATTTATTTTTAATTAATTAATATGTAATTAATTTTTTTTAATTCATATTTATTCACATCTTAATTTTTTTTATTCCCAAACAATAAACCATTGAGCTTTTTTAATATATATATATATATATATATATGCAAATGTCTGTGTGTGTATATATATATACATACTCTGCTGTCTAAAAGTTTGGGATCAGTAAGATTTTAAATTTTCGTTTAAAGAATTTTCTTATGCTTATCAAGGCTGCATTTATTTGATCAAAAATACAGAAAAAAACTGTAATATTGTGAAATATTATTGCATTTTAATATTGCATTTTTCTATTTTATTATATTTTCAATTTTTTTTTTTCCTGTGATGCAAAGCTTAATTTTCTGTATCATTACTCCATTCTTCAGTGTCATGTGATCCTTCAAAAATTATTACAACATGATACATTTATTAATTAATTCATTTTTGGGAACTGTTAATACATTATTTCAGGACTTTTTAAGGAATAAAAAAATAAAAATAACAGCATTTATTTGAAATAGAAATCTTTTGGAACAGCAAATATGGAACAGTATTCAAAAGTTTGTAATTACTATCGTAAAATATATTGCCTTCATCACTCATACAGGTTTGATTCACAAGGAATACATGAACTAATAACAAACAGATGATTAAACTGATGATTTTATTTTACAGCCTTGCATTTTCAATTTCAAGCTACTTTGGTTTTGTTCACACAGTTCATAAATCTAATTTGGTTTTCAGATCTGTTATCTCCTCCCTTTAGTCTTCATAGTCTGCGCAAAAGGACTAGAAATGTCACTCAAAATGTTTCTAGTACCAGAATAATGTGAAGGGAACATGATATGCCATTTACAACACAACTATTCTAGTATAACATTTTCTGAGTGCTAAAGAAT
Organism: Cirrhinus mrigala; assembly: GCA_036247105.1. NCBI lineage: Eukaryota > Metazoa > Chordata > Actinopteri > Cypriniformes > Cyprinidae > Cirrhinus > Cirrhinus mrigala. The sequence goes on along the minus strand of CM070031.1, from coordinate 19,230,096 downwards.
TTTCATCAAAAAATAATGTGAGGTAGGATTTGATTTTATCCATCAGGATTTAAACGCATCAAGAAAAGTCAACAGAAAGAAAACTTTGCATTTCAGTGAAAGGTTTTGTAATTTGCAGAAATGTGATGAATCATGCCCAGAAAACAGGAACACTGTGTCAACACTTTGGTATACTTCTAAAAAGAGAACTTATTATGGAAATAATATACTTTAAAATAATACTGCAAACTAAATGTAATGTTGTATTGCATGTTAAAATGTGAAACTATATTATAGTTTAAATATATATTGAATGCCGTTACCGAACTTGAACTTTAGAGTTTTTTCTTGAAACACTCTATTTGTAATTTTAGAATACACTTTTATAAGTGCATATTGAAAACAGCTAAGTGCACTTCTTTTTCACAAGGGAGTTTAATTTTTGTTTTTAAAAACACATTTTTCTGTGCATGCTAATGTAATGCTTTCGTGAATCTGTTCGTGTAGGAGGTGAAGGAACTGCACTTCCACTACTGGGCTCTGTTTGACGGTCACGGCGGTTCCGGAGCCGCGGTTTTCGCAGCCAAGTTCCTCCACCTCCACATCGAGGAGCAGCTCCAGGAGGTCTTGGAGATCCTGCAGAACCCGTCCCTCCAGCCGCCCACCTGTCTGGGCGAGGAGAACCCCGTCCACCACCTCCACCCGTCCTCCGGCTGCTCCCAGCGAGGCCTGTCCCGGGCGGCTTCGCTCAGAGGGGCCGCCGGGGCCCCGGGGTCCCCCAATACAATGGCCCCGCGGTTCTTCATGGAGAAGAAGATAAAACAGGAGAGTCTGGTGGTGGGAGCCATAGAGAACGCCTTCAAGGAGATGGTGAGTGTTACTGTAGTAAACTCACACGACCACTAGATGGCAGGCAGTGCTTATTATTGTAAACGATTGCGTTAAGTTTAAAATTCAGCTTTGCGTCACAGGAATAAATTACATTTTAAAATATATTCAGATAGAACACAGTTATTTTAAATTGTAATAATATTTCACATTTTTTCTGATTTTACTGTATTTTTGATCAAATATATGCAGCCTTGGTGAGCACAAAATACTTACAGATGTACTTAAATTAGCAATATAAGTGCTTTTTTACTTAAATGTTGATTGAATCCAGTCTCATGTTGGTTTTACTGACTTTGATCGAGTTCTTCATGTGTTTGTGTGATCTCAGGATGCACATATTGCTCGAGAGAGGATGGTTTACTCTGTATCTGGAGGATGTACTGCTCTTGTGGTGACGTATTTGCTGGGAAAACTGTATGTGGCCAACGCTGGTGACAGCAGGTGAGGATTGTCATTTTGTTAAACATACTTAAATTTACCCACACCTTGCAGAATCTGCAAAATGTTAATTATTTTACCGAAATAAGAGGGAACAAACAAAATGCATGTTATTTTTTATTTAGTACTGACCTGAATAAGATATTTCACATAAAAGATGTTTACATATAGTCCACTAGAGAAAATAATAGTTGAATTTATAAAAAATGATCCTGTTCAAAAGTTTACATACACTTGATTCTTAATACTGTGTTGTTACCTGAATGATCCACAGCTGTGCTTTTTTGTTTAGTGATAGTTGTTCATGAGTCCCTTGTTTGCCCTGAGCAGAAAATTCCTTCAGGTTTCACAATTTCTTTGGTTTTTCAGCATTTTGTGTATTTGAACCCTTTTCAATAATGACTGTATGATTTTGAGATCCATCTTTTCACACTGAGAACAACTGAGGGACTCATATGCAACTATTACAGAAGGTTCAAATGCTCACTGATGCTCCAGAAGGAAACACAATGCATTAAGAGCAGGGGGGTGAAAACTTTTGGAATTTGAAAAAATGGGGTATGTTTAACTTATTTTGTCTTGTGGGGAACATGTAAGTATCTTATGTAGCTTCTGAAGGGCAGTACTTAATTAAAAAAATATGATGTTTAGGCAAAATAAGAAAAATGTACACATCTTCTTTCTGTTCAAAAGTTTTCACCCCCGGCTCTTAATGCATCATTTTTCCTTCTGGAGCATCAGTGAGTGTTTAAACCTTCTGTAATATTTGCATATGAGTCCCTCAGTTGTCCTCAGTGTGAAAAGATGATCTCAAAATCATACAGTCATTGTTGGAAAGGGTTCAAATACACAAAAATCCTGAAAAAAAACAAAGAATTTGTGGGACCTAAAAGATTTTTCTGAAGAACCGCAGGCAGTTTAACTGTTCAGGACAAACAAGGGACTCGTGAACAGCTATCACTAAACAAAAAAAAAAAAAAAAGACACACATCTGTGGATCATTCAGGTAACAACACAGTATTAAGAATTAAGCATATGTAAATTTTTGAACAGGGTAATTTTTCTAAATTCAACTATTATTTTCTCGTGTGGACTATATGTAAACGTCTTTCATGTAAAATATCTTATTCAGGTCAGTACTAAATAAAAAATAACATGCATTTTGTATGATCCCTCTTATTTTGGTAAAACAATTAACATTTTGCAGATTCTGCAAGGTCTATGTAAAGTTTTGACCTCAACTGTATCTTCCTCAGTGGTTTTGTTTTCCTGTACAAGTATCTAAACATCCTTAAATCAAAATAGATTTATTTGAGATGCAAACTGAGCATTAAGTGAGTTTATGCTTAAAACGAGAACTAATACTGTCAACTGGGTATGAAAGCTTAATTTCCATTTTAATTAAGTTGATTTTTCTGATCTCACTGGAAGATATTTGTTGTTTATTTCAATCAGAACTTATCTTAAGTAATTATGCTTCTCAAGTTAATGTATCTTGATTTTAAGAAACTTTAGACATTTGCACAGGTAAAAAAAAAAAAAAAAAAAAAGGAAGATTATCACTTTTTTCAGAGGGTACAATAAAAGCTATTTCCATATTCTAGTGTTTGTAAGCAGAGATATTCAAGCCTTAAAGGCCACTCCCAAAACAATAAGCTTATTTTTTTGTAAAATTTGTGAAAACATAATGGAGATTTGTTGGAAATTGTGCTTTAAAAAAGTCTGCAAAGTTCTGCAGCAACCCTGCACAGTGATGACACATATTAATAATAATTTCAATAGTACATATGCTACCATTCAAAAGTTTGAGTTTTTTTTTTTTTGTAAAGAAATTAATACTTTTATTTAGCAAGGATGCATTTAATTGTTCAAAAGTGAAAGTAAAGACATTTATAATGTGCTTTCTGTTTCAAATTGACGCTGTTCTTTTGATCTTTCTATTCATCTGTGAAGGTTTTCACCCAAATATGAAGTAGCACAACTGTTTTCAACTTTGATTATAATCAGAAATGTTTCTTAAGCAGCAAATCAGCATATTAGAATGATTTCTGGCGGATCATGTGACACTGAAGACTGGAGTAATGATGCTGAAAATTCAGCTTTATGCTACAGGAATAATTTAGATTTTGCAATGTATATTCACATTCCATTTTTATTCTCTTCTGTTAAATTCCTCATAATTCTCTAAGCTCTTCTCCAAAACGTGTAAAACGTGCACTTTGTTGTGTTTCAGGGCTCTGATTGTCCGTGGAGGAGAGATCATTCCCATGTCAAGCTCTTTCACTCCTGAATCGGAGCGGCAGAGACTTCAGTTCCTGGTGAGAGAGAAATCTGGATTCAGCTCTGTCATGTTCAGCAGCTGGCCTTATTTGTTTGCATTCTTTAAAGGTCAAAATCCCTGATTATGGAGCACGTTTGTGGATTTCCACTGTTTTTTCTCTCTCAGGCTCACCTGCAGCCTTCACTGCTGGGAAACGAGTTCACACACTTGGAGTTTCCCAGAAGGGTCACAAAGAAAGAGGTGGGGAAGAGAATGCTGTACCGAGACTTCACCATGAACGGATGGTGAGTTCCTGTCGTGATGTGATGTGATGGATGCTGCTCTACTGGATCTGATTAGCTGTCAAACATTTGACAATCAGCATCAGTTAATATTATTCTGTTTAAGACCTGCTCACCTAGGAAGAAACTGCTTGACTGACATTTAAAGTGACCAATCAGAGTTTATTTTGTTTTTATGTGCTTTTGTTATGATGCCTCAATAATGGACCAGAAAGTAATTAAAAAAATGTTAATCAAATGAAATTCAGTATCTATAATTATTATATTAATATAATAATTATTATAATAATTGATAAAAAAAATCGAATAATATTACCTATAATTAAGTTGATATTTATTATTATTTTATTCTAGCATTTATTAATTACGTAAAAATGTACTTAATTATTATTAATCAATAAAATAACAAATAATAATCAAATAAATTAAAACAATTAATTTATATAACTTTATTTTAATATATTAAATATATAAATATATTTACTGATACAATTAATGTAATAATGATCTATATTTATTGTGTTTACATATATTTACACAAACAATTAATATTTGTTAATTCTAACATAAATATAATAATTATTATTCAAGTAAATATTGTTTACTAGTATTAATCAATAAAATCAAATAATTTGATCTGTGTATTTGTACCGAAACTGACAAAAAATTATTGTGGTATTGTGAAAAAGACACAAAAGCAAAATGTACTCTGGTTGATCACAAACACTTACATTATATTTATATATTAAAATAACAGTAATATTATTTTCATTTTCATTATTTATTAAATGAAGTACAACATAATATTATTCATCAATAAAATCACATAATAATTATCTGTATATTTGTACACAAATCAACAACAAAAAAAAAAAAGTACATTTCAATATGGGGATCTAGGGCTCGACCGATATGTGTTTTTCAAGGCCGATGCCAATACCAATTATTATAGCTCAAGTAAACTGACAACCGATATTTTGAAATGATATATATGTCTTGTGTAAAACTTAAAATTAATGTCAAACCTAAGACTAACAAGGGCTCTGACAGAAACTTTCTTTAAATGCTTTTAAATTATTTTATCGGCAAATCGTTTTTGAAAATGACAGATACCGATAACCATGAAAATGCCTAATATCGGCACCTATTATCAGCCAGGCCTTTCCAGAATACATTTTTGGAAAAAACAAACATTTTGTACATTTCAATATGTACAATCTAGGGCTCGACTGGTATGCATTTTTCAGGGTTAATGCCGATACCAGTTTTTATAGTTTAAGTAGACCGATAACCGATATTTTGAAATGATATGTATGTTTGATATAAAAAAATTAAATAAATGTCGAATATAAGAATAACAAGGGCTCTGACAAAAACTTTCTTTAAATGCTTTTAAATTATTTTATCGGCAAATCGGTTTTGAAAATGACCGATACCGATGACCATAAAAATGCCTAATATTGGCACAGATTATTGGCCAGACCTTTCCAGAATACATTTTTGGAAAAACAAAAATTTTGTACATTTCAATATGTATAACCTAGGGCTCGACTGATATGTGTTTTTCAAGGCCGATGCCAATACTGATTGTTATAGCTCAAGTAGACTTGATAACCGATATTTTGAAATGATATATATATCTGGTGTAAAAATTCTAATTAATGTCAAACTTAAGAATAACAACAATTCTGACAAAAACTTTCTTTAAATGCTTTTAAATTATTTTAGCGGCAAATCGGTTTTGAAAATGACCAATAACAATAACCATAAAAATACTTAATATCGGTGGTGATTATTGGCCTGGCCTTTCCAGAATACATTTTTGGAAAAACAAAAATTTTGTACATTTCAATATGTATAACCTAGGGCTCGACTGGTATGCGTTTTTCAGGGCTGATGCCGATACCGATTGTTATAGCTCAAGTAGACTTGATAACCGATATTTTGAAATGATATATATATCTGGTGTAAAAATTCAAATTAATGTCAAACTTAAGAATAACAACAACTCTGACAAAAACTTTCTTTAAATTCTTTTAAATTATTTTAGCGACAAATCAGTTTTGAAAATGACCAATACCGATAACCATAAAAATACTTAATATCGGTGCAGATTATCAGCCAGGCCTTTCCAGAATAAATTTTTTTAAAAAACAAAATTTTGGGCTGATACCGATTATTATAGCTCAAGTAGACCGATAACCAATATTTTGAAACGATATATGTCTGTTGTAAAAATTAAAATGAATGTCAAATGTGAGAATAACAAGGACTCTGACAAAAACTTTCTTTAAATGCTTATCGGTTTTGAAAACGACCGATGCCGATAACCATAAAAATGCCTAATGTTGGCAACGATAATCAGCCAGGCCTTTCCAGAATACATTTTTGGAAGTGTGTGTGTAGAAATCAGATTTTCTGTCAAAACATTAGTATGGATTTGGTGTTTCATTTTGTTTATAATTTGCATCAAATGGTCTGTGAACGATTGTGGGCGGTTCGCCTTGAGTTCAACACTAGGATCTGATTCTGGTTCGAAAGAAGTGAGACAGATCCCGTCAGAATCAAGTGTTTATAGCCGTTCCTCAGGAGACACGATTGAACTTCCATTAGTGAGGGAACGTGTGTGTGATCCTGCTCAGAAGTGTGTGTGCATGAGTGTGTGTCCTCAGGGATGTAATTGAGCTCACGACCTCATCAGAGATGCAGCGCTGCACTATCAGACATTGATGCTGAGTCGTGTGGGAGTGCCGCTGCATCAAGGAAACATATACAGTATTTTATAAGTTTAGTTGCTCAAACATCTAAATTGATTAAAGGAATAGTTCACCTAAAATAATCTCAGAGTCATTCCAAACCCAAATTACACTGTTACTGCATTAAAAAAAGTATGAAGCACATGATTTAAAACATTCAGTCAATGGAGGCCCAGTCTTTTAAGCTTCAAAAAGAATTCAAAAGCAGGTTAACAGTTATCTATATGCCACTTGCACTGTATTTCAAGCCTTCTGTGTTTGTACAATGGATGTGAATGAGAAACAGATCTTAAATTTCCAGGTTTTATGACCTGGAGCAATTGATTTGTTGAAAAGATCTGCCTTAAAAGAATGATTCATTCACAAATTAGTCATTGCTTTGTCTCTTATGAGCACTTTTGAAAAGACATTATTTAAATCTCTTACTTTGTGCTTCACTGAAGAAAGTAATTTGAAATAAATATTCATTTCTGGCAATATATGCCACAGTTTTGGGGATGATAAGATTTAATGTTTTTTTTTTTTTTAATGTAAAGTCTCTTTGGCTCACCAAAGCTGCATTAATTTGGTGAAAAATCTAGTAAAATCAGAAAAAATCTAAAATAATTTTACAATTTAAAATAACTGTTTTCTATGTAAATATATTGTAAAATGTTATTTATTCCTGTGATCAAAGCTGAATTTTCAGCATCAGTACTCCAGTCTTTACTGTCACATGATCCTTCAGAAATCATTCTAATATGCTGATTTGCTGCTCAAGAAACATTATTATTGTCAGTGTTGAAAACAATTATTCTGCTGTTTGTGGAACTCATGATTCATTTTATTTTTCATAATTCTTTGATGAATAGAAAATTCAAAAAAACAGCATTTATTTGAAATGGATTTTTTTTTGTAATTATAAATGTCTTCACTGTCACTTTTGATCAATTTAATGCATCTTTGCTGAATAAAAATATTGATTTTCCTACAAAAAAACAGCTTAATGACTCTGTAATGTACATGTGACTGTTCAACACTCGTAGATAATTTTATAACTATTTTATGTTTTCAAAACAATGTTCACTTTACTTTCTGCAGCTAAAAATCTCTTCTTTCTCTGAAAAGTCTCAGACGTGCTCTTCCTGCGTCGGAGTGTCTCTTCACTTCAGGTTCAGCTGTTGTTTGATGTTTGTTGTTGTGTTTTGTGCAGGGCCTACAAAACAGTCCAGGAGGAAGATCTGAAGTTTCCACTCATATACGGAGAGGGAAAAAAGGTAAGACGGCAGTATTCCTGCCTCACAGCCTACAGAAATCACAGCTCACTCAATTGTGACTCTCACAGGAGGTCACAGGAGGGTCAACTTACAGTTAATTATACGTCTTTAAGCAAGTTTAGTGTCTTGTATTTCATCTAGGTCAGCCTGTCTCTGTTAACCATATTAATAAATGTTCTAAAACTTCATAACTCCACTTTGTTGTAAAGAAAATAAATAGTTTTTATAATCTTTCACCAAAATTTAACAACTTTTGTTTGAAAAGACTTCACTTTCTGGCTGATATTATCAAGGCCGGACAGCTGGGGAAGAATGTCATTTAGCTTGTGTTTGTGAATCTGCTTTCTTCTTTGCCAAATTTGGAGAATAAACCATCATGTCAACTTTAGAGAGAAGTGAACTTCAATGCTAGCAAAAAAAAAAAATTAAAAAACATCTTCAGATGTTCAGAAGCAGTTGCACTGAGATTTTATCATTTCTTATCGTGGAAATGGGTAATTAATTAAATAGCAGTTCTTGCTACAGCACATCAGTCATCACTACATACTAGTATTTAAAGGAATAGTTAACCCAAATATTGCTCAAATTTGCTGAAAATTTAATCTCCTTCAGGCCATCCAAGATCCAAGATTTTTAATGTTTTTTGAAGAAGTGTCCTCTGCTCACCAAGCCTGCATTTATTTGATCCAAAGTGCAGCAAAAACAGTACAATTGTGAAATATTTGTGCTATTTAAAATAACTGCTTTCTATTTGAATATATTTTAAAATGTAATTTATTCCTGTGATTTCAAAGCTGAATTATTAGCATAATTATGCCAGTCACATGATCCTTCAGAAATCATTCTAATATTCTGATTTGCTGTGCAAAAACATTTATTATTATTATTATTATTATTATCATCTTGAAAACAGCTGAGTAGATTTTTTTCAGTTTTTTTGACAATTAGACTTTTGTAACATTATAAATGACTTTTGTAACATTATAAATGTCTTTATCATCATATTTGATCAATTTAAAGCATCCTTGCTGAATAAAAGTATTAATTTCTGTAATTTCTTTCCAAAAAAAAAACAAAAAAAAATTATACTGACTCCGAAAGATTTTTATTTCAGCTAAATGCTGATTTTTGGATCTTTCTATTCATCAAAGAATCCTAAAAAAATGTTTTAAATATTTATGATAATAATAATAATAATAATGTTTCTTGAACAACAAATCAGCATATTAGAATGATTTCTGAGGCATCATGTGACACTGAAGACTGGAGTAATGATGCTGAAAATTCAGCTTTAATCACAGAAATAAATTACATTTTAAAATATATTCAAATAGAAAGCAGTTATTTAAAATTGTAAAAATATTTCACAATATTGCTGTTTTGCTGTACTTTGGATTAAATAAATGCAGGCTTGGTGAGCAGAACAGACTTCTTTAAAAAAAACATTAAAACTCTTACTGTTCAAAAACTTTTGACTGGTAGTGTAGTTTGATGAGTTTGATTCTTCATCGCAACAGGTTTTGGCAAAACTTTGAAATTTACATCACTTGCGCACCAATGGATGTGAATGGGTGCCGTCAGAATGAGAGTCCAGACAGCTGATAAAAACATCACAATAATCCACAAGCAATCTAAACCACTCCAGTCCATCAGTTAACATCTTGAGAAGTGAGTCCATAGTTGATAATATTGCTTTTTCCAGTGAAAAAAGTAAACTTGTCTGAATCAAGAGAGAAATATGCACAGATCAAGCACTGTTTACAAGCCAAAAAAAATCCAAAACAGCTCTAAACAAATATGTGAGTGGATTTTGATGTGAGAGGAAGCGTTATTATGCCATGAAGGCCATGAAGTTTAAGTTATGATGGATTTGTTTTTTATTAACACACAGCTTTTCACTTTACAAGCTGTTAACTGATGGACTGGAGTGGTGTGGATTATTGTGATGTCTTTATCAGCTGTTTGCACTCTCATTCTGATGGCACCCATTCACATCCATTGGTGAGCAGGTGATGTAATGCTACATTTATACAAATCTGATTAAGAAACAACCTCATGTACATCTCGGATGGCCTGAGGGTGAACGCATTTTCAGAAACCTTCATATATTGGCGAACTATTCATTTCAGCCTCTAGCGCTAGTATTAAATTTGAGCGTTTGTGCAGCATCCTGCAGCGTCTGTGCTCCAATCGGGGTGTTAATGTGTTCAGTCTGTGGTGCTGAACTGAGATCAGTCTGTTGTGACGGGTGAAACCAGGAGGAGACCGGCCTCTAGTCATCTTCAAGGAGGTCTCAGCTTCACAAGGCATCTGTTCTGAATCCCGATCCCTCCTCGCCTCGTCTCGTCTCTGGCTTGATAATGTACAGTTCAGTTATCTCCGCCGTCTGTGGGAGGCTGGAGGCTTCGGCGGGAGCAGATATCAAAAACGACTCTGCGGCGGCGGAACGAGGGAGTCTGAGAAAGCAGCTGGTTGAGGGCATGTGTATTATTAACCAGCAGGGGCCATTTTCAACTAGAGCCAGTGGCATTCTAGGAAAAAAAAAAACTGCTTGATAAATTCCCTCAATGAAATTTGTTGGGAGGTTTGTTTTACTTGACTCCAAGGACTTTTAAGTCACAATAAACATCATGAATTCCTCAAATTCTTCATGTACACTCTTAACATGGTTACATGAATCTATAACATTCATGGAACCTTACAACATGCTTTATAGTGAAAAAAGATTCTTTAGATTTTTAAAATGTTCTTCACATTCCGAAAAAATGGTTATTTTTAGAATGCTCATTCAAAGATTCTTTTTTGGAGCCAAAAATGGGTCCTCTATGGCTTTTGGAACCTTTATTTTTAATGTTCTATAGTACGCTGAATGTTAAGATTCACTAGGCAAGATGTCACATTACAGAAGTGGAATGGGTTGGAAAGCTGTCTCATGTTGACCAATATTGAGCAAGTTGACTGACTGTGGTGTGTTTTGTCGATCAGGCTCGTGTTTTGGCCACCATCGGCATCACTCGTGGACTCGGCGATCACGACCTGAAGGTTCACGACTCAGACGTCGCTATCAAGCCCTTCCTCTCCTGTTCTCCAGAGGTTTGTAATTCATTTACACATATAAACCGATGACTTCATTATTTTTCATCATTCATTATTTTGCCTACTAAAAAGTACCATGGTATTACTGTGTTTTTGGACATTAATACCATGTTTATTTTTGAACATGTGTCATAGTAATTTTATGTATTTTATGTTTAACAAGATACCATTTACCTTGATATTGCCATGTTGTTTTGTCGCCGATCATGATTTTATCATGCTTTTTGGACATGCCACTATAGTATTATCATGGTTTTTGGAGCATGCATCAAGGAAATGTCATGTTTTTTTTTTTTTGTTTTTTTTTTTTTTAAATGGTATTGCTGTAGTTTTTTTTTAATTGATATGGTACCTTGGTTTTACCATGGTGTGTGTGGCAGAGTTAATATTGCTAACTAAATTACAACAATAAACAAACAAACAAAAAAATTCATTACTTGAAATAAAATAAGCACAAACTGAAATAATATAAAAACTAATCTTTTCATTTAGTCTAAGTTGAAGTTCTAAAATAAAACTAAATTATTAAAACCAATAATTTTAATTAGTTATTAAGTTGTTAAATTAAAACTAAACCCTAGTAAGAACAGTGTAGACATTAAAAAAACTCAAACACTAATAAAAAAAAATATATATATATACTTTATAAAATTAAATTAAAATTAAAATATAAAATTACTAAAATTAAAATGAAAATCCAATATGAAAAAATCTAATTCAAATATTAACTCGCAATAGTACGTAAATGATACTAAAATAAAATAAATACACTGCTGTTTGGACATTTACCACAGTATTGGTGAGTTGTTTGGAAAACTACCATATTATTACTGTTTTTAATGTTATTTATTTATTTTGTTTTTTTTTTAAGTACCATAGTAATAAGTTCGTTAAACATGCACTATGGTAAGGCCATAATTTTGTTCATATCGTTACATACTAACATATTTACCATGGTATTTCTATATTGTTTACAGAAAAATACTATTGTATTACTATGGGGTTTTTTGTTACTAGTATCATGGTATTATGTTTTTTTTTTTTGTATATTTACCATGGTATTACTATGCTTTTAGAAAGGGTGTCATGGTAATATCATGTTTTGTTGAGCATACCATAAAAATACCATGTTTTTATTAATATCAGTTTTTTTTAAGCATAATATTACTGTGTTTTTAGATGCGGTGCTACCACGTTGTGTGGACATTTACCATAGTATTACTATGTTTTTTAAGACGGTAGCATGTTTGTTGAACATGTTACTATGGTAATACTATCATTTTGTTAATACCAAAATACATTTTTATTTTTATTTTTCGTTTATTTTTGATATGGTACCATGGTATTACCATGACGCATTGACATTTACCATGGTATTTCCATATTGTTTGGAGAAAATACGATTGTATTACTATACATATTTATTTTGAATAGTATCATGGTATTACCATGTTTTTCTAAAATTGTATTTCTATAATGTTTGGAGAAAAATACTATTATATTACTATGTTTTTTTAATAGTATCATGGTATTACCATGTTTTTTGTATATTTAACATAGTATTACTATGTTTTTGGAAAGGGTACCGTGGTAATATAATATTTTTCTGAGCATGTACCATGGTAATAGCATGTTTTGTTAATATCATGTTTTTTTTTTAAAGATAGTACCATAGTATTACTGTGTTTTAAGATGTGGTGCTGCTACATTTGTGGACAAATTACCATGGTATTACTATGTTTTTTAAGAGGTACCACGTTTGTTGAACATGTACTATGGTAATACTATCATTTTGTTAATACCATGTTTTTTAAAAAAGGAAACAAGGTATTACTGCATTTATTTTTGATATGGTACCGTGGTATTACCATGATGCGTGAACATTTACCATGGTATTTCTATATTTTTTAAAGACTAATACTATTGTATTACTATGGGGTTTTTTGTTACTAGTATTACCATGTTTTTGTATACTTACCATGGTATTATTATGCTTTCGGAAAAGGTACCATGGTAATATCAGGTTTTGTTAAGCATGCACCATAGAAATACCATGTTTTTTTAATCTTTTGCTGAGCATGCACCATGGTAATACCATGTTTTTGTTAATATCTTGGTTTTTTTAAACGTAGTACCATAGTATTACTGTGTTTTTAGATGTGGTGCTACCACATTGTGTGGACATTTACCATGGTTTTGTTATATTTGGAAAAACTACCATGGTATTATTGTGTTTTTAATGGTATTGTCGTGTTTTTTTTTATGTTTACCACAATTTTTATTTGTATTTTTTTTAAGTTGAACATACGGTGGCCGAGAGAGCTCAACGCGCTACAACTTAAGAAAACGCATGCAAACAGAAAAAAACGACAACAAATTAAGAAAACATCTTCATCAGTTTGACAACACAGGCGCTGCAAATCCTCACAACGCAAACACAAAAACGGAAACGCGCTGCAAATTGTCACAACACAACCAAACACACAAACGCGCTGCAAATAGCATGGACCACAACGATAATGGTTCAGGGGGACCTCAAAAAGTGACGAACCCAGCTGATTATTATTATTATTATTATTATTTTATTCAAATTCAACATCGAACAAAAAAACAAGGCAACATTGCACATTTCAAATTGAAAATTCAACTGCAAAAAAAAATTAATAAATAACAGCAGAAAGAGAAAACACACAAAATGAGCACAAACATACCAAAAGAAGAAAAAAAAGAAAAAAAAAGGAAATTCCAGGGCAGTTACATAAATTTGAAAAGCTTTAAAATTTGTTTTGTTTTTATGAGCTTCTTATTTTGAGATCTCATATTGGTGAGGGTTTCAAGGTAAATTTTAAGATTAGTGTTACAACATGTAATATATAATGGTTTCTTCTGACTTACTTTTGACTTGTGAATATAAAACTTTGCTAAGATAATTAAGAGATTTATAATATAAACCTGTTTGTCAGAAAAAGAGGAGTTTTGAAAACAAAGTAAAATATCATGAAAATCTAAAATTTGCTTAATTTCTTTGTTATGTCTATTTTAAAGTCCGTCCAAAATGAAATAGCATAAGGGCAATAGAAAAATAAATGTTCAATATCTGGACCTGATTATTTGTTCAGTGGCTTTTGGTCAGAGAGGTGTTGTCCGTGAACTAAAAGGTGAGTTTTTTGTTTAACATCCTGATCATACGATTCATTGGTCTTTTGGATATTATTGGACTAATCTGACGAATTACACACTTAACTGTGAAACGTCATTAACTTAATTGCAAATAAATATATAAATAAATAAATAGATGCAAATAAATATAACCTGCAAAGTTCACGAAAAAAAAAATTCTGGTTAAGATCAGGTCAAAATTCAGGTCCCAGCTGGGTTCGTCACTTTTTGAGGTCCCCCTGAAACATTTCCGTTGTGGTCTGTGCTATTTGCAGCACGTTTGTGTGTTTGGTTGTGTTGTGAGAATTTGCAGCGCCTGCTTTTGTCAAACTGATGAAGATGTTTTCTTAATTTGTTGTAGTTTTTTTCTGTTTGCATGTGTTTTCTTAAGTTGCAGCGCGTTGAGCTCTCTCGGCCACCGTATGAAAATGTACTATATTAATACTATCATTTTTTTAATACCATGTTTTTTAAATAAGAAAACATGGTATTACTGCATTTATTTTTGATATGGTACCATGGTATAACTATGACGCATAAACATTTACATTGGTATTTCTATATTGTTTGGAGAAAAATACTATTGTATTACTACATTTTTTTTAATAGTATTATGGTATTACCATGTTTGTGTATATTTACCATGGTATTACTACGCTTTTAGAAAAGGGTACCATGGTAATATCGTATTTTGTTGAGCATGTACCATAGTATTACTGTGTTTTTAGATGTGGTGCTACCACATTGTGTGGACATTTACCATGGTATTGTTATATTTGGAAAAAACTACCATGGTATTACTGTGTTTTTTAAGAGGGTACCATGTTTGTTGAACATGTACTATGGTAATACAATCATTTTGTTAATACCATGTTTTCTAAATAAGAAAACAAGGTATTACTACATTTATTTTTGATATGGTACCGTGGTATTACCATGATCCGTGAACATTTACCATGGTATTATTATGCTTTCGGAAAGGGTACCATGGTAATTTAAGGTTTTGTTGAGCATGCACCATAGAAATACCATGTTTTATTTATATCAGTGTTTTTTTTTTAACTATAGTATTACCGTGTTTTTAGATGTGGTGATACCACATTATGTGGACATTTACCATGGTATTTCTATATTTGGAGAAAAATACTATTTTATTACTATAGTATAACTATAGTATCATGGTATTACCATTTTTTTTGTATATTTACCATGGTTTTACTATGTTTTTGGAAAGGGTACCATGGTAATATAATCTTTTGCTGAGTATGTACCATGGTAATACCATGTTTTTGTTAATATCTTTAACGTAGTACCATAGTATTACTGTATTTTTAGATGTGCTGCTACCACATTATGTGGACATTTACCATGGTATTGTTATATTTGGTAAAAAACTACCATGGTATTACTGTGTTTTTTAAGAGGGTACCATGTTTGTTGAACATGTACTATGGTAATACAATCATTTTGTTAATACCATGTTTTTTAAATAAGGAAACAAGGTATTACTGCATGTATTTTGATATGGTACTGTGGTATTACCATGATGCATGAACATTTACCATGGTATTTCTATATTTTTTTTAAAAGAAAAATACTATTATATTACTATGTTTTTTTGTTACTAGTATCATGGTATTACCATGTTTTTGTATACTTACCATGGTATTACTATGCTTTCGGAGCATGCACCATAGTAATACCATGTTTTATTTATATCAGGTTTTTTTAAACTGTAGTATTACTGTTTTTAGATGTGGTGCTACCACATTATGTGGACATTTACCGTGGTATTTTTATATTGTTTGGAGAAAAATACTATTTTATTACTATATATATTTATTTTTAATAGTATCATGGTATTACCATGTTTTTTTTGTATATTTACCATGTTATGACTATGATTTTGAAAAGGGTACCACGGTAATATAATCTTTTGCCGAGCATGTACCATGGTAATATCATGTTTTTTTTTTAAAACATAGTACCATAGTATTACTGTGTTTTTAGATGTGGCGCTACCACATTGTGTGGACATTGTGGGTATTGTTATATTTGGGAAAAACTACCATGGTATTACTGTGTTTTTAATGGTATTGTCATGTTTGTTTGTTTTTTGGATATTTACCATGGTACTATAGTACTATGGTACTATGTTTAAAAAAAAAAACATGATATTAACAAAAACATGGTATTACCATGTTAGATGCTCAGCAAAAGATGATATTACCATGGCACCCTTTCCGAAAGCAAAGTAATACCATGGTAAATGTACAAAAAAAACATGGAAATGCCATGATACTATAAAAAAAAACAAACAAGCATAGTAATACAATAGTATTTTTCTCCAAACATTATAGAAATACCATGGTAAATGTCCATGTGTCATGGTAATACCAGGGTACTATATCAAAAATAAATGCAGTAATACCATGTTTTCTTATTTAAAAAAAAAAAAAAAACATGATTTTAACAAAATTATAGTATTACCATAGTACATGTTCAACAAACATGGTACCTTCTTAAAAAAAAACATTAAAACCATGGTAAATATCCAAAAAAACATGACAATACCACTTAAAACAGTAATACCATGGTACTTTTTTCCAAATAAAACAATACCATGGTAAACGTCCACACAATGTTGTATTACTGTGTTTTCAGGCGTGGTACTACCATGTTGTGGTACTGTTATATTTGGACAAATTACCATGGTATTACAGTGTTTCGTATGGTATCATGGTAATATCATGTTTGTTTGGAAAAGGTTGGGTCAGACTTAGAAAATACCATGGTATATAAATATGGTATAATTCTGTAACAGCGTCTACTGTATAATAAATGACTACGGTATTCTCATCTAATGACATTACTGAAGCGCGGTACCGCCGCGGTACTTTTGTAAAGGTTTCTGGGTCAGAAATCAGGTCTGTTCTGCTTATTGAAGTAACCATATATGTTATATAACCGCAGATATATCTAAATAATATCCTGCATATCGGTACAACGGCATTAAATCAAACAGAAGCGAGTCTACAAGCCACAGCTTTTGCTCCAGCGCTTGTGTTTACCGTGATTTTTACCCTCTCGCTGCCTCTAAGACAGTTTCATCCCGTCAGAATAAAGCTGTGGTCTTAAAGAAGCACAGATTCCTCCAGTGACACGAGTCTTTCCCCTCCTCGCTGCGCTCTCAAATCTTCTGAAGCTCTCTTGATCTTTAATTCACACGCTGTGTAAAGTTCATCCACGGTTCATCCCGCCGTCTGCACCTCAGCTGAGTTTTTTCTCTTTCGGCTTCTCTTTGATCTGTTTTTCTTATTCGTCCTCCTCCTCCATGCACTTTTCCCCGTTATGTGGTTGTGCAACGAGTATAAGTATGTCGGCTATGCATGCGCCGTGGACTCTGGCTGGGTCGAGTCGCTCATCATTTCCTGTCTGTTGCGCAAGTAGTAGGTCAGAGGTCGAGGATGGGTCACCAGACACTTGCGTCAGATTTCATTTCTTTTTTTTTTTTCTAAATATTATTAATAATATTTAATATTATGTATATGAAATCAGTTATGTAGGATGCATCGTAATTCATATTATAATTTAAATAATTATTTACATTTTTTTTTTATTTTTTATTTTTTATTCTCATGCATTAGGACAGAATTGTTTAGGAAGGCTTTATTTATTGTTTATTTCCACTGTAAACATCTAAACTAGTGTTGATCATCCGCTATAGTCGCTGGACGGGTGTTGCTCCACGCGTCTGAGTTTTTGTGGATCCAGAGAGAGGGCGACTCTGATGAAATCGGCCCGCGTTCTTTCCGCAGTCACGCTCACTGAGACACGATGTGTGAGCAAGACTCTGTCTGCCCGAGATAATGTACCACAGACAAGAATTAACAGGCTTATGGGATTGGGAGCGTGTTTGGCCGGTCTGTTTTAAGGGTGAAATTTAGCTTTAAAGAAAAACACCCACCATCGACACTGAAGGTTTGCGTCTGTCAGGATAGATGAGTGTATTATTAAAGCAATAAGTTACCAGAGGCCGTGCGTTACAGTGATTTAAGGCACAACGCTGCGGCAGCAGATGCAGATACCGTAAGACATAAATATTTCATAAATAATTTAAGGACAATATATAAGCACTATATTTATTTTCACCCAATATTATGCATTGTTTTTTTTTTGGTTTTTTTTTTAATATAATTGTTTTTAGTATAGTTTTTTTAATATAATAGTTTTTTTTTTTTACTCTATTTTAACATTTAGATTACCTGTGCTGTCATTTAATGCTACCTTCTGTAAATTAATGATTTTTACTGGTTGTGTATTTTGAAGTCTGTTGTTTTGTTTAATAAGTTTTATATTTATTTATTTGTTTAATTATTGAAAATAAACTTAGATTCTGACATGCTATATAAAATAAATGAATAATGTAAAAAAAAAGTGTAATGCTCACTTTAATTTTTTTCTATAAATCTATAATTGTATAAAAATTATAAAAAAAAATCCTAAAATTAATATACATTTTAATACTAATTTAAATAATTAAATTAATTATACTAATTATACTCATAACCATTTTTCCATGGAGTTATAAAACTTGTGGGGTGTTAAATGTTTAAAAATGTATTTATTTATTTATTTGTTTGATTACAATTTTTTTTTTTTTTACCTTGGTCTTGCAGTGAGAATAAACTTAGACTGACATGGAATAAATAAATAAATAAATAAATGTAAAAAAGTAATGATCGCCTAACATTTTGTCTATAAATCTATAATTTCTTAAATGTTTAATAACTAATTATTTATTTGTTTGATTACAATGGATTTTTTTTATCTCTTTATTGCAATGAAAATAAACTTATGCTGACATGGCATAAATAAATGAATAAATAAATAAATAAATAAATGAAAAACAGACAAAACAAAATACTAAAATTAATATAAATTTTTCTGACATTTTTCAAAATATTGTGATTTAATTTTTCATAATTTATTATCCATTTCCGTAAATGTAAAAAAAAAAAAAAACTTATGGCATAAATTAAATAAATAAATAAATAAAGTAACACTTAAATTTTTTGTCTATAAAGCTATAATTTCTTATATATATATATATATATATATATATATATATATATAATCCTGTAATTAATATAAATTGTTCTGAAATTTTTTCATAATGTTCATTTATTTTTCTTTGTTAATTATATATTTTAGTAAATCAAAAAAGTTAAGAAATTTTCCATTTATAATGTAATGTAATGTAATGTAAAAATTTTGCCTATAAATCTGTAATTTCTTAAATATATTAATTATTTATTTTTTTGATTAGAATTGATATATTTAAAAATATATATTATATATATATATATAATTCTTGCAATGAAAATAAACTTGACATGGCATACATAAATAAATGTAAAAAAAAGTAATGCTCACTAATTTTGTCTATAAATCTGTAATTTCTTAATATATATATATATATATATATATATATATATATATATATATATATATATATATATAGTTGTAGTTTTAGAGAATTTAAATATCAGTGCATCCCTAAAATAATTCAATTAATTCTACTATTCAAACTAAACAATTTTTCCATCAAGTTATAAAAATTGTGGTGTGTTTAAAACTGACAAGCTACACAACAATTTAAAGTCATTTGATGAAATAATTATTGGCAAACAAAACTGAATTCTATGAATGTGCACTACAATAACTATAATAAAGCTCAAACATATTGTCATTTCTACAGGTGAAGATCTATAACCTCTCTCAGTTTGAGCACGGTGCCGATGATGTCATGATCCTGGCTACAGATGGACTCTGGGACGTGCTGTCCAATCAGGAAGTGGCAGAGGTGGTATCTGGTTTCCTTGGAAACTGTGACCCTGATGACCAGCACAGGCAGGTTCCTCAGTGTTGGTTGAGCATCAACCATCTACTCATGCAACCCTGAAGACAACACAGTACACCATGATGATGGGTTATTTGGAGCAATGTGATTTTGCTTTTAATATGTGATGGTGAAGTTGGAAATGAAGGTTCCAAAAGGTGGTTTTCTAAGCAATGCCCATTGGTTCCTCTAAGAATCTTTAATTGATCAGTTCTTAAAGAAACCGTTTGTTTCTTAGTGTGAAGAACATTTTTTTAATCTACAGAAATTTGTCCACTGTAAAGAACGTTTTGTGCAATAGAAAGGTTCTTCATGGAAGCATCAGTTCCATTAAAGAATCTTTGTATTTGAAGATCTGGTCTGGTATATAAAAGGTTGAAGGTTCAAGCCAAGAACCATAACTGTTAATCAAGAAACATAAAAAAAACACTTCAAGATATTTTCTTGAATATTTTTCTCTAAAAATGCCATCATTTATTCACCCTCACGTCATTCCAAACCTTCTGGCTTTTTCTGACGTTGGGGTTTGGAATGACATGAAAGTGAGTAAATTAGATCTTGCAATTTGGGTGAGCTGTTTAACCTCAGGTTGCTTTTGGAAGAATTAACCTGTTGTTAGTAAACTAAATAGCTAAATAGCATCTCCATTGTTTTTCAGGTATACAATGGCAGCTCAAGACCTGGTGATGAAGGCCAGAGGAATCCTGAGGGACCGAGGCTGGAGAATCGCTGGAGACCGGCTCGGCTCCGGAGACGACATTTCAGTCTTCATAATTCCTCTAATGCACGGCAATAAACAGCCTCAGCCGAGCTGACCAATCAGAAGGCAGGGCGCCAACCGAATCGGAACGAATCCGTCTCTAACCCAACATTCAGATGCTCAGACAGCGTCCTGCTGGAGCTTGAGGAACCCACTGTGCGTTTGAACTCATTTACAATACGAACACTTGCTTTTGAGACTTCGAAGTCGACAACTGCTGACTTTGAAGACCCACGTCAACGTTCCCTACCTCCGCGTGGGTCGGTGGGATCAGTATATAAGTTATAACTTTGCACAATGACTAAAGGAGGGTCCGGTTCTTTGAAGTTCTCCGCGGACAGATGCGCACCCTCCGCAGTTTGTTTATCCGCACTCATCTGGCAGCTAGGCGGAACCAACCGTGTTTTGTTTTTCCTTTCAGGATATTAATTTATCCTCTGAATGTTTAGTTTGCGGTTTTCTTTTTTTGCATTTCCTGAAAAAAAAAATCAAAGCAATTCTGGCTGTTATTTGTACATCCTGTTTTGACCCCAAGTTACTGTAAATGAAAAAAATGAGTATCGTTTTGGTTTGTCCTGTGCTTTGTAAATTTACAGTAGGTACTAAGCTAAATAATGTCGATCTGATCTTCCATTCATCACGGTGAGATTTTTAGGATGATACATTTTTAAGAGACCATAAATCATGTGTCCGGCAAAAAAGAAGTGTTTCAAACAGCGACCGTTCCCTTTGAATTCTATACGCACCATTGTGAATTAACACCTACCTGCAATCTGTTCTCCAGGGCTCCTGTGTGGAGGTTCGGTGAGGTCTGACTTACAATACATCATGTTCACAGTGGCACCTTCCTCTTCTACAGCACAAACCCGCTGTGAGCATTTGGAAAGGCTTTCGTATACACACACACACACACAATGTGCAAACACACATATACACACTCCCCAAGAGAGTGGCCATCTGGTCAGCACAACCCGAGTGTGACCAAAACAAGACTAATTTGGCCAGAGATTCAGCTGTGTGTGTGTGTATGCGGACTGCTCTCTAACACACTTTAGCGCAGTCGTTTGTGTGGGTGGACGGCACTGCAAGGGCATCACATGCTTACTAAAGGAGCTTTCTGGGAAGTGCACACACATGCACTGCAAAAATGATTCATAAACTGCTTATGTGGCTCCATTAATGCTGGCCCACATCTTTTGATAAAAACTCATTGAAGATATTTCACTAGAATCTTTCTATAATAATTAATTTCATATGTTTTCCCAAATGATGTACTCTCTATGTAAAAAACAAAAATTCCAGACAGTTGTTAAAAGAATAAAGACTTGATTCACACCAAATTGAACAGTTTGTCATTATTTATTCGATTTAAGTAAGTTATTCGTTGAAAATCTTCCCGTCGCGCCTTTCAAATCTCATTCGCGCTTCGAAAAATTCAAATCCGATTTGGCGCGAATAAAAAAAACGGCCGTGAGGGATAGACGCAGTCCTTTTTGTTGATCGTTGAATCACATAGTACACTGAAACTGCTTAAATTTTTAAAACTATCTGTAGTGAAAATTAAATGTAAGCTTAAGACTTTAAGAGTGATCAGACTAGCTTAAGTTTTATTCACATCAAATACATATGGCGTCCATCTTGACTAAAGTTTAGTCACATTTTGTATTTTTTTTGGTACTGAGCTAAACATCTTGTTGAAGGAAGAAAACGACAGTTTTGAAACGACACTGGGTAAGTTAATGTGTTTAATTTTTGGCTTTATCTTATACTCTTTAAGATTCTGTCCAAGAGGGAGAGATAATCTGCTGATATTACACTTCATTTGTGGCCATTTACATCATCTAGTAAGTGTACAGTCTTTATGATCTTGGAGTGCGTTTAAGTTCAAATATTTGACAAATGGATGGATTAACCAGCAGGACCAGCCAACAGCTGTGATAATATTCCCAGCAGAGACCACGGAGTTTGATAGACCCTGTAACGATTGAATCGTATGCCGTTGATGTGAACCCTGCTGGGTTCAAACATGAACATCTATAAAACACACTTGAGTTTCTGAACGGCGTTTCATCTCTGGGTCATGAACCTTGTTAGAAGAGAAACACCGAACGATTCCATCAGACTTACATGAAAGGCATCCAGCCTACGTACTGCATTCACTGCATGAATGACGTCAGCACATTATCTGCACTAATCATGTACTTCCGCTATAAAATCCAGTTAACTGTGACCACCTACAACCTATACGCCAGATCAAGAGTCAGATAGATGGATGCATTTATAACAAATCGCACAGTATGCAGTTAACAAAAATAAGACGTTAAAATTAAACATACGGACGTTCAGGTCTGTTTATCTTCTAATCAAAATTATTTTATAACCTCTCTACTATACACATGCTAAGATGTTGGCACATCCCTTCTGGGATGAAACTGGAATGTAACGATTGAGATCAAGAAAATACATGTTCATTACACCCACATACTCATATTTCTAAGTTACAGACAGCCTTCTTTAATGGAGGTCTTCAGGGTTAAATGAGGCTAAGCCCTTTTATGACATCAGACCACGTCATTCCATATCCCACATGTACATTAACTACACCTACGGTCTACAACGATAAAATGTAATCATTAACCTAAGTACACAAAATATTAATTTTCCACGCACGTGCTCCGGTTGAGTTCAAACCAGCTCAGGTAATGTCGTTTCTTACCACGTGACGTCACGATCGATGATTCTACCGTAGTGGGCAGAAAAAGCCACGTCACAGCTCTCTTCATAGCAACAGTAGAGTATGACCTATATGTATTAGCCATCCCAAGGGCAAAATCAAGTATCTATTAAAATTAATAACCCTACCCGTCGTGTTCCCGAGGGTAATATCTGCTTTTCCGCTGCGCTTGACAAAAAAAAACACAGTGCTTTACTGAAGAAAACTGGGGCATATGGGCAATCAGCATGGATATACAATTAAGCATCCGTTATAGTGATAAGAAATAACAGATACATTAAAGCACAAAGCAAAAATTAGACGCTTAACACAGCAGCGTGTTTCATAACATACACATTTATTGAATTTGAATGAGACTTACCATTGAGCACACATTTACACAGCTCTACAACTCTAAGAACAATTTTAACATGCACACCTAGAACCATATCACACATATATGCATAAACATCACATAAAACATCATATTTCCCCAGTAGATTTGGATTCCAAAGCGAATTCCAGCTTGGGAAGAGTGTAACCAGCACTGGCAAGGGAGTAGCTTGCGCAGTCATCTCCATAACGGGCAATGTCACATCCCAACCAACAGCACAAACTACTACCTCAGCCAGTACACGGCTAAATCGCTTTCGGAGCCCGTAAAAATGCCGCGAATTTGCATCCGTGTAAAAAGAATTCCAAGAATTCGCGCTGAACGTTCCAGAGCGCGCGAAGACTCCGAGCTGAATGGTCGTAGTACTCGTGAGCGGGCTACACTCCCTTCAGCTGCTCCGCCATTGGCTGGGAGCGCAGCCAATGGGGTGTCAGAGGGACACCGCCCACGACACACACACCCCCGAATGAGGCCACGCCTCCCGCAGTCTTCAGCCAATGGCGTTGTACTGACTTTGAGCTCGTGATTTTGAATGAGTTGATTTTGATTGACACCCACTCACTGTAGAGACCTACAATCGGAACAGAATTCACGAGAGAAGGTTTGCTTTCTTAAATAATACGTCAAGTTGGTACATTAGCAGGGGGGCGGGTGGGGACAGGCTAGGGCACAGCCTCAAAAGAGGGTGGCCACAAAATAATGAGTGGGGGAGTAGAGATGGTGGGGTTCTTAATGAGTTATTTTTACCCGTTTTAGCCTTTAAATTTCCTTTCATCACTGTAACCCAATGTATAGGTTGATTAAGTTAATATTTTGGGTTGAATAAAATCAAATAAATTATGTTACAACATGAGAAATTGTTCATATTCAATGAAGAAAAACACTTTAAAGGGACTTCAAGGCTTTACTCAAGTGAAAACATTCATCATCCTCATGAATGCACATCAGGGGCGATTCTAGAATTACAGAAGTTTACTGTTTGCATTTCTAGTAAAAGCCTCTTTCCTTAGCTGAAGTATGCAAACCTCTTTGCCACATGCACTAGAAACTATTAAAAGTTAAATTTTCAAATGAAAATGGCAACACGATCGTTTTATAAAGTATGTATTTATGTGCTTCATTTTTGCTGGGGGAAACAGCTGTGGTGTGATGAGGGGTGAACTCAGGGAAAACGTAGGCTACAGTAGATGGGGAACCGATTGCTCCCCCATGATATTTCATATACTGTACATAATACGGGAGGGGGGGGGGTTTGGGGTATTATATATGAATAAAATACGTTGTCAGATTTTAATTTGCATTAACAAACATCAATGTGTATTTAACAAATGTATTTTTTTTGCTAGTAATTAATTTAAATGTCTGAAACATTATTTTTATGTGGTTGAAAACTGAATCGTTGTGATATAGGGTAAAAGCACTGAACGCATCTATTTGGCTCAGCAGCAGACAAGGCGCAAAAGCACCTTGGAATTTAGCAGTTAAAGTTTAAATACACCGGTGATTGTCCGCATCGAATGATTAAAAAAGGGTTCCAGTTGTTCTGAGCATAGACTGTAAAACCATGGATGTAGTGTCCGTCACGTCACTCGTAGGTTTTTGAAGAGCATTTTTGAAGCCTAGAGTGGGCAGAGCCGACCACCGCCATCTTGCCAGCGTGTCACTGTGCGTCACTCCTGAATAATCGAAAAATGGGCAAAAAGGCGGGACGTGGGTGAAGCTGATGTGCCCGGTTGCTAAAACCACTCCTGCCTAGCTTGACAGTAGTGACAGTATAGTGCTGCCGTGAGAAAAGCCCCGGAGAAACCAAGGCAGAACACAGTATAACATCACTTACCGCTCTTTGAGTGTGTTTTGGAACGCTCAAATTGAGTTGCGGTGATCTGCATTTGTTTAGCCGTTCATCAATATTACTGTGCCGTCCTGGGGTTATACGGTATTCCGCCTTTGCTTTACTGTCCATTAAAATCTGCCGCCTTTAAACTACGGTGTAGCATAACTTGTTTACTTTCATACCTCTGTCTGCACTTCATTAGACAAACAAATTAGATCCAAACTGCTCCATATAACAAAGCACTGTAAGCAGGCAACGACTACATAACTTGACAACAATAATTAATCGTAAATCTTGAAAGTTTTTTTTTCTTTTTTTATAATGCAGATTGTTCACTCTGTGCCAGCTGTCAGTCTGGGGCTGCCCACTTTTGCACGTGTGAGGACTCGAATGCCGTGTCAGCGTAGCATGTATTACACAAAATCAGTAAGAGTTGGCTATTAAATCCCTTTCATACCTTTTCTTGTAACTCGATAATATCCATGGCAATGAATGTCATCAGGGATGTTTAATTCACAATCATTCTCCACATCACATCAATCCACAAGTCATTCTTATAGGTTAGGCTATTTTCATTCAATTTGATGTAAAACAATATAAGTACGTCTTGCATTCTTTAACGTTAGTGAACATTGCAACTAAATTGGCTGCAAAACGGTATCCACTCACATTTAACTTTTTGTCTGGTTGTTATGGTCAGAAAAAAATATATATATTCACATTATAGCCTATGAGATAACCAATGATCACTAAATTTTATACAGATGTTACTATAATGATTCTATAAATGGTGATAAGCACCCAAATATTGTATATAATGTGGTAGTTACTACCTTTTGCCTTGGCGTGACATCTCATTTTTTGCAAACAATACAGAAAAGGCAGAGTACAATAACAAAATAGCGGTAAAAAAGTCAAGTTTGAGATCATTTTCATTAAAATATCTAAATGCCAGATTTCCAGTGCCCTACCTATAATTAATTTTTCTAGAAAAATGAAAATCTTTAAAGCTATTTTTCTAAATTTCACACTCCAACTAGTTAAGGTCTTTTGCTTGGTAGGGCAGAGTAGTAATCAGCCTGTCACTCAAGTGGCCACGCCCTTACTTATGCAGAAGTTTAAGGCTTAATATCATTTAAACAGATGAGTTATGAAAAAATTTACCCCTCTCACAGCTGACATGAAGAGCAAAATTACATATATAGACCAAAACCATTTTTTGTACCAGGCTGTAAACCTTTTTTTTCTGCTGTAAAGTTGGGGATTTTAACATGGGAGGTCTATGGAAATGACTCTCTTTTGGAGCCAGCCTCTAGCGGCCAGTCGATGAATTGCAGTTTTAGTTACTTCCGTGTTGGCTTCAATAGAGAGACTGGGGGTTTGCCGCTTGGTGCTGAGGTGAAATGGCTGCGTCCAAAAATATAAAAACGCTGCCTAAGCAGTAGAAATTAACTGGAGGCAACAGCCAATGTGAGAGTTAAAAAGAAGGAGATTCCAGCTGTAAAACAAATACAAGCACATATTAGAATAATAGATCAGGCATATCCATAAAATATAGCCTATACAGAAAATGTATTTATTGGCCATTCTACAGAAACGTTGGAAACGTGACCTTTTCCACAAATTTTGTATGTATGCAAATTGTTAGTATGCAAGGTACACATTTCTTGTGCAGTTAATTCTCGTTTTATATTTTCAAAAAGTATTAGTCGTCTCCCCAAATTTGTCACTACCAAAACAGTAATTTATAATTTAAGAAGGGTTATATTGACCTATTAAGATTTTGCTTACATCTTCCTTGTATATATATTTTTGTCTATTTTTTAAAGTTTTCAGAGGTAAATCAATCACTATTACAATTTTAACAATATTTCAAGTGTGATTTATGAGATTTGTTTTATTTTAAAACAAATCTCATAAATCACAAATCCTTAACTTTAAAATCATACTGATTTCAAAGTTAAGGATTTGTTACTATGAATATAAATTGAACCAAACACTATCATAACAACCTAGTTGATAATTCAGTATGCTTTATTTTTGACAAAACAATCCATATTTCGTTAGCGACTGCACATTTTCGGTTGTGATAGTAATGCTTTGGTAGCGACCACATCACGTTACAGAATTTTAACTTGCATACTAAAACATTAAAATACCAAAAAAAAAAAGTTTAAAAAATTGTTTATTTCCCCCAAATAAAGGATTACATGTTCCCTTTTGTCACTTTGGTAGTGACAATTTTATAGGCTAACACTGACAAAAACAAAGATTTCACTACCGAAACTTCACCAAATGTTACCCGTCATGACTGTTTTAGTAGTGACAATTTTATGGGCCAACACCCATAAAACAAAAAGATGTCATTACCGAAACTCAATCAAATATTTTGGTTGTGACTGTTTCGGTAGTAACAAAATTATGGGATAACACCCAAAAAAAACAAAAATGTCACTACCGAAACTCCACCAAATGTTTTGGTTGTGACTGTTTCAGTAGTGACAATTTTATGGGATAACACCCAAAAAAAAAAAAAAGACATCACTACCAGAACTCCACCAAAGGTTTCAGTTATGACTGTTGTGGTAGTGACAATTTTATGGACTAACACCCAAAAAAACAAAAAAAATGTCGCTACCGAAACTTCACCAAATGTTTTGGTCGTGACTGTTTCGGTAATGACAATTTTTGATACTTTTGAACCTTGCTTAAATATGTTAATCAGCACAGTTCTAAGCAGTCAAACACATATAAAACGTAAATGAAAAGTGTTTAATTATAGAAAAATGGTGTCGAAACTAATTGAAAGCACCCAATAAATGATGATTTTATATATTTTAAGCTTACTAATATTTTAAATATTATTGTGGGTTTCAACAGATAATATTAGATGTTAGTAAACATCTAAGATTTTAATACTTAAATGATTTTTAAATCTGCTTTTTGGTTGTGGCACTACATTTTGGACCAATTCTGTAAAATGGCCTTTATAAGAAAGTAGTTTATCAATTGATATGAAGCTAGCATGTCAACCCTGGCCAGGCGTTGGCATCTCAATTATCTTGTCAGGTTGCAATTATCCCACGATAATTACCGCCTGACTGTATGTTGAAATGTACTTATTTAATGCTTCACGAACATTCAAAAGAGTCTGAATGTTTTTCACAGAAAGTCATATTTGAACATACATGAACTACTGACCTGCACCATGCATTACGTGAATAACCAGAGAAGCAATGCGGTTGATGTTCATAGAACTGTACCATTTATTATTGTACACACACCGGGTTCGACCCATTTCAATGTGACTAAAGATGACATGGAATGTTACAGTAAGATCTTGCATAAAATCCATTGCTGTTGAGAAAATTTGACAAAAAAAGACAGACCATCCTTCATGTATTCATTATGATTTTTTCGTTCTCTCTTTTTTAAATGATTTTCGGATTTGATTTTCAATCCAAATACGTAATTCTTAATTACATCTTTAACACTATCACCAAACACTGTACATGAACTCCAAAGAGGGGGGAGAAAAACCAAAAACCCATAAAAACAACAAACACTGCAAATCGAACGTAGCAGTTAATAGATCGTTAAAGTCGGCCAATCAGAGTCTACCGTCAGCTCGTATTAGATGAAGCTTCGAACGATGGGATTTGGAGCTGTCGATCGACATGACGTTTGCCGTGACGATGGGGGTGAATCGTCCTCACGCGTGGCGTATGAAACAGTCACATTCATGTTTGCGGTGGAATAAAAACGTTCAGTCACGATTCGCCGTTCTGCACTTTGGAGACGGGCGGTTGCATGAAGTCTTTGAAGGGCCCCAGGGCGTCTTTGAGGGCGGAGCTTACTTCAGGAGACGAGCAGGTGATGCACTCCACCAGCGTCGGGTACAGCGCGATCACCTGAGCCCACACGTTCCCGTCCACTGACAAGAGCACAGAAATGAGCAAAAACAAGGAAGCGAGGCTTCAAATTGCTGTCTAGGTATGCAAGAGAATATTTCGCCGTTCCAACAATAAGTTTTCACATTTCTGTTTAATGCTTTCAAATAATCAAAATGTTGAAGGACAAACCCGTCTCACCGTTTTCTGGTTGCGTCTTTTTCAAGGAATCCATGAGAGTGCTGATGGCTTTTAACACAAAGATGATCTCAGTCACTTGTTGCCTTGAGGATAAAAAAGAAATGGTGAGCAACACTTTGAATCAAGCTCTGTGCAATTTAGTTAGAAAAGTCCACGCAGAAACAGACAGAAAATACATTGAAAGCGAATTTAGTGCATATGTCTAGCACATATTTCATCCCAAAATCAAAAGACATTCACATGACACGTAAGCATATTTTCTCTTCAAATCTATGCAAAAATGATCTCTAATTTTATGTCTTTGTTCACATTAGCAGACCTGGGCAGCGGGCAGCGTCCACTGAGTCTCTCGTCCTCCACGTATCGTCGGAGCACGTCCTGCGCCCTCTGCAGCAGGACTGACAGCGCCATACGGGAGATGTAGCCCTCCTGCGGTGTCGACACCTTATTACTGAAGGAGAACTGCAGGAGCGTCTCGAAACACACTTTGGAGAACTCCTCCCGCATACGGATGTCCATTTCAGCCTCTGCACGGGACGAGAGGGGACAGTCAGTGTCTTCATACTCCAATCTCTATTTCTCAATCTCCCCACACAAAGCTGTCATATGACTTCTTACGGACTACTGTCTTTGTATGGACAAGAACAGCATGAACGTTTGGCCAAACATCATTTTTTGAGCGAGTACTTGACAAGATCTTCATTTTTTGAGTGAACTGTTGCATTAGGAAACCATTTTCACCTGTGAATGATGATGACTGGGAGTGAATCGATCCTTTATTAAGCATGCTCATGATACGACCTACGAACTCTTTGGGTATGAAATTGGCAAATGGTAAAATCTCCGTGCTGATCAACTGCACCACCTAGAGGGGGAAAAAAACAATATGTATTTAAAATATATTTTATATATGTAATATAAATATAATATATTAAATATAGTAAAATAATATATACAAATATGTTTCAATATATATAATGAACTAGTACTTTATTAGTAGTTTACTAAAGTTTAAAATAGTTTAAAAAATATATTAAAAAAATCATTTGCTAAATATATTTATATTTTTAATTGTTTTATACACACATATTTTTAAAATATTTTTCAAATATATATTTTTAAATATTTATTCTTTAAATG
Source organism: Cirrhinus mrigala (assembly GCA_036247105.1). NCBI lineage: Eukaryota > Metazoa > Chordata > Actinopteri > Cypriniformes > Cyprinidae > Cirrhinus > Cirrhinus mrigala. The sequence goes on along the minus strand of CM070031.1, from coordinate 19,199,125 downwards.
CTATTAAATTTTTTTCATTTCAAAATACATTAATATAGTAATTAATTATACTATATTAACACACACACACACACACACACATATATATATATATATATAATAAACAGTAGTACTTTATTAGTAGTTCACACATTCATTAACATAATGAATATATATATATATATATATATATATATATATATATATATATATATATATATATATATATATATAATATATTCATACAATATAGTTAAGATGTTTTCATTTCATTTTTCATATTAATATTAATATTTTAAAATTGTTTTGTGTGTGTTATATATTATAATTTGAAATATATTTTAAAATTTATTTATTCTTTAAATATTATCAAAATTTCATTCATTTTAAAATATAGCAATATAGTCAAATAAAATATACAAATGTTTTAATATACATAAATGTCTATATATATATATATATATATATATAAAATTTTCTTTACAAAGAGTAACTAATAAACAGTAGTAGTTTATTAGTAGTTTACTGTTTTTTATAAATATATATAAATAATATATTTAATATAATATTTAATGCATATATATATATATATATATATATATATATACACACACACACACACACACAATCCCACAACTATACACACACACACACTTATATTTAAAATATTTTTTACATATTTTTAAATATTTATTAATATTTTTCAATATTATCAAACTTTTATTCAAAATATAGTAATATAGTCATATTACTATATTATATATATATATATATATATATATATATATATATATATATATATATATATATATATATATATATAATAAACAGTAGTTTTTTAAAAAATATATGTATTTTTATTTTTTATTGTTATACACTCACACATTTTTCAAAATATTTTTTATTTATTCTTTAAATATTATCTTTTTTTGTTTCATTTTTGTCATTTAATTATCAAAAATGTCTCATCATAACATGTTCAAATGTCAGTTTCACAGATATATTGACCGATCACTGATTAATAGTAGTAGTATTAATAATAATAATAAATCTACATTAAATGGCATTTATGTAATTATATTTCAGCTTCATATTTGGCTGTGTGGATCTACTATCAGATGAAAAAATTACCTCGACATCTACAGCTTCATTCTTCTGGAACTCTTGTATGGACAGATTATCTGGAGGTGTGCTGTGGGATACAAGAGAAAAAATAAGTAAGAGTGAGCCTGAAATCACTGTTTTCTTTTAATATATCATGATATCACATTGAGATGATCTTCCAAAGGTTGGGCACCTTTTGGTAAACAGGAAGTCCTCGAAGGCGTTCGCCAGCTCCGGCCACATTGTGTCAAATTTGCCTGAGGATGCTTGTTGCCGGGCAACAGGGAGTCCAATGGAAAGCACTTTGAGCAGAGAGGAGACGGCTAGTTTCCAGGTGCTCTCAGCAGGACAGGCGTACTTCAGACCCAGAGGAATCCTCAGAGTCTAAATACAGAAAAACGGAGAGGATTGATTCTGCTTTTAAACCGCACTGATAAGCCTGCTGCTTTGACCGAAAGTAGGTGACCTATGGAGACTAAAATGCCTAAAAATGCATCCTGTCTAGCAAAACTACTAATTCACAACTAGTTCTGGGTAGATTACCTACTGAACAAATTGAAGTCTGTTACTGATTACAAATTACATGACGAAAATGTAGCTAGTAACAATCTGGATAACACATAATAGGTAATGTAGACTACTTTTAGATATATATATTAGATATTTTAAAGAAAAAAATACTAATATAATATATAATGCACATATAATATATATACAATATAGTTAAATAAAATTTGTTTTCATTTTCTAAAATTATATATATATATATATATATATATATATATATATATATATATATATATATATATATATATATATATATATATTTTTTTTTTTTTTTTTTTTTTTTTTTTTTACAAAGAACAGTAGTTTATTATTAGTTTACTAATTTATATTTTTAAATATATTAATATAATGCACAATATATACAATATAGTTAAATTTGTTTTCATTTTCTAAAAATATTAATATTTTTAAATTATGTATATATTATTATATATACACACACACCTATTTGTAAATATTTTTTAAAACATATATTTTAAGCATTTATTCTTTAAATATGATCAAAAATTCATTAATTTAAAAATAGCAATATAGTAGAATATAGTAAAAATAAAATATACCAATATTTTTGGTAATAATGTTATTTGTGTGTGTGTGCGTATATATATATATATATACATACATATATATTACAAATAGTAACTAATAAAAAGTAGTAGTTTATTAGTAGTTAACTAAATTATATTTTTAATAATTAATTTCATTTATTTATAATAATTTATAATGCATTTATAATGCATTTATAATGCATATATAATATATATATATATATATATATATATATATATATATATATATATATATATATATAGTAACTAATAAACAATATTTATTTATATATATATATATATATTTTTAAATCACTTTAATACATAATGCATATATATATATATATGTATATATATATACACACACACGCAATATAGTTACATACAATTCTTTCATTTTCTAAAAATATGTATTTATATATTTTAATTATGTTGTGTGTGTATATATATATATATATGTATATATATATATATATATATATATATATATATATATATATATATATATATATATATATATATATATATATATATATATATATATATATGTGTGTGTGTGTGTGTGTGTGTGAAGAGTTTTTATTTTTATGCATTTATATGCAGTTTTATTTGTAAGTACCGGTACTTCTGATTGGGCTGAGGCTGGTATTTTAGCGAGTTTGAAGAAAAAGTATTTGATGGACGTATAATATGTGTCGAGAGCATTCACTCAGTATCGTTATCTCATTTTTGATTGAGATGGCTTTTAGCTGGTTTCGCATCTGAACTCTTCACTCTTATTTATTTCTTTTTTTTACTGAGGTCAGCCCATTTTATAAACTGATGATTTTCATTTTGTACCTTGATGATGTTTTGTAGGACTTTCTCGTTGATAACGGCTTTGTGACAGGCCGTTTTATGGTACAGATCGACGACCACCTCCAAAGATCGCTCCGCAAACGGCACGTAGTTTAAGGCCACCCACTCCGCCTGAACAGAGACAGAAAAGAAAAACAAAATAAAGATGGTGAACATAAAAAAATAATGTATTATTGAACAAACAAATGTCTCCTCGTCAGCCTCAAAGACTAAAATAATATAGTATCAGAGAAGGACTGTGAATAATCAACATACAAAAACTACATCTCCACGACCGGTCTCAGTTCAAACCAAAATCTAATTTTTATCATATTATTTCATACTATCGGTAAAATGAGCTACAGGACTGGGCTTAAATGCAGCAGATGACTGGAAAAACAGTCCCTACGGATTTCCACTTCAACACTAATAACATTTGTGTCAAATTTCAATGACAAGTTCCACATTACTCTGACACGGACCATAATATTAGATGAAAAGCAGCAGCTACAGGCCAAGCACAACACTGATACGCACAAGGGTGAGTAAATATGTTTATATCAGCCCTGATGCTAATTTGAGCAAAAGTAGTTTGAAGGCTTTAGATTCAGCATTAATCAAAGGTGGCACCAAACTGCAAAAATGATGACCTTTACAACAGTAACCGAATTTATGCGGCACTATCAGGGCATATCGCGACAATAATACATACAAAACATCCTCACTTCTTGTTTGGCACCTTCTTGCTGAGTTCATAAATGTGTTACAACCAAACTGGTTTATCAAAAAGCTTTTTAATAACGTTTGACCTGGATGGTCTCAAGAACAGCTGAATAAAATCTGGCATAAGCCAATGAAAGCTAAAGATGAGTTTGTGAGTAGGGTCTTATCTAGCGAAACAATTGGGTTATTTTCATTCAAAAAAAAAAAACAATTTAAATACTTTTTAATGTCAAATGCTCGTCTTGTCTTGCTCTCCTTGAACTCTGTGTATTCTGGTTCAAGACAGTTAGGGTATGTCGAAAAACTCCAATCGTATTTTCTCCCTCACCTTCAAAAATCATTTCAAAATCATCCTACATCGCTGCAGAAGTACTAACCAGGGTTCCCACACCTTGGTCAACTTCAAATTCAAGGACTAAATGTGGGGACACATTTCAAGTGAGAGCAAGGTTACATCGTGTTACCTTGTAAGATGCATTGTTACAGTTTTCATTTGTCAAACACAACTATGCAAAAAAACATTATTTATTTATTTTATTTTTATTTTTATTTTTTGCATTTATTTTTGGCCATATGACAGAGATCTGATATTATATTTGTCTTATAGAATGGTAGAATGCAAAATGTTTCAATACAAGCATTTTGGTCAAATTTCAAACATTTTACCCATGAGAGAAAAATCAACCCTTCGCAACAGTTTATTTGGCAACCAACACAAGCTGCAGGAATCAGATTTAACTGATCATGGGTCAAGACAAGAATAAAGAAAAATGACTGACAAATCATGCTGGAGGATTTGCTGCTCAACAGACAATGCGCTCATATCTGATGTGCTCCCTTTATACTGAGTGCGTCTGATCGCGAAATTGAAAGTGAAAGTGAACAGCCGCTCATTCGAAAGAAATTTAAACACTCATACGATATCACTCACACGCCTACGACAGCAGCTCCCTGATGTGCAAAAATCATATTCAATATTAGAATGATTGCGTGAGCAGGCGGTAATGGCCCAAAATTCAGTGGGAGCGGAATCAAGAAAACAGTCCCGCATAAGGCTTTAATACAAAAATTTACACAATGAATGGCGACTATAGAAAGTAAAAGCCAAATCTCTGACATTTTGGGCAATTTAGAAATCCTGTCAGGGCACAATTTTTAGGTCCAAAAAAAAGGACATGTCCGGGAAAAAGAGGACGCATGGTCACCCTAACTAACGTAAATAAAGCAAGCTAGTATGCACAGGGCACAAAGTGTTGGTGAAATAACACAGGAAATAATAGGGCTTTTTTTTTTCCCAGAAAACTTATTGCACAAAATAAATTCAAGCACTTTCAAGGATCTGTATCTATGTATATTTATTTTTTTAAAAACTTCCCAGGGCCTTGAAAAATTTTTTTCAGAAGGACCTGTGGGAACCCTGACCAACCCAGTCTTTGCAAAGTGAACATGCAAAGAACAACCTTAACAAAAAAGGTAAAACAGCCATGTAGGACGATTTTGAAGTTGAGAGAGAACATGAGATGGGAATTTTTCGACATACCCTAACTGTCATGAACTGGAAAAAAACAGAGGTCGGGAAGAATAAGACAAGACGAGCGTTTGACATAAAATAGTGTATAAATTGTATTATTTTTATGAAAATAACCGATTTTTTCGCTAGATAAGACCCTTCTTCCTCGGCTAGGATCGTTTACAACCGTGTTGGGGATCGTTTAGAGCCGCATTTAAACTGCATTTTGGAAGTTCAAACCCGGGGCACCATATCAGTCCATTATATGGAGAAAAATCCTGAAATGTTTTCTTCAAAAAACTACTTCTTTATGACTGAAGAAAGAAAGACATGAACATCTTGGATGACAAGGAGGTGAGTACATTATCTGTGAATTATTGTTCTGGAGTGGACTTCTCCTTTAAAAGAGCCATTCATTTTTGAATTTCGACATCACTGGTAATGATTTTAAAAAGCTCGTAGTGATGGGTGAAACAGAGATTTTTTAAACTCGGAATCTGTTAAACCATTGCGTCGCAAAATGATTCAGTATTTTGAAGCGCTCCAACCGGATCACGTATCACAAATTATTTGATTTAGATCGGAACAGGTTTGTGAATCATTTAATGAAATGAATAATTCAAAACAAATGACTTGTTATACGTGATTTGAAGTCCCAATCTAAATCAAATTCAGATCAGGACTTGCCTGGATCGCGAATCATTTGATTTAGATCAGGACTTCAGTGCAGGTTCGCGAATCATTTGTTTCAGATCAGGACTTTGGAGTGATTTTGTGAATCTTTTTTTTTTTTTAAAGCAATTCAGCAGCAAAAACCACATCAAATTAAGAGCACCATTTATTTTAAAATTTCAACATCGCTGGTAATGATTCTAAAAAGGACGTAGTGATGGGTGAAACAGAGCTTTTTGAAACTCAGAATCTGTTAAACCATTTCGTCGCAAAATGATTCCCTATTTTGAAGCACTCCAACCGGATCACATATTGTGAATCATTTGATTTAGACTGGAACTTCGGTTATTGCGAATCATTTGATTCAGGTCTGGACTTTGAAGCGCATTTTGCGAATCATTCGTGAATCATTTAGCAAATTGAATAATTCAAATTAAATCATTCGGATGTGCAATTTGAAGTCCCAATCTAAATCAAATTCAGCAAAATTGAAGTTCTTGAAAAATCAAAAAAAGTTGTTTTTTGACCATACAATTTAAAAGTATACAAAAATAACTGTTGATGGCACTAGAGAGTTTGAAAAATTGGCTCCACATGTGTGCCAAATTTCAAAACTTCACCACATGGTTCTAAGAAATGGCATAAAATAACACTATTTGTTGACATTTCATTTGGTAGTTGTTAGAATTAATGAACAAATGTGGCTGATGGAAATGAATGGAGAAAAACAAATGTTATCAGAGTATGAAAGAGAAGTTTGTCTTGTAGAGCAGTTAAATGAAGCTGAAATTAGCCGAAGGGAAAAAGGAAGAGAAGCAAACGAGAGACAGAGATATAGAGGAAGACAGCGGGAGGGAGGAAGAACTCACCGGTGCAAACAGTTGGATCTAAAGTGGATCCGTATGAAGTACAAAAACAGAACAAGAGAAGAGCAGACAAATGTTTACTACCACTGCTGATCACAATCGCACAACACACTAATGAAACTACTTTCAACGATGACAACAACAAAGACGAACAAACTATTGCTTTGAAAGTCATGTTTAAAAATACTTTGCACCTAACATATTTCACATTTCTACCAGTTTGTAATTTTAACTTGTTGACCCACATCTACTTAAAATGTGATTAAAACTTAATTTTAAAAGAAACAACATGATCCAGAGTATTCAAACATGACTAAAAGAAGCACAAACTGCAATTAAAAGAAAAAAAAAAACACCATGCGAAGAAAATAAAGTATCCAAAGTCCCAGAATATATATGAAAACCACATAAAAACGTAGAAGGAAAAAACCACAACGTCATAAAGACGTCACTGTAAACAGCAAAAGAGCACAGACTTTTGTAACGTGTGCATTCAAAAACCCTCCAAACACTCCAAACAGCAGAAACAAAGACCGTCTACTACATTATCACATCCAAAACAGATACAGAAATGAATGTTGCATGATGATGATAAGTGTATTTATGGTGATTCATAAAACAATGATCAACAGAACAAAAGCAAATCCACTATTTTGAAAACAGATGTGAGGTGGAAACAGGAGAGAGGCTCACCTGGTTGTATTTGGCATTGGCCACGTGTTTGGTCTCCATCTTTCCATACTGAGGAGGTTTACAGGAGAACTCCACAAACAGCAGGAGCTGCTCGAAGATGGCGGGATACATCACCTGGAGATTCTCCGAACCCACACAAATTGCCTAGAAAAATGACATACAATCTCATTCAAACATCTTAAAAGATGTAGAGTCTATAAAGAATCTCAATCACAATCAACCAAACACAAAACTCTTAGAAACATAAGAACGTCCTGCTGCCAGTTGGTGGCGCTATGACTATAACTGAATATTGGCATGTAAATGTCTTCAGGCCAGGACTTTTATCAAAGATATGAAGATTGGTGCAGACTGCACATGGTATGTTTGAGTTAGTGTAAGGCATGACACATACTGTCGCCAACAGGTGGCGCTATGATTATAACTGAGTATTGGCCTTTAGATGTCTTCAGGCCAGGACTCTTGCTAATCATGTGAAGTTTGGTGCCGTTTGGACACTGTATGTGTAAGTTAGTAGATGTGTTCAGGCCAGGACTCTTATTGAATGTGTGAAGTTTGGGGCAGATCGGATATTGTATTTCATTGGCGAAACATCGAACTTTGTCAGCCCACTACGGACACGCCCTTCAACGAAAACTCAAGATCTTTGCAATTTAACATCGTAAACGCCTTTAGATTAGACTGACCAAATATAATGTTGATGTCATTAAATCTCTAGGAGGAGTTCGTTACAGTGTAAAACATGTCACTTCCTGTTGCCAGCAGGTGGCGCTATGACTATAATTGAATATGTTCATGTAGATTTCTTTGGGTCAGGAGTCTTTTCAAACCTATGAAGTTCGGGGCAAATCAGACATTGTATGCCTGAATTATAACAACTTCCTTTTTCATGGCGAAACATCGAAATTTGTCAGGCCGCCACGGACACGCCCTTAAACGAAAACTCAAGCGCTTCACAATTTAAAGTCACAAAAGGCATTAGATTACACTGACCAAATTTGGTGTCGATCTGTTTAAATCTCTAAGAGGAGTTCGTTTAAATACAACACCTGAAAATGGCAAAAACGGCACAAAACTTACAGAGAAGTTTCTGTTGGGTTTCGGACTTTGTACTGGGGGACTTTTTGGTAGGTTTTGGTGTGTTACATGTGTCTACCAAATTTCGTATATGTACGTGAAACAGAGCTTGAGGGGCACTTCGTTGCAACTTTATAGGTGGCGCTATTGAGCTTGTTTGCTACACCCACTTCTAAACCCCATATCAGATGTAAATTTTCACCACTTTTGACATTTGTTGAGTTTTTGAACATGTTATGTGATTCATTTTGGAAAAGAAAAAGAAACTGAGTAATTCCAACAGGGTCCTCGCACCACCGGTGCTCGGGCCCTAACTAACCAAATTCTGAAGGTGTTGTACCTTCTGCAGTACATCGAGGGCAGTCAGGACCGCTTCCTGCAGGCTGGTGAGCACCGCCTCTGTGTAGGAGGGCAAGATAAAGGGTGAGGAGTCTGAGCTTATGGGGACCGACACAGCTCCATGCAGAATCACCCCCAGCTTCTTGAGATCCTCCATGCTGAACCCTCCTGCGATGTGCTGGTACAACGCTGGGAAAATCTGTATTAGCGCCGTCAGGAAAGGCTGACTGGGTACAAACACTAGTTTATCTGCTCCACCACTAGGTGGTCGCGTACACTCGGTTCCTATTCGGTACCAAGTGTTCCACGCTGACCACCAAAGGGCAGAGTCGTCTAGCTCCTCTCCAGGTGGTGGAAGTGAAGGTTGGGCACCGTAGCGCTGGGCTAGTCGCTCGGCAAGTGAATCAGACCGCACTAGGGGTCTTCCTGGCCCAGAACCTTGAAGAGACTCAATAAGGACAGGAGGAACGTCCATAGCGGCGAGAGCGTCGGGTTTATCCGTGTCTTTAATTGGTGTAACTAGCTGGAGGATCTCTTGGAAGCTCTTGAGGGCGGCAAGGGAAACTTCATTGTTCTTGCTGAGTGCAGCAGACTGGATGTGGTCCAACAGAACTTCCCAAGCCTTGAAAAAGTCACCTGCAATCAGGAACATGACTTTCAGAACCAAATTCTGAGCTATGTCTTTGAGAACCACATGTCTCAATGCTTACCCAGCTGCTGAAGTAGGTATCTCCTGGTGTTGAAGATCCGAGCTACGCCCGCAAGTGTCAGAACCCATGTCTCCGCCCACTGTTTCTCTGCTGTGTCGCGTGAGTGGTGGATGAGAATATTTCCACCCCCAGATTCGATCTTTTCCTTGTCTGCCGTGGTGGAGGACTTCCTTACACAGTCCAGCAGATGAAAGAGAACCTGCGGAGCAATGACATTTGGTTATTAGCTACAATAACAAAGCAATTTTAAGAAGAGCTTAATGATTTACAATTTAAAGAAGAATTTAGTCTCCGGTCAAGTCTAATGCAAAAAAACCCAATTTTAACTAGAACTAGGTTTAATTTGGTCCCCAGTCAAGTCTGATCCTACAAACCAATTTTAACTAAAACTGGACTTAAAATTTGGTCCCCGGTAAAGTCTGATTCAACAAAGCAATTTTTTATTTTTTTTTTTAACTACAACTGGATTTAATTTGGTCCCCGGTCAAATCTGATCCTACAAACCAATTTTAACTAAAACAGGACTTAAAATTTGGTCCCCGGTAAAGTCTGAACCAACAAATTTTTTTTTTTAAGTATAACTGGGTTTAATTTGGTATCTGGTCAAGTCTGAACCAATGAAGAAATTTTAACTAGAACCTGGTTTAATCTGGTCTCTGGTCAAGTCTGATCCAACAAAGCAATTTTAACTAGAACTTGGTTTAATTTGGTCCTCTGTCAACTCTGATCTAGCAAAGCAATTTTAGCTGGAACTGAATTAATTTGGTTCCTGGTCAATTGTGACCCAGCAAAGCAATTTAACTAGAACTGGATTTAATTTGGTTCTTGGTTAAGTCTGACCCAGCAAAGCAATTTTAAATAGAACTGAAATTAAATTGGTATCTGGTCAAGTCTGATCCAGAAAAGCAAATTTAACTGGAACTGGATTTAATTTGGTTCCCGGTCAAGTCCGACCCAGCAAAGTAATTTTAACTACAACTGAAATTAAATTGGTAACCGGTCAAGTCTGATCCAGCAAAGCAATTTTAACTAAACTGGATGTAATTTGATCACCAGTCAAGTCTGACTCAGCAAAGCAATTTTAACTAGAACCGGGTTTAATCTGGTCTCTGGTCAAGTCTGATCCAAAGCAATTTTAACTAAACTGGATGTAAATTAATCACCAGTCAAGTCTGATTCAGGTCTGATCCAACAAAGCAATTTTAACAGGATCTGGGTTTAATTTTGTTCCCGGTCAAGTCTGATCCAACAAAGCAATTTTAACTAAAACAGTACTTAAAATTTGGTCCCCGGTAAAGTCTGAACCAACAAAGCAATTTTAACTAGAATCGGGTTTATTCTGGTCTCCGGTCAATTTGATCCAACAAAGCAATTTTTAGTAGATTTGGGTTTAATTTGGTCCACCTGTTAGGTCTGATCCAGCAAAGCAATCTTAAATATAACTGGATTTAATTTGGTCCCCGGTCAAGTCAACTAAACAATTTTAACTACAACTGGATTTAATCTGGTATGCAGTCAAATCTGAACCAACAAAGAAATTTTAACTAGAACTGGGTTTACTTTGGTCCTCGGTCAAGTCTTTCCCATCAAATCAATTTTAGCTAGAACTGGATTTAATTTGGTCCCTGGTCAAGTCTGATTCAACAGAGCAATTTTAGCTAGAATTGGATTTAATTTGGTTTTTGGTCAGGTCTGATCTAACAAAGGAATTTTAACAAGAACTAGGTTTAATTAGGTCACTGGTCAAATCTGCTTAAGTACCTTCCAAACCACAATGTTCCAGGTCGGTGGCTGCAGCAGCGTTCCATGAGCGGCAATGGTGGAGAACATTGTCTGCCCGGCGCTTTTCCTCACAGCCGGCCGTGGGTCCACGCACAACTCGCCCAGCTTGGCATAGAGGCACAACCACAGGCAGTCAAAGGGTGGCGCAGGGTGGAAAGGTCGGTTCAGAGGTTCACCTTTATCTTGGGCCTGTTTCAAGAGAACCGCTTCTTCCCTTTCCAGCTCCTCTGTAATAGCTTCTCCCCTTTGGAAGAAGTAGTCTGAGATGTTCCACTGCATGGGAAGAGGAAGACTCTTAGCAATCCACTCAGTCAACTCATCCCAAAGGAACACTCAAAACCTTCAAGGTAACACTAAAGACTCTCTTTACAAGCGAAACTAGTAGTACTCCTCACCAGCAAGCCGATAGACGTCAGGCTGATGTTCAGCTCCTGGTTCTGGAGCCCAAAACTGCCGGCTACATCCACCACAATTTGGAGGCACATGCAAGGCATTGTGGGTAGGAAGTCGGTCACCACCAACTGCAGGCACTGGAAGGCTGTTCGTATGAGGGATTCGCTGTGAAAAAGACGTGTTGGTACAAATGAGACACTCCAAGATCAACACTTCAGATTTGACTTTTGAATGCAAGCTGCTAATTAGCTAAATCATGAAGACTTCCTTGGTCAACCAGCCTCATAAGAAGGACCATGCCATTGGACCAATATGGAAAATCTTGCTTGTCTACAACGGTCTTTTCTGCAAGGTCAGTCAGTGTGTCTCACCCCTGGTCATTGCGGATCGCTCCAATGACCCCCAGCACCAAAGGCCACCCCGGTCCGAGACTGTCTCCCTGGTTCTGTAGAATTTGTAGGACACACTCCAGCTGTTTCTGTCGGATATCGGCGTGAAGGATGTTGGAGAGCTCCTTCAGAGGGTTCAGAAGCAGCAGCTGCAGCCTCTGAGGACGACAGGGGATTGGTTAAAGGTGTTGTCTAATCAATAACCAAACCCAAACTCTGAAGTAGCACTGATTTCCAATCATCCAAATGAATTTCTACCTGATTCTGGGAAAGCGGTGGCTCGTGTTTGAAGGACAGTCCAGCTTTGATTAGCGAGGTGATGGCCTCTGCGCCCCACTCCCTCATACGAGCGTTAGGGTGCTGACAGACCTGACAAGATAATGGCACAATAGGCTCCATGTTCTTATTCAATACATAATTTCATTACTATTAATCATTCTTGACTTTGTAGTGAAATATGACCCGAACACATTTTTCACTCAATAATGAAATCAAACATTGCAAATGAAGGGTGAAGACATGGATGGACAAAATAATGTCATTAACACAAGAAAAAAAAAGCAAAGCAATATATATTGGTCATTGGCTTTTTTAGATCACAAGAAAAGACATTGCTTATTGGATTTTGATTGCGTAGATCACAGACTGGTGTGTTTTATGAATGTGAAAGTGAAGTTTTTGTGGTAAAGAAGATTAAATACTCTCAAAACAATGTGGTCATCTTGAATCACAGTGAGAAAGGTCCTTTCACATTATTCGCATTGACGTTCCCCAACACATTAAACTATGGCGCAAATAGTCAACTAAACCTGACCTTAACCCAACTGTTTTAGCTTAACTTTGACTTTAACTTTGGAGGTCGTGTTTAAACCCTGATGCGAGTCATGTGAAAGAAACTTAAGTGTGACAGCCGAGATCAGCTTGAAAACAACAACATCTGATTAACACAACAACGGGAGGCTGATTCATTCCTAAAAACAATTCCTAAGAGAGAATTTCATAAAGAGTGACGTAGGACCGATTCAAAAAGAAGAGTCGCTTCAAAGAGAGGATTTCTGAAGTGAAAAAGAAAGTTCAGCACTTACCTTCTACAAAAGAGACACGTCGCAAGAGACAGAGAAGGAAAAAAGACCGAATAAGACAACGTGAGGACATGAATCGCGCTTTAGCATTTATACAGCTACAGAAAAAGTACAGCAGACAAGGACAGCAAACCGGAAAGATCAAAGCGGCGCACCAAATATTAAATATTAACATTTCAGAATAGGGCTCATCTCATTATAATAGTTATTTACTGTGATTAGTTGAACTGATTAGAGGTTTACAATTAGTGATGATATATGTGGCCCTGCACTACAAAACCAGTCATAAGGGTCATAATAAATAAGCTATCCATTGATGTATGGTTTGTTAGGATAGCGCAATATTTGGTCGAGATACAACTATTTGAAAATCTGGAATCTGAGGGTGCAAAAACAAAACAAAACTAAACATAAAAAAAAAAAAAAAAAAAAAAAAAAAGCATATTACTAATCAAAAATTAAGTTATTTATTTTTTTAACAGTAGAAAATTTACAATATCTTCATGGCACATGATCTTTATTTAATATTCTAATGATTTTTGCCGGCATTAACAACAACAACAACAAAAAAAAAAAAATCGACCCATACAATTGTATTAATTGACTATTAATACAAATATACCTGTGCTACTTAAGACTGGTTTTGTGGTCCAGGGTCAAAAATAAGTAAAATGAATTTAAAGAAATAAATAATATATCCATAACAAATAAAAAATATAAATAATAAATAAAACAAACGGTATAGTATATAAATTAATATATATATATATATATATATATATATATATATATATATATATATATATATATATATATATATATATATATATATATATATGCAGTATATATAAAATAAAAAGCAGTATTTATAAAAATAAAATAAAATGGTGACATTTTAAATATATAATAAACAAATAAAACAAAAAACAAAGATGACTTCAAAACTAAGCAGTATATATATATATATATATATATATATATATATATATATATATATATATATATATATATATATATGGTTACATTTATATATATGCAATATATATAAAATAAAAGTTAATTGGTTACATTTTATATACATAATAAATAAATAAACAAATAAATATAAATAAACAAAGACACCTTCAAAACAAATAAATTTGATTCACAAGCAGAAACTGCGTTGGTGTGGATTTGGATTATTTATAATATAAACTATAAATAAAACACATGGAAAAATACAACTTCAAAACTATAGTATATAAATTAATATAAATACATAAATAAAATAAATTTAAATAAATTACAAAATTAAATATAAAAGAAATTCTATACCTATAATTAAGTACATAAAACAAAAAACAAAGAATGATTTCAAGTGTGTGTGTTTGTGTTTGTGTGTGTGTGTATGTATGTATGTATGTATGTGCGTATATATATATATATATATATATATATATATATATATATATATATATATATATATATATATATATATATATATATAAAATGAAAATAAATGTTTTTTGTAAAAATACATTTTAGAAATTGGTTATATTTTATATACATAAATAAATAAACAAATAAATCTAAATAAACAAAGACGCCTTCAAAACAAATAAATGTGATTGAAAGCAGAAACTGTGTTGGTGTGGATTTGGATTATTTATAATATAAACTATAAATAAAACAAATGGAAAAATACAACTTAAAACCTAAAGTATAGTATTTAAATTAATATAAATACATAATAAATAAATTCAAATAAATTACAAAATTAAATATAAATAAATTGTATATCCATAATTAAGTACATATAAAATATAAAAAAAATATGATTTTAAAACTAAGCAGTGTGTGTGTGTGTGTGTGTATATATATGCAGTATATATAAAATGAAAATAAATGTTTTTTGTAAAAATAAATTTTATAAATGGGTTATATTTTATATACATAATAAATAAACAAATAAATATAAATAAAGACGCCTTCAAAACAAATAAATGTGATTCAAAAGCAGAAACTGCGTTGTTGGTGTGGATTTGGCCTCTGGTCTCACCTCGAGCAGATGAGCCGTCAGCGGCCTCCAGAGAATCTCGATCCGGTCCATATTAACGAGTCCAGTCTCTAACAATTTGGCCACCGCAAATAGAGACGGCTCCTAACCGCAGAGACAACAGAAAGATGAGAGCTGGACGATTATGTTTTGATTAAATGAATCTGTAATTAGCTTTAGCATCTGAACGCACCTTGTTGTTTCCGTAAGCCATTTCCATGGCCTCCATGGATAACGAGCACAGAGCGTTTATCAGGTGATGCAGAGAGACGTCGTCCAGGTATCTACAATCACACACATTGTTCATTTATCTAAACAATGACACTCATTTGATACTAAATAAATTAAATAAATGGAATTATTTCTATTCAGATGTTGACGGATTCTTACTGCGAGCTTTCAAAGAGTCTGGACAGGACATTTGACAGGACAGGTAGATCGGTCATCACCGCTGTGGTCAAAACCTGCAACAGAAAAGAAATAAACACCATTATACCATCATAAACATTTACTCTCCTCTTCTCTACTCTGCTTCCTAGTCTAATAAACCAAATATGGTATATTAGGAATATTGATTTTGTTCCTCTTTTGTAAGTCGGTTTGGATAAAAGCATCTCCTAAATGTAAACATTTATGCGGAGTCCTAGTAAGCTGCATATCTAGACCACATTTTTGGCCCTAACCTAAGAATTTTGGAAGCATTAGTAAGCAATATCTTCAGGTAAAAAGTGTTCCCTACTAGACAAAAATGCTGGTGACTTGGAAAACATCTGTGATGCCTAAAAATGCTGCTGACTCAAAAAAATGTCTATTATGTGCATAAATAGTGCTGTCACTTATTGCACCCTTCACATAAACCCTGTTGTCTTGCATTTTGCCTATGGTGCACACAAACGCTGCTGTCTCAAAAAAGCGCCTGTGATGCTTAAAATGCTTTCTAGGTAGGCAGCTCACTAGGTTTTGAACAGAGGCTGATATCAGCGTCTTTTACCGTGCTCGGACCCTCCACTGCCCGTCCGGGTTTCAAAACTCCACCAACAGCTGGTTTCAGACCCAGAATCCACACCAGGTGCTTACAGACAAGAAGAGATGAAAATGAGCAAATGCTAAATACAATCAGGCAAAAAGAAAACAAAAAAACAGGAACCTTTATTTTTTGATAAAGAAATATATTACTACTGCACTGTATAATACATAATAATATATGAATATACTGTAAAATAAAAAAGGTATTTATTAATCATTATATTGATGATAATACTTTTATAGTGCAACAGTAAAACTACAATACTAATATTTATTTCGGTCTTTCAAATATTAAATATATTATGTTATATTAATGTTACATTTATTTACAGCAAGGTTTATTAGTTCACATTTGTTAATTACATCAGTCAGATTTTTAATGTTTTTTAAAGAAGTCTCTTTTGCTTACCGAGCCTGCATTCATTTGATCCGAAGTACAGCAAAAACAGTAAAATTTTGAAATATTTTTACCATTTAAAATACCTGTTTTCTATTTGAATACATTTTAGAATGTAATTTATTCATGTGATTTTAAAGCTGAATTTTTAGCATCATTACTCCAGTCACATGATCCTTCAGAAATCATTCTAATATTCTGATTTGCTGCTCAAAAACATTTATTATTATTATGTTGACAACAGCTGAGTAGAATTTTTCAGGTTTCTTTGATGAATAGAAAGTTCAGAAGAAAAGAATTTATTTTGTAACATTATAAATGTCTTTATTGTCATTTTCGTGATCAATTTAAAGCATCCTTGCTAAATAAAATGATTGATTTCTAAAAGTTTGTTCCCAAAAAAAAAGTTATACTGACTTTTGAATGGTATAGTGTATAATGTTACAAAAACATTTTTTTTAGATAAATGCTGATCTATGGATCTTTCTATTCTTTAAAGAATCCTGAAAAAAAATAACTGTTCTAAATATTGATAATAATAATAATAATAATAATAATAATAATAATAATAATGTTTCTTGAGCAGCAAATCAGCATATTAGAATGGTTTCTGATGGATCATGTGACACTGAAGACAGAAGTAATGATGCTGAAAATTCAGCTTTGATCAAAGAAATAAATTAAATTTTAAAATATATTCAAATAGAAAGCAGCTATTTTAAATAGTAAAAATATTTCACAATATTACTGCTTTTGGTGCATTTTAGATAAAAAAAAAAAAATGCAGGCTTGATGAGCAGAAGAGATTTCTTTAAAAAACATTGAAAATCTTAATGTCCAAAAACTTTTGACTGGTACTGTACTTCCTTATTAGACAAGTTCTCTGGATTGCCACTGGTCAATCACTGGGAAATCTCAGTCCAGAACATACAGATGAAGACGTATATATGTTCTGGTGATTAAAGGGTGTGCATGTACCTGTAATGTGGCTAAAACCAACTGCCATGAGGTTCCCAAATAAGCACCGTGATAATGAGCCAAACTCAGCAGCGTCCGCATACACTGAATGTTCTTCGCTGTGAGCTGACGGACAGACAGAGAGAAAGAAAACGCCTTGTAATTAACCAAAGCTGCACTTAAAAATGATTTAGAAACAAAGTCAATAACTCAAGAGTAACTGTTGCACAATATGTGTAAGCTTGTGTGACTTACCACTACGGTGCCCTGCGGCTGTGCGGTGAGTGGCTGACCCACTGCCACCACCTGCTGGTGAGATTCACTGGACGGACTGACGATCTGCACACTCTGGCCCTGGATAGAGTACACTACAAACACACACACACACACACACACACACACACACACACACACACACACACACACACACACACACACACACACACACACACACACACACACAGGCACATTAAACTACATACACTTACACATCATATGAATGAGGATTTTTCATATACTCAGTTGAGGTCAAAAGTTTACATACACCTTGCAGAATCTGCAAAATGTTAATTATTTTACCAAAATAAGAGGGATCATTCAAAATGCATGTCATGTTTTATTTAGTACTGACTTAAATAAGATATTTCACATAAGACCACATATAGTCCACAAATGAAAATAGTAGTTGAATTTATAAAAATGACCCTGTTGAAAAGTTTACATACACTTGATTCCTAATACTGTGTTGTTACCTGAATTATCCATAGCTGTGCTTTTTTGTTTAGTGATAGTTGTTCATGAGTCCCTTGTTTGTCCTGAACAGTTAAACTGCCTGCGGTTCTTCAGAAAAATCCTTCAGGTCCCACAAATTCTTCGGTTTTTCAGCATTTTTGTGTATTTGAACCCTTTCCAACAATGACTGTATGATTTTGAGAGCCATTTTTTCACACTCAGAACAACTGAGGGACTCATATGTAACTATTACAAAAGGTTCAAACACTCACTGATGCTCCAGAAGGAAAAACCATGCATTAGGAGCCGGGGGGTGAAAACTTTTGAACAGAATAAATGTGTAAATTTTGCCTAAATATCATTTTTTTTTTCATTTAGCACTGCCCTTCAGAAGCTACAGAAGATACTTACTTGTTTCCCAGGACACAAAATAAGTTCAATTTACCCTGACCTTCAAATACAAAAAGTTTTCACCCCGCGGCTCTTAATGCACGTTTTTTTTTTTTTGTTTTTTTTTCCTTCTGGAGCATCAGTGAGTGTTTGAACCTTCTGTAATAGTTGCATATGAGTTCCTCAGTTGTCCTCAGTGTGAAAAGATGGATCTTAAAAAAAAAAAAAAAAAAAAACACATTGTTGGAAAGGGTTCAAACACACAAAAATGCTGAAAAAACAAAAAATTTGTGGGACCTCGAGGATTTTTCTTTTCAGGACAAACAAGGGACTCATGAACAACTATCACTAAACAAAAAAAAAAAAAAAAAAAACACAGCTGTGGATCATTCAGGTAACAACACAGTATTAAGAATCAAGCGTATGTAAACTTTTGAACAAGGTCATTCTTATAAATTCAACTATTATATTCTATTGTGGACTATATGTACATGTCTTTTATGTGAAATATCTTATTCAGGTCAGTACTAAATAAAAATGAACATGCATTTTGTATGAAATTATATTATATAATTGCAAATTCCAATATGCAAAAGAGTAGAAAATATGTTCAAACACTCCTTTCAAAGTCAATAAGCTTTTCACAAAACCTGTCATTTTCTGTGCCTGTTTGGATGCAGTAAAACACCCACAGATGTAGCACAAAACATATAGATCATGTTTGCATTTCTAACCTTGAAATCAGGATTAGGCATAAAATAATGTGAAATACATGTGAAAATGAGCCGAGAGTTGAACAAATAGTCGTAATCTGGCTCAGATGCCGACAGGAATGGTGTCAGAAATCAGCACCTCAAAATTAGTAAAAAACAAGCATTGGCTTTTCATTCAGCAAATGTGTTACCAATTAAATAATCAAATGCATTTCATAACACTCAAATGACAACTTTAGTTCTATATAAGAATTTAAATTGCACACAAGGCAGTTTTTACATCAACTTTTCAAATGATTTTCAAATTTTGACAGAATTTGAAAACTGAAACTTTGTTTCTTAGCTAATTGTGATTATTGGACAGCAAGTGGACTAGAAATAATGTTTAGCGTTTAAGTTTTGTTTATGCATAAACTGAAATGCATCAACTAAAAGATCTTGGTTTATCAAAACAAAGATTGACTAAAAATAAAACAAAACTAAAATATTGTTAATCTTGCACCAACGGAGCTGTTTCGGGTGACAATGAATTTTCAGTTTTGGCTGAAACTGTTCTGAAGTGCCTGAAATTGTACTTTTAGTTGTTTATCCCCTTATCTGCTTATTGCAAGTTGTATTTCATGCAAACGTCAGCATGCATCGCTCTCCTACCTTTATTGGAGAGGTTGGCAGCGTTGCTGCTCAGGATGGTGAGGGCGTAGTGAGGCGGGAGAGACGCTTTACAGATGGCCGTAATAAAAGCGTCACGTGGCGTCACCAAACCCAAACGCCCGCACAGAGATGCCATGGACAGCTCCGCTTTCAGGATGTTTTCTGTGGCCGTTTCATCCGTACTGAAACAAACAAGGCAAATATTATCAGTACAGTCAGTCTGATATGACTAATATATGTTAATTAGACTAACTGTAGTCCAAGTATAAAGCTTCAGCTATTACAATTACAGTTAGGATATGAAATATAGCATATAGTGATATATTAAGGAAGTGTTTCGTACCTGGCATCCAGTAGTAGTGAAAGAGCCGCCAACAAGCCGCACCAGCAGGCGTTCACCATCTCCTCCCAAACCTCATGAGCCACTGCAAAACACAGACGGCATCAATACAGGAACAAAACACTCCCTTTAAATGTTTCAGTTTGTTTCAGTACGGATGAGTTATTAGATATTTCTTATATTAAAAGATTCTTTTTTTATTTGCAAAATCTATTGTATTTTCTATTTATATATTGTATTATATTTAATTTTCTATTTATATATTATATTATATTTATCTGAAAATGTATTGTATTTTCTGTTAATTATATACAGATACAGCAGGTTATTATATAATAAACTCCCATATTAAATTTGTTTTTTATTAGCAGAATATATTGTATTTTCTATTTATATATTCTATTCCATTTATTTATTTGTAAAATGTATTGTATTTTCTGTTCATATATAATATATTAATAACTAACAATGAATAATATATTTGTTACAGTATTTGTTAATCTTTGTTAATGTTAATTAAGTAATAAAAAAATGACAATTAAACTGTTCATTGTTAGTTCATGTTAGCTCATGTCTATAAATTAATATTAACACATACATTTGAAATTTAATAATGTATTCGTAAATGTTGAAATTAATATTGACTGATAATAATGAAATAATTTAAAAGTATTTTTTTTTGTTAGTTCACGTTAACTAATGTTAATAAATAGAACCTTACTGTAAAGTGTTACTGCTACATGTATTATATTATATATTACAAAACTGATTTTGCAGTATATTGTTTTCTGAGTCACAGCCAGAGGTCAGCACAGAGCACAGTCTCATAAATAAAGAGACTTTCTCCAAATATACTCAAGGTTGAGAGATTCAAAGACTCACTGGGTTCCTGAGGGCGGCTGTCAGTCTGTGGAGGACTAACAGGCTCCGCCTCCTCCCTCATAGCAGCTTCCTGTTCCTGTTTGGAGAGCTCTCTCTCGATCATGGACGTGATTCCCCTCACCAGATCCAACAAGGTGCTGAAGGCCACAGACATGGCGTAACCTTCAGGGATGGAGGGCGGCTCCACCTTATCCAGCATCTCCAGACTGAGAAAGAAACACGCGTTAGGCCAACATGTAGCAAGACTAGTTAATACTGAAAGCGTACGGTCACTCACTAGGTGGCTTTGGCACTGCCCTGGATGCTGACGTTCATGAGGGGGATCCAGGTGCCGCGGTACTCAAAAGCGGCCTGTGTGGTCAGACCTCCACCTGCTCCTGCCACACCCGGGCCTCCCTGACCGGACGCCTGTGAACCCGACACTGACCCACCTGACAGAGACACAGTTTGACTTTTACATGAGACAATCACTCATCATATGTGTCAAAAACAAGATCTCAACGTGTGTGCGACCTGCAGGCGTGCTTGTGGATAAGGCGTTTCCAACGCTGGGGAGGATGAAGAGGGACTGGATGAAGGAGCCCAGAGCGTTGACGATGTCTCTGAAGACTTTGGTGGAGTGTTGCTTCATGTCGTACGACTGACAGAAAGACCTGCACACACAAGAGCTTTATGAACTCCAACAGAAGAAAATGATCTAAATTAAATTAAGCTATAAAATCATGCCTTTTATTTTATTAAGCCAACAAAATATATAATCTGTATTTAAAAAAAAAAAAAAAAAAAAATGTTTATGTTAAAATTTATATTTAAAATAGTGGAAAATGATTTTAAATGTTATAAACGACATTTTTAGTCATCTTTTACCAGTGTAAATGATTCTGTGGTGTGACAAAAAAATTTAAATAAAAATAAAAAAAAAATTTATATAAAAAAATAAATAAAAAATTTTTTTACTGTTTATTTTGTTATAATACATTTATTTGTAAATGCTATTGTACATTACAGTTTTTATATTAAATTATATTATATTATATTATAACAGATTAGATTGTGTTTAATTAAATTAATTTATTGTACATTACTGTTTATATTAAATTTATCATATTAATTTACTGCATGTTGCTGATTAAATTTTATATGATATTGTTATATTAGATTAGATTGTATTAGATTAATTTTTAGAAATTATTGTATATTACTGTTTATATATTATATAGCATAATAATATACAACTTTTTATGTTCTAAAGCCAATCAAATAAATTTATATTAATAGATAATTAATTTTTAATTTATTTTTTTCATTAATTTTTTACATCTAGGTTTTGATGTAATATTTATAGTTTATTTTATATTTATTTTACTATAAAAAAATATATTTATATAAACAGATGTAGATAAATAGTGTTTTTAGATGTTATGAATGTCATTTTCACTAGTTAAGTTTTAGTAATTTTGTTTTTTCCTAACTTTTGTCATGTTTTTATTAAACGTAATTTTGTTTATATTCTATTCGGTTTGATTTAAGTTTTAGTTTTAGTCATTTTAGAACTTAAATATTTTATTTAATTAATATCAGGCAACATTTTTAATTTTTTACATTTAGGTTTTTATGTAATATAATTTATTTCATTTTATTTCATATTCATTTCAATTAACAAAAAAATATTTTAATAGATTTTATTAATTAAAATTATTCTGTGGTGTGACTATTTGTAAAAGTAAAAAAATGTAAATTTAACAATTTTTTAAAATTATATTATTATCATTTGTAAATGTTATTATTTTACATATTACTGATATTACAGTTTTTATTTTATATTATATTATATTTGATTAGATTGAGTTTAATTTGTAGAATTTATTGTACATTATTGTTTATATTATATTTATCATTAATTTACGGCATGTTACTGATTACATTTTATATGATATTGCTATATTAGATTAGATTGTATTTGATTGATTTGTAGAATTAATTATTACTGTTTATATATTATATGGCATAATAATATAAAACATGTTCTTTTTGTTTATATTCTATTTGTTTTGATTTAATTTAACTTTTAGTCATTTTAGTATTTCAACAAATATTTTTATTTAATTTTATTTCAGGCAATATTCATTTTTTTTACATCTAGGTTTTCATGTAATATCTAGATTTTGTTTTATTTCATATTTATTTCAATTAACAATTTTTTTTTACTAGTTTAAATGATTCTGTGGTGTGACAAAAAATGTAATTTTTTTAAATGTAAAAAATATGTGACTTTTTTATTATACTATATTCATTTGTAAAAGTTATTGTATATTGCAATTTTATATTATATTATATTTGATTAGATTCTGTTAAATTAATCTGTAGAATTTATTGTACATTACTGTTTATATATTATACTTGTTATATTAATTTACTGCATGTTACTGATTATATTTTATATGATACTGTTATATTAGATTAGATTGAATTTGATTAATTTGTAGAAATGATTGTGTATTACTGTTTATATATTATATGGCATAATAATATACAACTTTTTTATGTTATTAAGTCAATAAAATAAATTTATATGAATAGATAGAGTGTTTTTGGATGTTATGAATGTCATTTTTTACTAGTTATGTTTTAGTAATTTTGTCTTTTAGTAACTTTTGTCATCTTTTTATTAAATGTAATTTTGTTTATATTCTATTTGGTTTGATTTAAGTTAAGTTTTAGTTTTAGTCATTTTAGTACTTCGACAAATATTTTTATTTCATTTTATTTCAGGCAGCATTAAATTACAGGCAAAATGTAAATTACTAAGTTGCTATATATTATATTATATATTATATATTATATTGTTTTATTATCATTTGTAAATGTTGTCTATTACAGTTTTTATATTATATTAGATTTGATTAGGTTGTGTTAAATTTATTTTTGTAGAATTTATTGTACATTACTGTTTATATTATATTTAGTATGTTAATTTACTGTATGTTACTGATTATATTTTTTGATATTGTTATATTAGATTAGATTGCATTACATTAATTTGTAGAATTAATTGTTTATTACTGTTTATATATTGTATGGCATAATAATATACAACATGTTTTTTTTGTTATTAAGCCAATAAAATAATTTAGATGAATAGGTAGTGATTTTAGTTCTTTTAGTTAATTCTAGTTAAGTTTAAGTAATTTTGCTTTTTAGTAACTTTTGTCATCTTTTTATTAAATTTAATTTTGTTTATATTCTATTTGGTTTTATTTAATTTAAGTTTTTTTTTTAGTCATTTTAGTACTTGAATATTTTTTATTACATTTTAGTTCAGGCAACATTTACATTTTTTTTTACATTTAGGTTTTTCATGTTTTATTAATATTTTATTTTATTTCATATTTAATTCAATTAAATGTAAAAAAAAATTTTTGGTTAATTTTAATTAGCTAACAATAGAACTGACTGGGTTTACGGTTAGGAGGTATTAGATCTGCATAAAAATGATACAAGTAAAAAACAATTGAAGTTAAAATAATGAAAGTCTTACTTTTTGTAATTTTAGCATGTCAATTTTTTACTTTTTTTTTTCCATGTAATATTGATATATATATATATATATATATATATATAATTTTTTTTTATTTTTTATTTTTTTTTTTTATTTATTTCAGCTTTATTTCAATTAACAAAACTGATTTTTAAATTTTAGTTTAAATTTAAGATAACAATAGCATTGCTTGAGTTTAAGGTTAGAACATATAAAATATAATTAGACCCACATAAAATAATAGCAAACAAAGAAAAGTTCCATCATGTCAGAAAAACAAACATGCGTGTGTGTGTGTGTGTGTGTGTTTGATTGTGTGTATATGTGCTCACCGCAGCAAATGCGGCTGAACACACAGTCTGTGCACAGACTCCACTGCCACAGCTCTCAACCACTGCGGCTTCTCTCCATCCAGAAATTTCACCAGCAGAGACAGGAATATCTCACACTCCGTTACCTGTAACACACATACACTGAGAGCTGTAGATGTAGAAATCATCACTGTCACAACACACTGATGCATCCAAAAAACGTATGCAACTGCAATGATGGTACTCTGAAAATGTTTACCAGCACAGAAGTGCACCACAAACAAATCCAACACACCAATATAACCAAATTAATGCAATAAGATGCATTAAACTAAAGATATTAAATATGTAAACAGAATTTTTTCACTCTTTTGAAAATGAAACGTTCAAAAATATTCACTGTTATGAGCCCATTAACATATGGCTGCCTGCATCTACATATCTACACCTTTTTAATATTCAGCAACTCGTTCTGATGAACATTATGCAGGGTAGGAAATCATAACAGAGGATATTTACATATTTAAAAAGCAACTTTTGGGCAAGATACTCCAGATGAATAGCATAAAGCTTTTATCTAATAAATATCACCATACTTCCCCAGCTGACTGATTGCATTGGGAATTACAAAGATTTCTCTTTTTTTTTTATTGCAAGTTTTCT
The DNA here is from genome assembly GCA_036247105.1 of Cirrhinus mrigala. NCBI lineage: Eukaryota > Metazoa > Chordata > Actinopteri > Cypriniformes > Cyprinidae > Cirrhinus > Cirrhinus mrigala. The sequence continues at coordinate 19,173,219 of CM070031.1, read as the reverse complement.
GGACATTATCTTATTAAATATGCAAATAATTTGCATATATTTCCAGAAGATAAATCTGAAGATTGGAGGAAGTCAAGTTCAAACAATTTTGCTGACATTAGAATTAAAGGTTTCTACAGAAGGGATTTTGGGATTCTCTTTTTATTATTCCATAAATCAAAAATCCTCAGAATATAGAGTGGAATAAATCTGATAGGTTTGGTGTATGTAAGTGTTGTTGAAGTGGAGAAAATACTCACAGCCTTTAAAGATATGTATTGTAATGGAAGTCTACAGATGTAAATAGTGAAAGTTTGATATAAAACTAAGCGAATGATTTATGAACAAACCCCTCTATAAAAATCTTCGGAATATAGATGGGAATAAAACTGTAAATTTTGGTGCATGTAAGTGCTGCTGAAGTGGAGAAACAAACTCATTTTGAGAAAATTGCCTTTAAAAATATATATGTATTGTATTTGAACTCTGCAGATGCAATTAGATAAAGTGCAAAAATAAAATCAGGTGAATGACATATGAACAAACCCCTCAGTAAAAACCTTCAGAATATAGATAGGAATAAATCTGTTAAATTTGGTGTATGTAAGTGCTGCTGAAGTGGAGAAAAAAAAACTCACTGCTTTTAAAGATATCGATTGTAAAAGTCTACAGATGCAAACAGAGAAAGTGTAATAATAAACCAAGCGAAAGATATATGAACAAACCCTTCTATAAAAATCTTCAGAATATACATAGTCTCTCGCCTTAAAATAATGTAAAGATATGTATTGTAATGGAAATCTACAGATGCAAACAGATAAAGTGTGATAATAAATCAAGCGAATGCTATATGAACAAACCTTTCTATAAAAATCTTCAGAATATACATAGTCTCTTGCCTTAAAATAATGTAAAGATATGTATTGTAATGGAAATCTACAGATGCAAACAGATAAAGTGTGATAATAAATCAAGCGAACGATATATAAACAAACCCTTCCATAAAAATCTTCAGAAAGTAGATAGGAATAAAACTGTAAATTTTAATGTATGTAAGTGCTGCTAAAGCGGAGAAACAAACTCATTTTAAGAAAACTGCCTATGATATGCATTGTATTTAAATCTATAGACGCAAATAGATAAAGTGCAATAATAAAATCAGTGTAAATGATGTATGTGAATATAATGTGAATGATATATGTGAATATAAAACTGACCAGTGCATAAAAAAAGCATTGTTTTGCCTGTAGTCTCTCACCTTAAAATAATGTAAAGATATGTATTGTAATGGAAATCTACAGATGCAAACAGATAAAGTGTGATAATAAATTAAGCAAATGATATATGCACAAACCCTTCTATAAAAATCTTCAGAATGTAGATAGGAATAAAACTGTAAATTTTAGTGTATGTATGTGTTGCTAAAGTGAAGAAACAAACTCATTTAAAAAAAAACTGCCTATGATATGTATTGTAATTTAAATCTATAGACGTAAAAAGATAAAGTGCAATAATAAAATCAGTGTGAATGATATATTAACAAACCCTTCAGTACATACCTTCAGAATAAAGACACGAATAAGACTGTAAATTTTGGTGTATGTAAGTACCGCTCAAGTGGAGAAAGAAACTGATTTTAAGAAAACTGCCTATGATATGTACTGTAATTTAAAACTATAGACGCAAACAGATAAAGTCCAATATTAAAATAAGTGTGAATGATACATGTGAATGATACAGTGTGAATATAAAATTGACCAGTGCATGAAAAAACAATGCTTTGCTTGTAGTCTCTCACCTTAAAATTATGTAAAGAAATGTATTGTAATGGAAATCTACAGATGCAAATAGATAAAATGTGATAATAAATCAAGCGAATGGTATATGAACAAAACCTTCTATAAAAATCTTCAGAATATAGAAAGGAATAAAACTGCAAATGTTGGTGTTTGTAAGTGCTGCTGAAGTGGAGAGAAAAACTCACGGCCTTTAAAGATATGTATTGTATTGGAAATCTACAGATGCAATTAGATAAAGTGTGATAATAAACCAAGCGAATGATATATGAACAAACCCTTCTATAAAAATCTTCAGAATGTAGATAGGAACAAAACTGTAAATTTTGGTGTATGTAAGTGCTGCTGAAGTGGAGAAAGAAACTGATTTTAAGAAAACTGCCTATGATATGTACTGTAATTTAAATCTATAGACGCATATAGATAAAGTGCAATAATAAAATCAGTGTGAATGATATATGAACAAACCCTTCAGTACATACCTTCAGAATACACATATGAATAAAACTGTAAAATTTGGTGAATGTAAGTGATGCTGAAGTGAAGAAAAAACTCAATTTGATAAAACTGCCTATGATATGCATTGTAATTTAAGTGTATAGACGCAAAAAGATAATATGCTACAATAAAACCAGGTGAATGACATATGAACAAACCCCTCAGTAAAAAGTCTCAAAGAGAAGGTGGTAAATGGTCTTTAAAAATAAAATAATTACATTTTTGATGCTCAGTGGACTTCAGATAATATACAGGGTGGGCCATTTATATGGATACACCTTAATAAAATGGGAATGGTTGGTGATATTAACGTCCTGTTTGTGGCACATTATAAGTGGTCAGAAACTTGTAAATAACTCATGAAAGAATAAAGTTACGTTAAAACCAAGCACACCATTGTTTTTCTTCTGAAATTCCCAATAAGTTTGATGTGTGATGTATCCATATAAATGGCCCACCCTGTATAAGGCATTTCAGTGGAGCATCGATGTGCATCTCACCAGGAGGCTGTAGAAGTGTTTGATGAGGACCGAGACGACCCGCAGCAGTCTCATGCAGATGGGAAAGTACGGTTTCTCCACGGGCGCCGGAGACGACGCGCTGGTACTGCTGCCCTGACGGAACTTGATGTTGGGAGAGAACAGTTTGATGACCAGCGGACACACACGCTCCTTCAACAGGAAACTGAACTCCTGATGCTACACAAAGAGACATGGCGAAAACACAAGGAGGTTAGAGAGCGATCAGAAGGTCGACAGCTGGGAATGAGTCATTTTCACTTGTTTATTCGCCATCTGTTTTTCAGGAATGTTTGTTTTCATCAGGATGTGTGGGGGTTTACCTGCAGGAAAACTTGAGGAAAGTCATTTAAAACTGATTCCAACAGCTCCAGGCCAAATGTCCGGGTCATCTCGGTCATTCCCACTAACCAGTAGGGGGCGTCAGCGTTCACTAGCTGACACAAATCCTGCAGAACAGATACATTTATATGTACAGAAAGCTAAAAAAAAAAAACTAGTCAATATATAATTATTGCATAAAGTTAGCAAGGATATCTTTATGGCAATAATGTGAAAGTTTGTAAAAGAACAAAGTGAATAACAAGTGTCATAAAATGAATAATTTAAACATATTTCTGAATAAAAATGTTGTCCATTTACATAAAAAAAAAAAAAAAATGTTAGTAAAATGTTAATTTTATTAATGTTAATTTATATTAATATACTAATTATAATGCATCATTATATTAAAGTTGCCAACAACACATAATGAAAGAACTTGTGAAAGAATAGTTTATTATGGTTGTTATTATTACTAATAAATATAACTATTTACTAAGCACTGATCTTTTTAATCACACCGCTGTTGTCACCATTTTATAAAAGCAATATGCTATATTAATTTTATATTCATTATTTTTAATTAATTATTAATATTCATATTGTGTTATTACAATAACATCAATAATTATAATATATTATTATATTAAAAGTTGCCAACAACCTACAGTTAAACTTATCAACTATATTTATATTTACATTTATATAAATAATTTCAAGATTAATACATAATATTTATTTCATATTATTTAAATTTTATTAACATTTTAATTAAAAATGTTCATGTTGAAGTTACCAACAGTCTACAGTCAAACTTATGAACTATATTACGTGAAATTTTTTTATGGTTATTTTTTACTAATAATTTTCATTATTTATTGAACACTGATCTTGTTTTAATCATACAGCTGTTATTACCATTTTATAAAAGCAGTAAGTTGAATAAATTTTATATCTTTTTTTATTAATTAACATTATTAATTTGATATTATTTAATTTCTATTAATTACAATATTTCATGTTAAAGTTGCCAACAACCTACTGTCAAACTTATAAACTATGTTATTTGTGAAAGATATTTTTATGGTTATTATTACTAAGAAATGTAATTATTTATTCAACACAAACTTTCTTTTTTAATCATACAGCTTTTTAACATTTTGGTAAAAAAAAAAAATTAAATTAATCATTATTATTCACTTTATATTAAAGTATATTATTTATTTTATACTAATTAATTTATATTAAGATATTAAGGCAATCTTTATGGCAAGAACAAAGTCAATAACAAAAGTCATAAAATTAACAAAAACATTTTTAAACATCACACATCATCTGAACATATTTCTGAATAAAAATGGCAATTTACATTAAAAACAGTGGGGTTCAGTAAAATGTTAAATTATTATTAATAATACATTTTTATTAATAAATTAAATATAATACATTATTAAATCAAAGTTGCCAACAACACAATCAAACGTATGAACTATGTTACTTGTGAAGGAAAATTTAAGTATTATGTAAATGTAATTATTTATTAAACATTAACCTTTTTAACACACAACTGTTGTCACCATTTTATAAAAGTAATACGCCATATTATTTTATACTCATTACTTTTATGAATTATTAATATTCACATTATATTATTTATTTTATATTAACAAATAAATATTGATATATTAATTATAATATACCATTATATTAAAAGTTGCCAACAACCTACAGTTAAATTTATCAACTATATTATTTCAGAAAGAACTTTTTATTATGGTTACTAGGTAATTACTTTATTATATATATATATATATATATATATATATATATATATATATATATATATATATATATATATATATATACACACATACATAGATAATTTAAAAAATAATTAATATTATTATTTCATATTATTTTATTTATATTAACATATTAATTATAACATTTCATACTGAAGTTACAACAACCTACATTCAAACTTATGAACTATTTTATGGTTATTACTAATAAATGTAATTATTATTGAATATTGATCTTTTTAATCATACAGCTGTTATTACCATTTTATAAAAGCAGTAAGTTAGATTCATTTTATATCATTTTTAATTAATAAACATTTATTAATTTATATGAATATATTTAATTACAATATTTTTGTTGTCGTCAAGTTGTCAACAACCTACAAAGTTATGAACTACGTTATTTGTGAAAGACTTTTTATTGTTACTTTTAATAAGAAATGTAATTATTTATTCAACATATGCATTATTCATTTTACAATTAATTATTATTATTTACTTTACATTAAAGTATATTATTTATTTTATACCAATTAATTTATATTAATATATTAATTGTAATATATCATTACATTAAAAGTTACCAGCAAGTAAATGTTATTATCTATTCAACATGTTTTTTTTTTAAATCGTTCAGCTGTGGTCATCGTTTTCTCAAAGCAATAAGCTACTTGTGGCAGTAATTAATACTATTTTGATTGATGATTATTGTTTGCATTTGGGTTTTGGACCCAATATCGTTGTTGCATCCCTACAGTCTGCTAATTTAGCCACCGATGGACTGTAATAGAAAGAAGCCGCACCTGGAAAAGCATGTAGGCGTCTTTAGCGCTGGGTCTCAGGGTGCTGACGGAGCGCCGATTACTGTTGCCCTGGACAGCAGGAGGTTCTTCCGTCAGACCTGCGGCGAGCGGATATAAAATAAATAACGAAGTAGACCACAGGGGTCTGGGTGCAAGAGGAAATGCAGTACAAACATTCACCTTTAAATTTCTCGTCCTCCGCCACCATCCTCTCAAACACCACGGTCACGACCTGTCTGACGGTGGCGGCCGCCGTGTTGTTGGTGATGTTGTCTTTTGTGAAGTGCAGCCGGAAACACAGAACGATGGCCTGAGAGGAGGCACAAAAGCAACAGGGTGAAGATATAGAGGGGTTTCGGTTACACAATTCTAATAAAATATATTTATGTCCTTAAAAAAACTCATTTCAACTGTGTAGAAGTAAAAAAGCTACATGTTTGTGCATGATTTTGTTCCTGACATCCTTTAATCTCGCCCTACTTAGAATTAAACAGGGTATTTCTGCTACTGTACATCTGAAATTTCAATATGTAAATCCGGATTTCCACAGCATTTGAATTTCTATATTTTCCCATGAGCTCTCCCATCATTTGTGAATAATGGATAAGGATTTTTAAAATCATTTTAAAGGTTAATAGATACAGATAGCAAATTATTATTTTAAATATTTAGAGGTGAGAGTTATGTCAATTTTGCTTTATAACAAAAAAACCAACTAGATAAAAAAAACTAGATATAAAAAAAAGTTTGTCAATACAAACTTTAGGTTTTGAGTTTTAAGTTTGATAATTTAGATTTGGACTACATAGATATTGTTGCTAGCATGTTTTTAGCATGATTAGCAAGTTGTTAACATGTTTCTAGCATGATTAACAGGTTGCTAGCATGTTTCTAGCATGATTAGCAGGTTGCTAGCATGTTTCTAGCATGATTAACAAGTTGCTAGCATGTTACTAGCATGATTAGCAAGCTGTTAGCATGTTGCTAGCATGATTAGCAAGTTACTAGCATGTTGCTAGTCTGTTTCTAAAATGATTAACAGGTTGCTAGTATGTTTCTAACATAATTAACAAGTTGTTAGCATGTTTCTAGCTTGATTAGCAAGCTGTTAGCATGTTGCTAGCATGTTTCTAGCATGATAAGCAAGTTGTTAGCATGTTTCTAACATGATTAACAAGTTGCTAGCATGTTGCTAGCATGATTAGCAAGTTACTAGCATGTTGCTAGTCCGTTTCTAACATGATTTGCAGGTTGCTAGAATGTTTCTAACATAATTAGGAAGTTGCTAGCATGTTTCTAGCTTGATTAGCAAGCTGTTAACATGTTGCTACCATGTTTCTAGCATGATTAGCAAGTTGTTAACATGTTTCTAATATGATTAGCAGGTTGCTAGCATGTTTCTAGCATGACTAGCATGTTGCTAGTATGTTTCTAGCATGATTAGCCAGTTATTAGCATGTTACTAGCATGATTAGCAGGCTACTAGCATGACTAGTTTGGCTAGTGATAGAAAGATAGATTCATGATTTATTATAAAGTTACAAATTATGAAAAATAAGAATAAAACTGTGATAAAAAGCCACAATTACAGGCAACAAACAACAAATGAAAACAACAAAATGACTAAAACTTTAAAATTCAAACTATAAAATATAAAAAATAAATGTAAAAAATCTATTAAAATAAAACTATAATTAACAAATTTAAAAATATAGTTTACCATAAAATATTATAAATACTATTAAAATATAATTAAACCACTGATATTGGCTGATAACCGTTATCGTGCAGATATACTAGCAACTAAATAAACTATTAATAAAATTCAATAAAAACGATAAAGACGTTTAAAAAAAAAACATAAATATAATGAAAACACAACAAAATTACTAAAACTTTAAAATTAATACTACAAAATCTAATAATAAATAAAAAAATAAAAATTACACCTTATTCAATATATTAACAAATTATACTAGTATATTACATATTAAATATTATAAATATTTTTAAATATTATTAAAACATTGATATTGCCTGATAATTTATTATAAAGTTACAAATTATGAAAGAATTCTGAGATAAAAAAGACAATAACAATATTTTTTTTTTTAAAACAGGCTCAGACACATCCATAACAACTTATTAAACTAGAAAATATTTTATTATAATAAATATTATATTATAAATATTTTAAATTATAATTAAAACACTGATTTTGGCTGATAACCAAGACAAAATAAATAAGTAAATAAATAAAAAAAACTAAAACTGAACTTTTTAGTTAAACTAAAAAAGTATATATAATTTCCTTTTGATTTTTGTGCATAGTATTACATGCTTTAATGAGATTCCCCACTGATTTTCTTCAACCTTATTTCGAAAAAAGCAAAACAAATCTTGATTTTTACTAAACGAGCCCTTTATAACCAGCCGTTTGTACCTTGGACAGCACTTCGTCATGTACGATGGTGTTGGTGGTGAGCAGCACCAGGACCGTCTGCAGCAGTTTGAGCTCCTCCAGTCCGTTCTCCATCAGCTGCCACAGCATGTTAATGATGTTCCCGGCCGCCGCCTGCAAACACACTCATTAACTCATCTAAACGAGCCATTGATCCGTCATTCTCACTGCTGAGACTCTTAAGTTGTTACTATATGTTCATAACCCTCACAAATAAGTGCAGTGTTGGTATCAGCTAGGGCTTTGATACACACAAAGCTCCATATTGTTGATTTATGTGCTAATGCTTTGACTGGATACACAGCTGAGTTTCCTGGATGAATTGCTCACCTCAGACACGACTTCATGTGACATGAGTCTCTGAATGGCGGCGAGACACAGCTGGGTGATTTTGGGTTCTTTAGTTCCGCAGCCCATGAGGAACGGCTGGACCACCTCCGAACTGTTCTCCTTCAGCGCTGATGGGAAATCAACACCATAGCGTTTATTTAACGCCACATGGGTCATATCACACCGTTACTTCAGCATCACACGCTCTTACCTGCTAGGATGTCTGTGTTTCTTGCAGCGATGGTTTTGATCTTGACGATGCCAGACTCTGCGGCCTAAAAACGGACAACAAACTCACGTGAGATTCTTGTTAAAGTTAAGGACAAACCAGAAATAGACATTCAAGTATGTTATGACCAATAACCAGTAAATGGTTGATGCTATAAATACATACTACTAAAAACAAAAGGAAGTCAAAACTGTGAAATACAAAAACATAAAGGTGTGATTCGGAAATAAAGTTACACAAAGTCAGTTCTCATAAACAGGCTTGGAAACAGCCTTCAATAAAAAATATTTTTTAGTATATTAAACATTATGCATATTTTTAAAATGTGATTAAAACACTGATATTGGTTGATAACCATTATGGTGCTGATATACAAGCAAAAATATAAACTAATAATAAAACTTGAGAAAAACTATATAGACAAAAAAAAAAAAAAAAAAACGTAAATATAACGAAAACAATCGTTAAAATTAAAACTATTAAATCTAAAAATAAATAAATAAAACAATTATAAAAATTACACCTAATTAAAAAATATTAAACAATTATGCTAATATATCAATGATATTAAAATAACAAAAAAAAATTTTTTAACATATATAATAAAATCAATATTTTAAACATATTATTAAAACACTGATATTGGCTGATAACCATTATGGTGCTGATATACAAGCAATTAAATAAACTAATAATAAAACTCAATTAAAGCTATATAGACAAACAAAAAAAAAACGTAAATATAACGAAAACACAACAAAATTACTAAAACTTTAAAATTAAAACTATTAAATCTAAAAATAAATAAATAAAACAATTATAAAAATTACACCTAATTAAAAAATATTAACAAATTATGCTAATATATCAATGATATTAAAATAACAAAAATATTTTTTTACATATAAAATAAGATCAATATTTGAAAAATGTTATTAAAACACTGATATTCTCTGATAACCATTATGGTGCTGATATACAAGCAATTAAATAAACTAATAATAAAACTCAATTAAAACTATATAGACAAACAAAAAAAAACGTAAATATAACGAAAACACAACAAAATTACTAAAACATTAAAATTAAAACTATTAAATCAAAAATAAATAAAAAAAAATTATAAAAATTACACCTAATTAAGAAATATTAACAAATTATGCTAATATATCAATGATATTAAAATAAAAATATTTTTTAACATATAAAATAAAATCAATAACTAATAATTAAACTAATTAAACTAAACTAATAATAAAACTCAAAAACTATATAGACAAAAAAAAACATAAATATAACATACAACAAAATTACTAAAACTTTAAAATTAATACTATAAAATCTAAAAATAAATGTAAAAAAAAAATTACACCTAATTCCAAATATTAATAAAATCATAATAGTATATCAATAATATTAAAATAGCAAAAATACATTTTTGGCATTCTAAATTACATATGTTTTAAAATATAATTAAAACATTGATACTGGCTGCCTAGAACTTAAAAAACAACCCCAAAAACTACAAAGTCATAAAAAGGTAATAAAATGACAAAAAAACAAAAAAAAAATATTATAGTGCATCAATGACACTATCAAACAATAATAGAATATCAATAACATTAAAATAACAGAAAATATTTTTTATTATAAGACTGATATTGGCTGATAACCATTATGGTGTCAATATCTCTCCCTAAAAAAGTTTTGTTTTTTGTTTTTTTAAGTATTAATAAAAATACTTCCCTACATTAAAACCTTCTGAATATTTAGCTTCATTTGTAAATGTCACATTACAGAAGTAAAACATTTTGTGAATGCAATTTCATGTTGGCTTCACACCAAAAGCAAACACTTTAGGTTGTGGACTTTAACCTCAGAAGAACAAAGAAAGAAAACAACTCTAAATATAGCTGCAAGCAGTGATGACGGGCCCGACCCCTCAGTGCAACCGCCACGCCGGCAGAATCAGGAAAACGGTGCCCAGCGGGCACATGCATTTACAGTAACCTTCTGGCAGTGAAACACATACACCCCCTACCCACACACACAGAGAGAGAGAGCAGTCTGGCAGTGTGGATTTTATGATTACTGCAATGAGAGGGTTACACTGTAAGATGAACACTCAGACACAAACACGGACACGCAGGGACAGAACAATATATAAAACTTTGGCAACACTTTACCATGCTGTTTTATTTGTTATGCTAAATAATTGAACTGAGCAGTAAATGGTCAGACTTTAAAAATTTTTTTATCCTATCAGTGAGAGCGGTTAGGATATCTAAAATATTTAATGATTTTTTCCTTTAAAGATTTTTTTAAAATGCTTTTAAAATGGTTTTAATGCTCTTTACGCATTTATACAATAATTGTGTAAAAGTATTCTGACAGTACAGTACATATCAACTGATTCTATGCATTATTTTTCATTCTTATACAGTGAGAATGAACGGAATATGATTAGAGTTAAAAAGATTCCTTATCCTACGGTCTGGTGGACATCCCTGGTATTACAGTCTCCATCTGCCAGGTTATGATGTATGATAGTTTTAATGATTTTGGGGGCCTCTGAGCAAGATAAAATTTTAAAACTAACCATGTTTCCTAAGAATGACTTGTTCTTCATGTGTAAAAAGTTTTGAAGAGTTAGGATAATGCACTTTAAAGATATAAGAAAATTACTGCATTATCTTTTTCACTGTTACTTACTTACTGTTAATAAATCGGCATATAAACACTGCAAAATATCCAAAATCCCCTCACAATTTAGAATATTCAGTATCTTGGCATCATATTAACAAAGTTTGGTGGGAATTGTGTGATTCTGGTACGAGGAGTGTGAATTTATTTACAGCCTGATTTTTCCAAAAATCCACATTCAAATCAAAATAGCCGACTTCCTGTTGGTCGCAGCTAATGGGTGTAAATTAGAAAGTTTTCCGGTTTGATGAGAACAATATATATACTGAGTTTGGTGTCTGTAGCTAAAACTAACCCCCCACACTTTGGACTCCTCCACGCCCATTTATGAGCTTTTGCCAGTGTCTAACTATCATCAATACTGATGTGTGTGTTGAGTTTCATGAAATTCTAAGCATATTAAGTGGCCCAAAAACACAGGATACAAATGTTAAACTTTGACACGTTGCCATGGCAACAGCTTTGAATGTATCAACGACCGCTTTACAGATTCTCATCGACCGTGGTTTGATATTATTCTGATGAAGTTTGAAGCAAATCGAGTAAAATCAAACAATTTTGAAAATGACACATTTCCTGCTGCCAGTTGATGCTGCTATAACTTTGACTCCTAATAGTCACATCTATGCGATCGGCTTCACACAACGAACAAACTGCTGAAGTTTGATCAAAATCAGACAGTGTGTGCAACAGTTATTAGACACTTCCTGTTTCTCATTTCTCGCCGTAACTTCGTTGCCCCGCCACGGGAAAACCGTTCGCCCTTTTGGGCTCGGGCCCTAACTAAACAGTTTTTCCAAATCTTAGAGTATCCAGAATTGCGGTGTGTAAATGTGAAGCGTTTCAGAGCGAACGTGTCAGTGCCGAGCGGTGCTGCCCACTGAGGCTCGCAGGCCACAATGACTCTTTTCTCCCATAACAGCAGGGAAACCCTTCAGAAAACACACACAAACACACTGCGCTATCTGTTCGGCTGGCTGATTCCATCACGGCCTCTCTCCAGTTCTCCTTGTCACATCTGATCATCTGTCTCTCTCGACTCCTCACGTACTCCGCCGAGATCCACGGGCTGTTAAAGACAGCGAGACGCTAAAATAAAACACACACACAGCTGTCTGTCCTCTCTGGAGGGCACGCGTTTGACAGATCTGTGTCCTCATCTGAGGAGGTGAAGTGTGTGATGCTTTCTTGGCTCAGGGTGGTGCGTTCTGCAAGAGAAAAGCTACGTCTGATGTCTCGCAACAGATCTCGCATCTCAACGCTTTGATTTCACACTGCTGTTTTACTGTTTAACTGCCATCAACTACAGGAATGATTTTATCTAAACACACACAAACAAAAATGTTGAAAATGAACCTCAAATATGCCATATTCCATATTTTTGTAAGATTCTTGCAACAAACATTTCCCCTCTTTTACTTTTAGAATTAAACTAGCTGTTTAGATCCAGGTTATAATTGTTAACTAAACTTAACACTACAAATAAAACATTAACAGAAATAATATAAAATATATATTAAAAAAACTTAAACTTATTTTATTTCAGTAAGCTACCACATTTCTCATTTTCATTCAGTTTAAGCTGAAGTCCACTAACCTTAAGGATTGAACTAGCTCATTAGATCAGGGTTATTATTGTTATTATTATTATTATTTTTTTTTTCCTGAAATCCACTAACATTTGTCCCAAGTGTCTTGCAACAAAATTAGTCATATTTGAAAAATGTTAAATTAAAACTACAAATAAAACCCCTCAAAAGTGAATTGCCAAAGTAACATTTCTCATTTAAGTTTAAGTAATAATTAAAACTAAATAAACTTTAATTTCAGACTGTTGTTTTCCAGTTTTCCACTATTAACTACAGGAATGATTTTATCTAAACTCAAACAAAAAAAAATTGAAAATTGAAAATTGAAAATGAACCTCAAAGATGTCATATTCTGTATTTTTGTAGTATTTTTTTCCCTGAGGTCCATTAACCTTTAGGCTTAAACTAGCTGTTTAGATCTGGGTTATTATTGTTAATTATTCTTTTTTTTTTCCCTGAAGTCCAGTAACATTTGTCAAAGTTTCTTGCAACAAAATTAGTCATATTTGAAAATTTTTTAATTAAAACTAGAAATAAAACACCTAAAAAGTGAGCTGCCAAAGTAACATTTCTCATTTAAGTTTAAGTAATAATTAAAACTAAATAAACTTCAATTTCAGACTGTTGTTTTCCAGTTTTCCACTATCAACTACAGGAATGATTTTATCTAAACTCAAACAAAAAAAAACAAAAAATTGAAAATTGAAAATGAACCTTAAAGATGTCATATTCTGTATTCTTGTAGTTTTTTTTTCCCCCTGAAATCCACTAACCTTTAGGATTAAACTAGCTGTTTAGATCTGGGTTATTGTTAATTCTTCTTTTTTTTTTTTTTTTTTCCTGAACATTGAAATTGAAAATTAAAAATGAACCTCAAAGATGTCATATTCTGTATTTTTTTAGTATTTTTTTTTCCCTGAAGTCCATTAACCTTTAGGCTTAAACTAGCTGTTTAGATCTGGGTTATTATTGTTAATTATTCTTTTTTTTTTTTCCTGAAGTCCACTAACATTTGTCGAAGTTTCTTGCAACAAAATTAGTCATATTTTCATTTTGCAGTTGACATTTTTTTCTTCTTTCTGACCCTTAGAATTAAACTAGCTGTTTAGGTCAGGGTTACTACTGTTAATTAAAACTAAAACTACAAATAAAACCCCTAAATAAAACAAACAATAATGAGCTGAAATAAAACAAAATATTAAAAAACTAAAACTTTTATCTTCGCTAGTTGCTAAATAACATCTTTTATTTTTGTTTAGTTTACATAGAATTTACATGTGGCATCTTTGAGGTTCATTTTCAACTTTTGTTTTTCTTTTTGTGTTTGGATAAAATCATTTCTGTAGTTGATGGTGGATAAGCTGTAAAATAACAGTCTGAAATTGAAGTGTATTTAGCTTTAATTAGAACTTAAACTAAACGGAAAATGAAAAATGTTTGGCAACTAGTTAAAATAAAACAAGTTTAAGTTATTATATATAACATTATATATATTATATATATGTAATGTTTTGTTTGTTTTTTTAGTTAATGTTTATTTTATTTCAAGTAATGAATTTTATGTTTCTTTTCTTTGTAGTTTTAATTTTAGTTGAAATAAATTAAAATACAAAGAACTTAAACTTGTTTTATTTTCACTTGGCATTTTTTCTTCTTTCTGACCCTTAGAACTAAACTAGCCGTTTATATTAGGGTTACTATTGTTAACTAAAACACAAATAAAACCCCTAAAAAATCTCATTACTTGAAGTAAAACATTAACTGAAATAACACAAAAAAAACAAAAATCTTAAACTTGTTTTATTTTAGCTAGTTGCTAAAAAAACATTGATTTTAGTTTAAGTTGAAGTACTAAAATAGATAAAACTAAATAAAACTTCCAATTCAGACTGTCAATTTCCAGTTAAGCCACCATCAATTATGGAAATGATTTTATCCAAACAAAAAAAAAAAAAAAAAGTTGAAAATAAACCTCAAAGATGCCATATTCTATATTTTCGTAGTATTTTTTTCCTGATGTCCATTAACAGTCAGTTTCTTGCAAAAAAAAAAAAATCTTATCACTTGCCATTTTTTTCTTCTTTCTGACTCTTTTAACTAAACTAGCTGTTTAGATCAGGGTTATTATTGTTAACTAACACTAAAAATACCATGAAATAAACTTGAAATAAAAGAAATATTAACTGAAATAAAAGAAAAAATAAAAATCTTAAACTTGTTTTATTTTAGCTAATTTTATTTTATTTTATTTTTTTAAGTTGAAGTACTAAAATAATTGTATAATAATTAATTTAAACTTAAATAAAAATTAAAAGTTTCTGGCAACAAAAATATTCATATTTTATTTTTTCACTTGCCATTTTTTTTTCTTTCTGACCCTTAGAATATCGCACATTGCTCTGTGTTGTTATTTTAAAAATAAAAAATAAAAATCTTAAACTTGTTTTATTTTAGCTAGGTTTTTTTTGTTTGTTTGTTTAAGTTGAAGTACTAAAATAATTGTATAATAATTCATTTAAACTAAAAAAAGTTTCTGGCAACAAAAATATTCTTATTTTCTATTTTCACTTCAATTTTTTTCTTTCTGACCCTTAGAATAAAACTAGCTGTATAGTTTAGGGTTACTATTGTCAACAAATTAACTACAAAAAAATTAAAAATAAAATAAAAACACAATGACAAACAACAACATTTTCATTACTTGAAATAAAACAAACATTAACTGGAATAAAATAAAACGAAATATAAAGAACTTTTTAGCTAGTTGCCAAATATTTTTCATTTTCATTTAGAACTAATTAAAACTAAACAAACTTCCATTTCATTTTCCAGTTTCTCTCTTATCAACTACAGGAATGATTTCATCCAAACACAAAACGAACAGACATTTGTTGAAAAAAAAAAAAACCTGATGCCATATTGTATATTTTTGTAGTATTTATTTTCTTCCTTATGTCTATTAAGTTTCTGCAACAAAAAGTGTCATATTTTAAATTTTCCTTCCCATTTTTTTCTTCTCTCTGACCTTCTCTCTCTCTAATAATAAAAGTTATTTTATTTTAGCTAGTTGCCAAAGTAACATTTCTCATTAAGTGCTAAAATAACAACAAAATCTAAAAACAATATAAAAAATAATTACAAAAACATAACAAAATGACTAAAACTTTAAACTTAAAAAAAAAACACACAATATAAAATATCTGAATAAATCATCTAAAATATTAACAAAAACAGTAACAGTACATCAATGATACTAAAGTAACACTGTTAGATTATTCTACATGTATTTTGCATATTCATATGACCTCTGTTGTGATTGGCTAACCTCTTTCGCATGTGAAATGAGCAACAACATCCCCACTAAGTTGCTAAATATTGAATATGTAATGATGAATATAAATGATCAAATAAATAAAAATAAATATAAAATTGGACACAAATCATTTCCCCACACACTGCCCATTCTTTCCAAATAGAGATGTTTGCGAAAGATGCTGTTAATTAGCCTATAATCAAATTAGAAGAGAGTTTTGAGGCATGAAATTATTTCAAGACAAAAACAGCAACATCTGTTTTTCGTCATGACCTCTTAAGCATCAAACCGATTCCTGACGGAAACTGATTCTCATGGTATTTAGAATAAAATCAGAGGAACCCCAAGGCAAGACTCTCAACTCCAATTCAAAGCCTGTTTTTGGTTTGACCTTTCGCTGTTAACAAACTGTCATATTTTCAAATGTTTCATCTGAGCGACGGGAAGCTCGTTTGACCTCTTGACCCCGTGTTGTTGCTTAGCAACAGTTGGTCACAGCGACTTCTAAATTAAAGAGCCGCAGGTTCTTAATCTTCAAAAACCCAGTAGCCCTGCCAACTCACAGAGCAGAACCACAGGTAAGACTGAAAAACTTCAGCAAACGCAACAACAGCACTGTGGGGATCCTACAGTAACGAGAGCCAGTATTAAACTATGGTATTTAGATATATACACTACAAGTCAAAAGTTTGTTAATTTTTTTTCTGCTCACCAAGCCTGCATTTATTTGATCCAAAGTGCAGCAAAAACAGAACATTTAGAAATATTTTTACTATTTAAAATAACTGCTTTCCATTTAAATATATTTTAAAATGTCACCTTCTATTCATTGATGAAACCTGAAAAAAATTCTACTCAGCTGTTTTCAACATAATAATAATAATAATAAATGTTGTTTGAGCCGCAAATCAGAATATTAGAATGATTTCTGAAGGATCATGTGACTGGAGAAATGATGCTTAAAATTCAGCTTTGAAATCACAGGAATAAATTACGTTTTAAAATATATTCAAATAGAAAGCAGTTATTTTAAATAGTAAAAATATTTCACATTTTTTGCTGTACTTTGGATCAAATAAACGCACGCTTGGTGAGCAGAAGAGACTTCTTTAAAAACATTAAAAAAAATTTGGCTGGTAGTGTACCTTGGCACTGAATGATTACCACATTCGTATACCATACAATATTCTGCAGTATTTACATGGCACATGTTCAAAAATATGGTAATATAATGGTACTTTTTCATACCTAAAGTCAACCCCATTTACAACCCATAATATGAAATTCTATTGGAAAGTCATCAATATTATTAATATTATTTAATATTTTAGGGCTGTCAAACCGTTAATCGCATACAAAATAAAAGTCTCAGTTTTCCTAATACATGTGTGTGTACCGTGTGTAATTATTATGTATATATAAATATAAATTTAAGAAACATTTACAATTATATGTATTTATT
The DNA here is from genome assembly GCA_036247105.1 of Cirrhinus mrigala. Taxonomy (NCBI): domain Eukaryota; kingdom Metazoa; phylum Chordata; class Actinopteri; order Cypriniformes; family Cyprinidae; genus Cirrhinus; species Cirrhinus mrigala. The sequence continues at coordinate 19,155,415 of CM070031.1, read as the reverse complement.
TATTTATAATTTTAATATAATTTATATTATATATAATTTTTTTTTTTTACATAAATAACATATTTCTCTTAAATATATACATTCATTTGTGTGTGTTTACATATATATATAAAATAATTACACACAGCACACACACTTATATTAGGCAAACTCAAACTTTTATTTTGTATGTGATTAATCGCGATTAATCGTTTGACAGCCCTAAATTTAATATTTTTAAGTAACACATATTATTAAATATTGATATAATTAAATGGACATTATTTTTAAGAAATAATAATATTACTATAACAATTACTATTAATTAAAAAAAATATATATATAGTACTTTTTTTTTAATTGATACTAAACATAAATGCATTGAAATATTCAGGATTTTATTTTTATTAAGAAAAATCTTAGGTGTATTAAAGTGTAGAAAAACAGACAAATTCCTTTGCTTTTTGTGATAAATTAATTAACTAACAAAGACTTTTAATTTTAATTACAATTGACTAAAAATACATGAAAAATCCACGAAAACAGCAAGTCATGGCTACAAAACTTTTTAACACAAATTAATTTATAAATTGAGTAATTCTTACTTACACAGCGACAATCAATAAAATTTGACAAATTAAAAATGTATTTGTATGTAATAAAAAAATCGTAAAATTAAATTTAGTAAAAAAAAAAAAAAATCTAAGTATTATAATAATATAATATAATAATTTTTAAATAAGTTACATTTACTTGGGAAGCAAAATATGGATAGATCTTGATTAAAAATCTTGAATATAAGTGTATTTTATATAGAAGTTTTTAATGACAAAAAGTTTATTTCCTGTTTTCTAACAGCCATTTAATTAAGTGAGGCAAGTTGAATGAAGGAAGTTTCTCTTTATCTCTCCATCATTATTCAGCAAACATTATTCAGCAAGTTTAACATACAGATGACAGAAGTTGCGTTTCCTTCCCAGTGCATGAAATTAAGAGTTTTCTCTGGTAAACAAATTAATGCAGCGCTGCCAATCGAAAGGGCATAAAAACATTCACATGGAAAATTCAGAGCAACGAAACCACAAAACCATGTTCCGCTATACGCCCTCAGACGAGTCAAGCGCTGAGTGAAAGCTAACTAGACAGATGCTTCTTTCAGTCCAACACAGCTAGTCTTTCAGACTGGGACAGATTTGACATCTCGAGCAGTTTCGGTGATGTCTGATACGTTTTAAACTAGCAGTCTGGTGCCTTCACACCTGCTTAGAGGTTTCCTATTCCCAAAGAGGAAAGTGCGGAGCAGTGGGCCGTGCCGCGTAAACTGCTGTCCGCAGCATAATTCTCAGCACAGCATTAGTTTCATGCTGAGATGTGCTTTATAACAGAGCGAAACGTCATCAGATTAAATGTGGATCATGAATACAGTCGCCTTAGGAAGGGACGGATGGAAATTCATGCGTTTAAAGTCAACTACTATAAAGTAATATTACAGAGACTGAAAAAGTTAGCTCTTATAGTGTCTGTGTACAACTCACAAAACGTAAGTCCAGGTCATATCGCACCCCAAAAAGCAATAGGAAATTACATTTTCATTTTTTTTTATTATAAAAATGCATTAATTTTATTATATAATATAATATAATTTATTATATTTATTTTATTTAATTTTTATTTTACTTATTTATTTATTTATTTATTTGGCTGATTATGAAAAATGTAAGTAAAAAATAAATTAAAAAGTAGATAAATAATAATTTTAAGTTTAAAAATCATACAACAAACTCCATTTTTTTTTATTCTATTTTTTTTTTTTCTTCTGTTGATTTTGAAGTCAAAAATGATTTGGACTTTCTGTGAGATTCATTCATCAAGAAAAAAAATAGCAACATAAATTGCTGTTGCTGTATAGCAACATAATAAAAGGCACTGATGTTATTTAAAAAACAAATATCATTATTTTAAAATGTCAATTCCTTTAAGTAGTTAACTAAATCTAACTAAGAAGTATTAATTAGCTAATTAACAACCACTTTGAAAATGGCTTTTTTTAATCAAATTTTTAAAGACAGAAATATTGGGTTTATACGATTCTGAAGGACAACAAACAAATTTCAAGCACCACTTCAGAAAATTACAAAACCTTGCCTAGTTATACACTACCAGTCAAAAGTTTTTGAAAAGTAAGATTTTTTAATGTTTTTAAAGACGTCTCTTCTGCTCAAGCCCGCATTTATTTGATCCAATGTACAGCTAAAGCAGTAAAATTTTGAAATATTTTTACTATTTAAAATAACTGCTTTCCATTTGAATATATTTTAAAATGTAATTTATTTCTGTGATTTTAAAGCTCAATTTTTAACATCTTTACTCCAGTCACATGATCCTTCGGAAATCATTCTAATATTATGAATTGCTGCTTGAAAAACATTTATTATTATGATGATGTTTAAAACAGCTGAGCAGAATTTTTTCAGGTTTCTTTGATGAATATAAAGTTACATTTAAAAATATATTCAAATGGAAAGCAATTATTTTAAATAGTAAAAATATTTCAAAATGTTGCTGTTTTTGCTGAACTGTTTGCTTTACTATCGTAACTTATACAAAAATACCACTGTATCACCATATTTTTGAACATGTACCATGTAAATACCACAGTATGTCAGAAGAACAGCAATCTATCTGAAATAGAAATCTTTTGTTAGATTTTTACCATCACTTTTGATCAATTTAAAGCATCCTTGCTAAATAAAAGTAATCATTTCTATAATCCCCAAAAGAAAAAAATCCTGACCCCAAGTTTTTGAATAGTATAGTGTATAATGTTCCAAAAGCCTTTTTATTTCAGATAAATGCTGATCTTTGGATCTTTCTATTCATCAAATCCTGAAACAAAATATACTCAACCGCTTTAAATATTGATAATAATAATAAATGTTTCTTAAGCATCTAATCAGCATATTAGAATGATTTCTGAAGGATCATGTGACACTGAAGACTGGAGTAATATTAGACGCTGAAAATTCAGCTTTGATCACAGGAATAAATTACATTTTAAAATACATTCGAACAGAAAGCAGTTATTTTAAATAGTAAAAATATTTCACAATTTTACTGCTTTTGCTGTATTTTGTATCAAATAAATGCAGGCTTGGTGAGCAGAAGAAACTTCTTTAAAAAAAAAAAAACATTAAAATGTCCAGTCTTATTTGATCAAAAATACAGTAAAAACAGTAAGCATGTGGAAAAATTACAATTTAAAAGAACTTTATTTGAATGTAATTCATTCCTGTGAATTTTCAGCATGTGTCACATGATGCTTCAGAAATCATTCTAATATGCTGATTCACAGCTCAAGAAACATTTCTGATTATTATCAACGTTGAAAACAGTTCAGAATTATTGAATTTTATATTATTCAACTCTTTAAAAAAACATTGAAAATCTTACTGTTCAAAAACTTTTGACTGGTAGTGTGTGAAACTATGACCATTGCATAAAAAAGAATACACCAGTAATAGGTACAATCATATTATGCATATACACATATTATGTGTTTGAGCCATTCAGAAAACTACTTAAACAGCTCAAATCATCTCATGATTTATTCACTCACACCTGGATAAATCAGTGACATGAGTCTGCATTCAGATGCTCAATGAGTCTCTGAATGGACAATAACAATGACATAATCAATGACATAATGTGTCTTTCTGACACGTCACACAGATTTAAGGAGTGTCTAATACACAAATTATTACGATAAACTGAAACCAATGGTCTAAGTGTCTATTTTTAATTTAAATGAATTTTATTTAATCATATTTAATAAACATTTTACTGAATTCCCTAATTATACCATTATATATAAAGCTGTATTATAATATATACAAAGCATATTAAGCTATATTATATATAAATTATTTTGATATTTTCATATAAATATATATATTATATATATATATATATTTTTTTTTTTTTATGTGTAGCAGTAGAATATATATATTGGCCAATTTGTATCAATTTATAGTTATAAAAATACATATAATTTTAAAGTATTTTTTTAAATATTTAATTGACATTGTATTGAATTCCCTAATTATACCATTGTATATTGAGACATATTATATATGAATTATTTATTTGCATTACTGCCTTTCTTAATATTGTGGCTTTCTTAAAAAAAATATTTTTATTTGTAGCAGAGGAATAGATATTGGCCAGTTTGTATCTAATTTTAATTATATTTTGATGTAAAAATATATAATTTTAATGTAATTTTATTTCATATTTAATTAACATTATATTAAATTCCCTTATTTTACCATTATATATTAAGATATATTAAATATAAATTATTTCTTTTTCAAAAAACAGTTTTTATGTGTAGCAGTGGAATAAATATTGGCTATCTTGTATATAATTTTAGTTTAAAACATTTTATAATTTTAATGTAATTTTATGTCATATTTAATTAGCATTGTATTGAATTCCCTAATAATACCACTAATAATAAATAATAAATATATTATATACAAATTACTTGCATTTCAACAATTTTTCATGTGTATATTTCTACATTCTTTCAAGTCAAGCCCTTAACTGTTAATGACAGTTACCACGACGTGCATATATCAAATATGCATATACATACAGATATATGTATACACATATAGATATAAGCGTATTATATATGCATATACACATATATGTACGTGTTGAATGTATATATTACGTATCCACACATATAAATGTCTGTGTACCTCTTTGACTGGAGGAAATTTCTTCTTGCACTCCATGGACAGAGAGCGCAGATCCGCCTGCATGTTCTCCAGGAGTTTCTTCACCGCTTCGGGACTGCTGGTCGACATCTTCACACTCATTCAACACTAATTCAACTCTAACGAATGATTAATAAATCAATTAAACCGACCGGGATGTTTCGGCTCCAGCGCGACACACATAAATAACCCTCGGTGCTGCACACACATCAATAAATGTGTCTGTCTTCAGCCGCGAACGGTGCTGTATGTCACACACACGATCATAATCATGCTGATCGTCACGGTCGAGGTGATCTTTATGAAATATATGATCTATAAGCGCGCTTCTCGCCTGAGTTTCATGATTTTTTCTTCATTCCTGGATCCCATAATGCCTGTGCGGAAAATGACACGTCACGTCAGGCGTCACTTCCGTAAACACTGACCGGATCCGCAGCGAGGGAGGGGCTATGGCGCCCCCGCGAGGCGCTCAGCAGCGCTGCAGTGATTTCATTGGCTGCTGGACGTCAGAGGTCTGGGGAAAGTGACCAATGAATGGAGACATCGCTTTATTTAATACGTTCTCTCTGCTAGAAAATTTCACAAAACAAAATATTAAGAAATACCTGATATTTTATTGTAAATTTTGAAGTCTATTAAAAAAAGAGTCACATTATTTACCTGTTTTGCTGTTGATATTTTATCATATTTACCCTCTATTTATTTGTTTTTGCTCCTTGAAAGTGTTCCATTTTAAGAACAATATACAATTAAAATATGTAAAAAATGCATGAGCTTGCAAGCATGGGTTGCAATAGTCTCACCAGAGAAATGCTTTTACATTTAGATTTCAAAATGACTTGAGTTTTAATCCAAGAAATCTTACAATAATATAAAATAAATTAAAACCATTTAAGTTTATTTTGCAATTAATTTTATGTAACAGTACGTTACATTATTTACCCAATTCATTGCTGATGTTTTATCCTTTTATGTTTTTTTTTGTTTTTTTGTTTTTTTTTTGCTGTAAATAAATATAAATAAAGTTTCAACTTGGAAAACAAATGCTTTTATTAATATGCATGTGCTTGCATTTTGCAATTAATTTCATGCAACAGAAAATTATTTAAATTTATTGCTGATATTTTATCCTCTTATTTTTATTTATTTATTTATCTTTGGCTGTAAATAAATATAAATAAAGTTTCAACGTGAGAAACAAATGTTTTTTTTAATATGCATGTGCTTGCATTTAGCAATTAATTCATGCAATTTACCAAATTTATTGCTGTTTTATCCTTTCATGGTTTTTTTTTTTTTTTTTTTTTTGTATAATTGTTATTATTATTGTTGGCTGTAAATAAATGTAAATAAAGTTTTAGTTTGAGAAACAAATGCTTTTATTAATATGCATGTGCTTGCATTTTGCTATCAGTTTCATGCAACAGTAAATTACATTAATTTATTGCTGATGTTTTATCCTCTTACGTTTTTTTTTTTTTGTTTTTTTTTGGCTGTAAATAAAGCTTCAATTTAAGGTAAAATGTGTCTATTAAAATGCATGTGCTTGCAAGTGCATGTAATTTAGGGTTGCAATGTTCTCATCAGAGATACTGTATGCATTTACATTTCAATTTATTCATTTAGCAGATACTTTGTCAATTATTCAAAGGTTTTAGTACAAGAAATCTTACATTTACATAAAATTAACAAAAAATATTGAAGCTAGGCCTATGTTGCAACTTTAATGCAACAATTTTTTCTTGTGTACATGCAAATGTAATATTTGTAATATGCATGTGTTTGCGTGTAATTTAGGGCTGAGAGATTTGCATTTGCATGTAAGTTTATTCATTAAATAGATACTTTAATCCAAAGTGACTTACTGTGCATAAATACATTTCCAAAACATTTCACATTAACGTAAAATTAATGAAACCATTTAAATTTGAAGTGTTCAATGAATTCCTCACGCTTGTGCATAATAGTTGTTCCTTTTATTGATGTAATGTACATGAGTAAAAGCATATCTGGCTCAAATGTAACACATTTACAAAGTTGTAAACCCAAACTTAAACCGTTCTGTACAGGTTATATACACAAAGACAGCTGGTGGTCTGCTTTCACAGGACACTTCCAACACTTCATATACATCATGACAACATACACCAGTGAAAACAAGGAAAAAAGAAACACATCTGATTGGTCCTCAATATGCAATCTGATCGATTTGTGCAGATGTTAAAAATTTCATACATTACTCACATTTGTTAAACAGTAGATTCTACATGACAAACGTACGCCACTTTAATAAAGTCTTACAATAAAAATACAAAATCATGAGATACAATGATTTATATCCTAAAACATTCATAAGCAAGTGCACAAAAATTATCACTGACCCTGTCTAACACTGTAAATTGTTTCACATCACCTCAAAACAGTACCGTAGTATTTCTCCTGATTCCTGCATGTAGAGTCTAAAACCTTCATAAGCATTTATAACTCATGCAAAATAGTTCCAAGTATAAAACCCCACAGGCTTTGCTGTATTTATGATGCACATCCACATGGATTCTAAAAAAAAACACTAATTTGCTTCCTTAGAAAGCAGGTGCATTGATTGCTTGAACTGAAACAGTCCTAAAAGATACTCCAGTTTGTTTCCAACATCCGTTTTGATTGTGTTCCTCTCTGCCATCTGCCGGCAAAGGGCTTGACGGGAAAATAGTTAACCTAAAGAAATTCATTGTTATTTGATGACTCACGTCATTCCAAACTCGTTTTACTTTTTTATACATGGAATCAGAGCCAAAAAATTAAAACGAAATAGAATAAAAATAAAATAAAAAATATCAGGATCATCTGTTTCAGCGATCAAACAGCCATTAAATCAAAGAAGGCGGGGCTTACCGTTGACAGAAACAGAAAAAAAAAATAAAAATAAAAATAAAAAATTAGGGTGGTCTAACAGCGCTCGTCAATGTCAAAATGTTTGCGATGGCCAATCAAATCAAAGAAGGCGGGGCTTACCGATCACAAGCGGAACATGAATTCCCGCGCAGCGCTTCTTTTTAACGGCCAACGATCTTGAGGTAAGACGTAAGAAGCTAAACGTTTAATATGTGACAACTGTTTAATAACAGAAATATAAGTAATATCCAGCGATCGTGCACAATATTCTGTTTGTTGTCAAATCTGACCGTTTTGAGTGGAAAATAGCCTATAATGTACATATATAATTCATGTAGATAATATGCTTCGTAATTGAAATTTTAAAAATATTGTCAAATGTTGTTTTATTTTAAAATAAAAATATGGTAATAATTTGGAAAACAGTTCAAATGATTACTTCACAATTACAATAGGTTCTTGTTCTTTTACTACTGTTTCTTTTTTGTTATTCCCTTTAAATCCTTTAATATCTAAATAATTTATAACATCTCCCAATTCAAAAAAGTATTTTTTTTATCCACCCTAATGTTTAAGACATGCTTATGGCCATCAAAACAAAGTAAGATCTCCAAACTGTTTTGCACACAATAAAATCACTGACTGGGGACGTTTTTTTATGTTTTAAGTCAAGGAAATACAGGTATGGAATGACATGAGGGTGAATAAATGATGAAAAAATACACTTTCAATCGAAATTATTCAACCTCCCAGAGACTGCGGTACTTTACAAATGCAAGCTTTTCTGAAGATCCAGGACTTTATAAAAATTGCATCTATAACAGATAACTGGCATATTCAAAGTGATAATGTCAACATACAATGTAATATTTTTAAGTTCTAGAATTTTTTAACAACACAACTATGTCATAATTATTCAACCCCTATTCAACATTGCTGTTTTCTAGTCGCTTATTTGTATGGTGGGGAACAAAATTGTCTTTAAACACAATTAAACCTCTATTAGAAAACAGAATTATCTTGAGCTGTTACACATTCATACAGTAAAAGAGCTCTCACAAAATCTATAGAGAAGAAAATAATTTTATTACTTTAGAAAGTCTAAGGCTATATTAAGATTTCCAAGACATTAAAATTTTCTAGAGACACAGCCGGCAACCTTGCTCCTTAGCTTAAAACGTGCTGTACCAGAAAACATTTGAGGGTGTTGAACAAAAAGCACAATATCATAAAATGTTTGATCAGAACAACTGAGGAAAAACCTGCAATGTACCGCCAAAGACTTTTAAGATGACCCAATGAAAGATGGAAAAACATTTCAATGCAGAGTATTAAGATGAACACAAGACACGCATGGATTTCCTGTTGTGGAATCTTGCCAAATGCCACTCTTGACCAAGAAGAACATAAAACACGCTGACTAGAATATGCTAACTTTCATTTGGATAGACCTGTGGAGTTCTGGAAGAATGTTTTATAGAGTGATGTGACCAAACTGGAACTTTTTGGACCCGTGGATCAGCGGTATGTCTGGTGCAAAAAAGAACACCATCTCCATGGTCAAACTTGGAAGTGGACCAGTCCTGTTATGGGGTTGTTTTATTGTTGCAGGAAGTGGAAATCACCACTGTATGAAGGACATCATGGATTCTTTGAAGCATCAGGCCATTTTGGCAAGAATTGTGATGCCTTTGGTGCAAAGACTGAAGCTGATGATCAATGGACTTTCTTCCAGGACACTCATCCCGAAGTATACATCCAAATCTACTTATGATTGGTTCAGGGATCAGTCATAGAATGTTCTTGAATGGCCTTTTCAGTCTCCAGATTTAATTATCATTGAAAACATTTGGTTGAATTTGAAGAAAGCAGTGGCAAAGTGAAAACCAAAGATTATCAGTGATCTGAAAGCTTTTTCAGGCGAGGAATGGGCCAAGATTGCAGTAGAGAGATGACAGAAGCTTCTAAGCACTTCCAAGCAGCGTTTATTGGTTTTAAAGAATAAAAGATTCCACACCAAATTTCACGTTTACGTTCTCAGAATTACTCAAATGTGTATAATTAAACTTTCTCTAATAGTGTACTGATGCCTTTGTTGAATAGTTTTCACAAAATTTTGTTCTCTGTAGCGAAATGTCTTGCAGGTCCAGGGGGTTGAATAATTTCGATTGCAACTGTACATTCGAGTGCGCTATTCCTTAATATCAATTCCAGAGTTAAACAGCTTATGCAGATCCAACCCTTCACTCCATCATTTTAAGATCCAGGAGGCTGTGGGTGCATTACAGAAAATCTTCCTGTTTCACTTCAACCTTTCTGAATCTATTAGTAACATTCATATTTGGCCAGGTTTAGACCGTAGATGTTTAACTTTTGTGTCAATATTACTAAGAGCAGAATATTACATCCTAAAACCACAAAATGAAACCAAATCCCCAATGAAAGCAAAAATACTTAAAAGAATCAGAGCGTATTTAATTTGATTCATTTAAGGCAAAACACCCAAGGTGAATAGGGTTAAAAACCCTAATACTGTATATCACTATACTTCCACAGTTGATTGATTACTTTAAGTTCCACTAACCTGAAACAAGATATTATAGAAAGCCAAATAGCCCAAAATCTCAATTGCCCATAATGCATATCCAACGAAATTTGGCATAAATTAGAAGTAACTAACTCTTTTATTTTCTCTCAAATATCATGTTTTACTTTACTAAGTGATTACATTGTGTTTCGACATTCTGCTGTCTATAATATTGACACTCTTGCTTTTTGTGACCTCTGACCAACAAGAGCAAGTATGAAGCTCTTCAAATCCCCTCTCAAACTAGAGAGGTGGAGCGTCACGCTTATTTGGCTGCCAGTACTGTGTGAGGTATCATGGGAAGGTTTAGAAGCACCACCCTCGGGGAAACATACAGTGGTCCGTCATGGGACGGGCGGGCTAACAGTGTGACTCCTTCTCGCTGACAGGGAAGTACCCGTCTTTGTTCGGGCCTCCTTGCTGGTGAAGAGTGTCACCGTCGGCTGCAAAGATGGCCTGAAGTTTATCCTGCTCTCGTCTGGTTTTGGGCAGGTCTGGCGAGGGAGTGATGAGCTCGTGGAAACGCTGAGGAGAAAAAAGCGGAGAGGTTTGGAATAACATACTATCATGCTAATGATAATAGTATGCATATTTTTTCTCAGTGCATTTGTCAAAATATGTACAGTAGTGTACAGCTATAGCACACTATATGGAATACTGTATCCCAAAATGTAATGCAACACATATAAATATTTAAAATATTATATATATATATATATATATATAAAGTTGAGGTCAAAAGTTTACATCCCCCTTTCAGAATCATTAAAAATGTTAATTATTTTACCAAAATAAGAGGGATCATACAAAATGCATGTCATTGTTTATTTAGTACTGACCTGAATAAGATTTTTCACATAAAAGACATTTACATATAGTCCACAATAGAAAATAGTAGTTGAATTTATTAAAATTATCCCGTTCAAAAGTTTACATACACTTGATTCTTAATACTGTGTTGTTACCTGAATAATCTTTTTTTTTTGTTTAGTGATGGTTGTTCATGAGTCCCTTGTTTGTCCTGAACAGTTAATCTGCCTGCTGTTCTTCAGAAAATCCTTCAGGTCCCACAAATTCTTTGGTTTTCCAGCATTTTTGTGTATTTGTGTACTAATTTTTGTGTATTTGTATACTCATATACAACTATTACATAAGGTTCAAACGCTCACTGATGCTCCAGAAGGAAAAGCCATGCATTAAGAGCCGGGGGTGAAAACTTTTGAACAGAATTAAGATGTGTACATTTTTATTATTTTGCCTAAATATCATATTTTTTTTTTCATTTAGCACTGCCATTTAGAGGTTACAGAAGTTACTTGTTTTCCCAAGTCAAAATAAGTAAAATTTACCCTGATCTTAAAATTCCAAAAGTATTCACCCCCCAGCTCTTAATGCATCATTTTTCCTTCTGGAGCATCAGTGAGCGTTTGAACCTTCTGTAATTGTTGCATATGAGTCCTTTAGTTGTCCTCAGTGTGAATAGATGGATCTCAAAATCATATAGTCATTGTTGGAAAGGGGTCAAATACACAAAAATGCTGTAAAACCAAAGAATTTGTGGGATCTGAAGGATTTTTCTGAAGAACAGCGGGCAGTTTAATTCTTCAGGACAAACAAGGGACTCATGAACAACTATCTCTAAACAAAAAAAACACAGCTGTGGATCATTCAGGTAAAAACACAGTATTAAGAATCAAGCGTACGTAAACTTTTGAACAGGATCATTTTTATAAATTCATCTATTATTTTCTCTTGTGGACTATATGTAAACATATTTTATGTGAAATAACTCATTCAGGTCAGTATTAAATAAACAATAACATGCATTTTGTATGATCCCTCTTATTTTGGTAAAATAATTTACATTTTTAATGATTCCGAAAGGGTGATGAAAACTTTTGACCTCAACTGTATAAAAATATCTACTGTTTTTTAACATTAATTTGTGTAGCTTTGGCCATTCTAATCATATTTTGAATCAAGAAGGGTATGCATACTGCACACATTATGCAAGCTAAATACAGAAATGGTAAGAGCAGTATTTCAGCACGCTATCTCTTCTGTTATGTCAAACTGAGTTAGCGTCACTCACCTCTCGCAGTGAACCTTTGGCTGTGCTCAGTTTAGAAACAACCCACAGCGGGATGCAAACCATAGAGGAGAGCGCCAGCAGCCAGCCGAGAGCGTAACCCCACCACGGGTACACATACTCGTTATTATACTTCAGAGGAGTGTATTTGATCAGGGAAAACGCAAACGTACCCTGCCAAGACAAGCAGCAGAAATAAGGTTAAAGCGGTTGATCTTTACAAAAGGGTGAGTTTCTATAAATGCATCAGCAACCAATGTCTTTTGCTGTTGTGTATTGATGCATCCACACCAGTAGATGTCACTATAAAGCCCAAGAACACTGTCTTGGTACTTAATGCATCTTTAAATTAACTTCACAAATGTACTGAAGATTACCTAAAGTTGCTCCAGATTTTAAGGCATTCAAAATTTATTTCAGTCCTCAAAGCTGAAAAAAATAGAATGCTTTAAAATTCTCTAAATTATATTTTGACTAACCCAACTTAAGTTTAATTTAATTTGTTATATACTACCTGTCAGCAGTTTTTGGTCAGTAAGATTTTTAATGTTTTTTTAAAGAAGCCTCTTCTGCTCACCAGATTTATTTGATGCAAAGTACAGCAAAAACAGTAAAATTCTATTTGAATATATTATTAAAATTTAATTTATTCCTGTGATTTCAAAGCTATTTTTTTTAGCATCATTACTCCAGTCACATGATCCTTCTGAAATCATTCTAATTGTCTTTATCATCACCTTTGATCCATTTAAAGCTAAATAAAAGTATTAATTTCTATAATTAATAAAAAAAATTATACTGACTCCAAGCTTTTGAATAGTATAGCGTGTAATGTAACAAAAGATTTCTATTTCAGATAAATGCTGATCTTTGGATCTTTCTATTCATGTTTCTTAAACAGCAAATCAGCAAATTAGAATGATTTCTGATGGATCATGTGACACTGAAGACTGGAGTAATGATGCTGAAAATTTAGCTTTGAAATCATAGGAATAAATTACATTTTAAAATATATTCAAATAGAATGCAGTTATTTTAAATAGTAAAAATATTTCACAATATTATTGCTTTTGCTGTATTTTGGTGTATTTAGGCTTGGTGAGCAGAAGAGAAAACAGTAAGCATGTAAAAAATTACAATTTAAAAGAACTTTATTTGAATGTAATTCATTCCTGTGAATTTTCAACATCATTACTCTAGTCTTCAGTGTCACATGATCTTTCAGAAATCATTCTAATATGCTGATTTGCTGTTCAAGAAACATTTCTGATTATTATCAATGTTGAAAACAGCTCAAAATTATTTAAGTACATTTAAATAGTTAAATTACATTTTTAAATATATGCAAAAAAGAAAACAGTTATTTTAAATTGTAATAATATTTCACATTTTTACTGTATTTTTGATCAAATAAATACAGCTTTGGTGAGCATAAGGCGCATCTTTCAAAAAGATTTTAAAATCTTAATTATTCCAAACTTTTGACTGGTAGCATGTATTTATGTATTTGTTGTTATTGTGTTTAACAATGATAATGGCTGTTATTTTAAGAGGTTTAATGAAGGCTAACAAAAAAAACTTATTTATTACTTATTTTGAAGGTACATGAAATATAGAGGTAAATGACTCACAAAACACGTGGCCGGGGTGAAAAAGAGCCAACAGTATTTAATATACGGCCCAGGACGGTAACCAATCATGTCCTCGATATTGTCATAAAACCGATTAGCACCTGAGAAGCAACAAAAAAGCAAGGATATGACAGATTTTATTCAGCACCAAATGCACAGGCATTAAAACAGCATGGCAATATAACAAGCGTCTCACCGTATATCCAAGCGATGCAGACGGTCTCAAAAATAGCTACAAAGAGTAAACACATCCCACTGGCTGCATAGTAATCAAACAGCTGGAAGACATACATTCCACCCTGACAGACAGAGACAATTAATAAATCTGGTAATTATATAAATCAAATTTATAAATTTATCCACATCAGAGTCAGATGAGATGGACCAGTACCTCTGTGAGCATAATAAGACCCACGAGGAAGGATATGATGGCCACGGCGAGGATGAGCAGCTCTCTGCGGTTCTTCTGGCGGAAGACAGACGGGTACATGTCCACCATAGCCGTGACCAGACTCTCCACACACACGAACTACAGCAGATGGACAAAACCACATCTGAACTCCGTGTTTCTTGTGGCTTAATGACTATTACTAGCCACTTGACTAATTATTTGTCCATTTTGGACATTTTTAGGAATTTGTGTCATGCATGAAAAAATGTTGAAATGCATGCATGGACTGTGAAGCACAAAAAACAGTATAAAAAGATTTATACCTGACTGTCCAACCCCAATAGGACAATCATGATGAAAAAGAAACAGGCCCACAGTGGAGAGATGGGCATCATGGACACCGCTCGTGGATACGCAATGAACGCCAAACCGGGACCTGAAGGAGACCATGCAGAAAAACACACTGCATCATTTATGACAGATTGCCTTTAATATGTTATTAGTTTGGTTGTATACAAGTACACTGTCTGAGACATGAACCCTCTGACATTTAGCGAGCAAAACCGATTAAACAGGCCTTGACATGTTAAAAGAAAAAGGGGCATTTACAAACAAACTTTACCCAGACAAATGTGTGCATTGGGACAGACAGCGATTAGTATGTTTGTGAGCTAAAGGTCAATTGTCTAAAAATACCTGATTGGAAAACTTTATGGTTTACTAATACTGTAAAATTACAGCAAGTATACTATACCAATCCAAAGTTTTTGCAAGATTTTAATGCTTTTTAAAGAATTCTGCTCACCAAGCCTGCATTTATTTGATCCAAAATACAGCAAAAGCAGTATTATTGTGAAATATTTTTACTATTTAAAATAACTGCTTTTTATTTGAATATATTTTAAAATGTAATTTATTCCTGTGATCAAAGCTGAATTTTCTGCATCATTACTCCAGTCTTCAGTGTCACATTCTTATGTGAAGAATTCTTGTTCAAGAAACATTTATTATTATTATTACTATTATTATTATTATCAATATTTAAAACAGTTGAGATTTTTTTCAGGATTCTTTGATGAATAGAAAGATCCAAAGATCAGCATTTATCTGAAATAAAAAGCTTGCTGTCAGTATATTTTTTGTTTTTTATTTATTTATTTATTTTTTTTAATAGAAATTATAGAAATGAATACTTTTATTTAGCAAGGATGCTTTAAATTGATCAAAACTGATTGTAAAAACATTTATAATATTACAAAAGATTTTTATTTTAGATAAAAGCTGTCTATTTCTATTCATTGAAGAAACCTGAAAAAATTCTGCTTAGCTGTTTTCAACATAATAATAATAATAACAATAATATATATATATATATATATATATATATATATTTTTTTTTTTTTTTTTTTTTTTTGAGCAGCAAATCAGAATATTAGAATGCATCCCGAAGGATCATGTGACTGGAGTAATGATGCTAAAAACTCAGCTTTGAAATCACATGAATAAATTGCAAATATTTTTAAAATATATTCAAATAGAAAACTGTTATTTTAAATAGTGAAAATATTTCAAAATTGTACAGTTTTGCTGTACTTTGAATCAAATAAATGCAGGCTTGAGCAGAAGAGACTTCTTTAAAAACTTAAAAATCTTACTGTTCAAAAACTTTTGACTGGTAGTGTATATACTATTATTATAATTACATAAAAAAACATAATTAACATGCACACATACACAATCACATACTTCACTTACTTAGATTTCAGGTACTATATAAAACTCATTACATATACCTCCACCTCAAAATGCAAAAAAAGAAGTACTGTATAAAATAAAGCAAACAGGATAGGTGAAGCAGCACCCACCAGACTCAGCCACTTCTGAAATCGGGACGTTTTGTTCGTAAGACATGAAGCCGAGAATCGAGAAGATGGCAAAACCAGCGACAAAACTGGTTCCGCTGTTCAGGAAACACAGGGCCAAAGAATCTCTAAAAATAGACGAACACAAAGAAAAAAAAATGTATTATAAAAAGGTGCCTGCAAATATTAAAGCAATTTACAGTGATCGGATTCAGAGGATGAAACCACAAGGTCTTGATGAATCGCAGCGCTACATTTTTCTCACGCTCGGGACTTTATGTACTTGCTGGCTGGAAAATGAGAATCTCAGCTATTTAGTCTAATGTAAAACAATGGCATGTGGAAACAGAATGAAATTCAGAGGAGCAACGAGACAATGAGAAAAACAAGTTTCCTTCTTTCATTCGGTTGCATAACACAACAGAACATAACATATAATATGTTCTACAGTACGTATTTTCTATTAAAAACCGGTTCTTTTATTTTAAGAGACCAATTCTAATGAATCAAATCTTGTTAGTGAATCAAACACACATGGTTTACAACCAACAGCGAGATTTAAATCAGTGTAGTCGCTTGAATAATTTTGCCACTTATAGTCAAAGATACACGTTTTTATTTAGTGGTTTAATATATAGATAAGACCAGTTATTGGAGTCATTAGGAACCGAAATGGTTAAAAAGAATCAGAAACAGAATTCTGTACGATTCCCAGCATACATCATTTATTCCTAAAACTATTGCAAATGCATCAATTAGCATTATAATCTGAGATGATAATGGGTTTACGATGTGTAAAGCTGCATTTCTCATAGACGCTCATTATTTCTGATGGTTTTCTCACCTGTAGCAGTTGTTGTTGTATTTATTGTAGCTTCCAAGTGCGGTGAGGCAACCTAAACAGATGGCGTACGAGAAAAAGATCTGCGTGCCTGCGTCCATCCACACCTGAAACCAGAAAAAGAAACGTTTTTGCTTTTAAAACAACATCACAGCTAATGCATCCTTTTTTCTTTTTACTGTTTTTAAAGGTTGTTTACAGTTATATTTGTGCTCTCTGGATTCTCATGATTGTTTATTATTGTTTTTCATCTGTTTTTATTAGCTATGTTGATTGTTTATGATTATTTAACCTCCATGACATTAAATATCACAAACACAATGTACACTACAGCAGACCGTATCAAATGTTGAGTGACGTGAGTTACCTGTGGGGTATTTAGCAGCTTTTAGTAACTAATTTGGCTTCAGGTAATAAGCTTGAATGGACAAGATGAAAGACTAGATCTACTGTAGGATTCTTGGAGCTTGGGTAACCTCTTGTTTTTTAGTCTTAAATGCCTGAAACAGGTTTAGACATGATCTGGCAAAAACAAGCTGACAGTAGTTTTCCTAATAGCTTGTCAATCGAAAGCTCTGTCATGAATCAGTGGTTTCTGTTTTTCGTAAATTACAGTAGGTTGTTAATGTGCTACCATGGGCGATGTGGATGTATTAAACCATTTATGACACAAAATGCTAAAACGTGACAAACCTATGCTGTAAAAGACCTCTGTTCTATAAAACTACTGCTTATTGCTGAAAAGAGTGATTTTCTGGTCTCTCTGGCCACCATTTTGTTGTCCAGCAAGTGAAAATCATGCATCCAGTCACTTCATTTCTGTAGCCAGGACTACACAAAGAAGTACACAAAGTGTTTTTCCACTGGGAAAATTCCTCACACTTCCTTTAAAACCTCACATTTATCACCTGAGGTCCAGAACTGGGCTAAAAACACCACTGATGTCCGAGCCAGATGCAAAAATTTGACCCGTGACGCTTACATTTTTCAAACCTTAGATCACAGATTTGACTAACTTTGTCCAACCATTTACGTTTCTTGCTGAAGGCTTCATGAATTTTGGCCTCATTTATAAATATCAAAGACCAAAATATGTCAAAACAGCAGTGGTTATCTCTCAAATCCAACTTTTGCAGAATTAAAACGAGTTATGTATGTTGATTCATGTTGATTTTAAAGAATCTGACCCATGATCCCAAGTTTTTGGACACTTAGATCATTGATTTAAAATGGCTGTTCACATAAATCCATAATATTCTGTTGAATTAGCCTGAATCTGAGATGAAATCTCGTTGAATAACACTTCACAGAATTAAAATGGCTTATGAATGCCACTTAATGTTGATTTAAACAGTTTGACCCATGATACTCAAGTTTTAATAGGCTTAAATCACCAGTTAACTTTGGGCAACCATTTTTTTTCCTAGCTAAAAGTTTAATTCATTTTGGCCTCGTTTGTATACATTTAAGACCAAGAGATGTCCGAACAGCAGCCATTATCTCACAAATCCAACCTCTGCAGAATTAAAATGGGTTATGAATGTCAATTCATGTTGGTTTTTACGGAAACTAATCCCTGATTTTCAAGATTTTGGAGCCTTAGATCACTCAACTCAACCATTTACCTTGTTAGCTGATGGTTTAGTGAAATTTGGCTTTTATTTTATCTAAGATCAAGAGAAGTCAAAACTGCAACTATTATCTTTTAAAACCAACCAAAAACTCCACACTTTGTCTACATGTTCATGTAAACCAATAAGATTTTGTTGAATTTACCTCATTTTTAAACTTTAGAGATTGAAGGAAGTCAACACAATCAATGTTATCTCTCGAATCCAACCAAAAATGCCAAACTATGTCTGCATGTTCATGTAAACTCCTAAGATTTTGTTGAATTTACTTCATTTTTTATACTTCTAAGATGAAGAGAAGTCAACACAACCAATGCTATCTCTCAAATTCAACCAACATTGCAAACTTGGTCTGGCTGTAAATGTAAACCTATAGGGTTTTGTTGAATTGGCCTAATTTTTCTACTTCTAACATAAAATAATATCAGCACAACCAATGCTATCTTTCAAATACAACCAAAATTGCCAAACTTGGTCTAGCTGTACACATAAACCCATAAAGCTTTGTTAAATTGGCGTCATTTTTCTACTTCTAACATAAAATAACGTCAACACAACCAATGCTATCTCTCAAATCCAACCAAAAATGCTAAACTTTGTCTAACTGTTTGTGGAAACCCTTGATATTTTGTTGAATTGTCCTTATTTATATACTTATAAGATAAAATAACATCAGCACAACCAATGCTATCTCTCAAATCCAACCAAAATTACCAAACTGTGTCTAACTGTTTGTGGAAACCCTCAGCATTTGTTTGACCTGGCGTCATTTTTATACTTCTAAGATGAAAAGAAGTTAACACAAACAATGCTGTCTCTCAAGTTCAACCAAAATTGGCAACTTGGTCTGGCTGTAAATGTAAACCCATAAGGTTTTGTTGAATTGGCCTCATTTTTCTACTTCTAACATAAATAACGTCAGCACAACCAATGCTATCCCTCAAATACAACCAAAAATACCAAACTTTGTCTTACTGTTTGTGGAAACCCTTGATATTTGGTTGAATTGGCCTCATTTTTATATTTCTAAGATAAAAATAAGTCAACACAACCAACACTAACTCAAATCCAACCAAAATTGCCAAACTTTGTCTAACTGTTTGTGGAAACCCTTAATATTTTGTTGAATTGCCCACATTTTTCTACTTCTAAGATAAAATGACCTCAACACAACCAATGCTATCTCTCAAATCCAACCCAAAAATATCTAAATTGGTCTGGTTGTACATGTAAACCCGTAAAGTTTTCTTGAATTGGCCTCATTTTTCTACTTCCAAGATAAAATAACATCAGCACAACCAATGCTATCTCTCAAATCCAACCAAAATTGCCAAACTTTGTCTAACTGTTTGTGGAAACCCTTGATATTTTATTGAATTGCCTAATTTTTATACTTCTAAAATAAAATAATGTAAACACAACCAATGCTATCTCTCAAATCTTCGTCTAACTGTTTGCCTAAACCCAGAAGATTTTTATGAATTTGGCTCAATTTAATACTTCTAAGATAAAATGATGTCTACACAACCAATGGAATCTCTCAAATCCAACCAAAATTGCCAAACTTGGTCTGGCTGTAAACGTAAACCCATAAGATTTTGTTGATTTGGCCTAATATTTCTACTTCTAAGATAAAATAACATCAACACAGCCAATGTTATCTCAAATCCAACAAAAATTACCAAACTTTGTCTAACTGTTTGTGGAAACCCTTGATATTTTGTTGAATTGGCCCCATTTTTCTACTTCTAAGATACAATAACATCAGCACAACCAATGCTATCTCTCAAATCCAACCAAAATTGCCAAACTTTTTCTGTTTGTGGAAACCCTTAATATTTTGTTGAACTGCCTCATTTTTATACTTCTAAGATAAAATAATGTAAACACAACCAATGCTATCTCTCAAATCTTCATCTAATTGTTTGCCTAACCCATAAGATTTTACTGAATTTGCCTCAATTTAATGCTTCTAAGATAAAAATGATGTCTACACAACCAATGCAATCTCTCAAATCCAACCAAAATTGCCAAACTTGGTCTGGCTGTTTGTGGAAACCCTTTGTTGATTTGGCCTAATTTTTCTACTTCTAAGATAAAATAACGTTAACACAACCAATGCTATCGCTCAAATCCAACCAAAAATGCCAAACTTTGTCTAACTGTTTGTGGAAACCCTAGATATTTTGTTGAATTGTCATTATTTATATACTTCTACGATAAAATAATGTAAACACAACAAATGCTATCTCTCAAATCCAACAAAAATTGGCAAACTTGGTCTGGCTGTAAACGTAAATGCCTAATTTTTCTACTTCTAAGATAAAATAACATCAACACAACCAATGCTATCGCTCAAATCCAACCAAAAATGCCAAACTTTGTGTAACTGTTTGTGGAAACCCTTGATATTTTGTTGAATTGTCACTATTTATATACTTCTATGATAAAATAATGTAAACACAACCAATGCTATCTCTCAAATCCAACAAAAATTGCCAAACTTTGTCTAACTGTTTGTGGAAACCCTTGATATTTTGTTGAATTGGCCCCATTTTTCTACTTCTAAGATAAAATAATGTAAACACAACCAATGCTATCTCTCAAATCCAACCAAAAATATCTAACTTTGTCTAACTGTTTGTGGAAACCCATGATATTTTGTTAAATTGCCTCATTTGTGGATTTCTAAGATAAAATAATGTCAACACAACCGATGCTATAGCTCAAATCCAACCAAAAATGCCTAACATCGTCTAGCTGTTCATATAAACCCATAAGATTTAGTTGAATTGATCTTATCTTAATACTTCTAAGATGAAACAGCATCAACACAACCAATGCAATCTCTCAAATCCAATGAAAAATCCCAACTGTTTGCCTAAACCCATTAGACTTTATTGAACTGGCCTCACTTTAATACCTTAGAGATAAAACAATGTCAACACGACCAATGCTGTCTAGCAAAAGAGGTTTTAAGCTGTTCTGTCTGATGTTAAGGAATGCTTGGATGCATCTGGGTGGCCGTGCCGTGGCCTGTTCTCAGATGTCACGTGGCATTGTGGGGTCTTCTAGTGACACAGATGTGAAAGTCAGATCAAAGGTCAAATGCACAGATGGGCGCAATCAAAGAAGTACAGAAAACAACATTTCCCTGCTGGGCGTCCTGCTCCGGGCCACGACTAAAGCACCTGGGTAGACAAATCACGTGACCTTTCGACTCGAGACACGCCGTGTTTAAGAGAAAACAGTTCGCTTGTGTTCCAAAGGAATTACCAAAACACAATCCTAGACTAGATATACAAATAAACACTAAACTAATATTCAATATTAAAATGAAAATACTGAATAATATTAAAAATTACATTTGCATTGCAAAACCAATACGATTTTTGGCCAAAGTTCAGACTGTCCCTTTTCTAGTAATGACGAAAATAATTTTAAGTCAGAACTGCAGTAGGTGAAAAGCTAAGTGTGATACCTGTGGGTCTGCTAACCGTCCCAGGTCGGGATAAAGGTAGAACTGAATCCCACGGGATGCTCCTGGCAGCGTGACCCCTCTGATAAGTAAAATTATCAGCATCACATACGGGAAGGTCGCAGTGAAGTACACCACCTGTTGGGTGACCGGAAAACAGTGTGAGGCTATATGTTTGGATATTTACCATGATGCAGTTTTTTTTAACAAAAAATGTATTAGTAAAAAATCATATTTAAAAATAATTCAAACAAATGTATTTTAAATAATTTTGTTTAATAAGTTCAAAATAAGACAAACACAAAAATGTACAATATCTATTCAAAAATATGAAAAAAATATATTAAATAATAAATATAAAAAGCAAAAAATGTGATATATATGATATATATGTTATAATATTATAAAATAATAATTAAATAATATATATATTTTTCCATTTATTTTAATTATGCAAATTTGTCATTTGTTAACAAATACGGTACATTTTTTAAACAGTTTTTGGTTTTTGATTTAAAAAGAAATCAACAAGTCTTAGTCCACATACCTTCCCGGTGGATTTGACGCCTTTCCAGATGCAGAAATAACAGAGAACCCAGGCCAACAACAGACAGAGGACCAGATCCCAGTGCAGTGTTCCTATCTCCTCAATCCCAGACGAGATCCGCAAAACTCTGCGTCTACAGAGAGACACAAATGACAGCTGATCACCTGCAGCTGCAGCTGGTTTGAGCTGGTTTAAGCTGGTCTTTAGCTGGTCATGAGCTTGAGTTCATTGCTTAGAACCAGTTTAGGACCCGCATATGACCAGCTTAAACCAGCTCATGACCAGCTTAAACCAGCTCAAACCAGCAGCCATGCTTTAAAACATACCTAACCAGCATATACTGTTTTTTTCAACAGGGTAGTTGGAGAAATTTCAGAATAATGTGGCAAAATGTAGGCTTTTCTCTACAAAGCAGGTTTGAGAGTCAGACATGTTGCTTTTCAATTTAGTTTTATGCTTGATTTATCTTGAACTGAAAGTTCAAGAAACTTGTAGGTTATCCAACAAAACATGTTTGCATCCTCCGAATAGTTTAAAGTCAAACTTGTTTAAAATCTGAGGTATTTTGAGATCTGTTTGCAACTTGAGTAGCAACATCAAGATCAAGACTCAGTGAAGAATAAGTAGAAAATGAACAGGAAGATACTAGTACAACTTACTCCCAAAACTCAATTACGGGCGATGTTGCGTTTTCAAGGTATCTTTGGTCAAGGGTTTCATTTCGTCTTTGGAATTCCATGCAGGAATCTGAAATACAACAGGAATCTCTTAATTATATACAGTAGACACTACTGAGCCTAATGCATTAATGATAATGCAGAACTATAATACTAAAGCTACAGGTTTCTGAACTGATGTTAACCTCACCTGTGTTCCAGGTATTGTTGCATGAGGACCACGGCAGGTTCCAGGTGAAGGAGAAGGACAGGTAAAATATTCCCCAGGCCAAAACTATTATATAGTAGAAGTTCAGCAGAGCCACAATCACCTGAGTGGCATATCCAATACCTGCAGTTCAGAAAGTCAGATCCAATAACAAACAAACTGGTCGTGTCATGTTAAAATGATTTCTAGCATCTTCATATGCTTCACATTTAAAGGTCTGAGGAACCACCATCACCTTCAAACAGCGGGCTGATCTTCCTCCAGCATGTGATTCCTCCCTCGCTGGTGTACTGACCCAAAGAAATCTCCAGGAAAAACACGGGAATACCGCAGGTGAAGAGAAAGATCAGGTAGGGAATGAAAAATGCACCTGGAAGAGGATAAAGAAGTAAATCTTATGGAGAATCTGAGCACAGTTTGAACCTCTAGAGGAGAAACGTGTGAGATTACTGAGGTTTTTTTCTCAGGAGAAACATCTAAGAAGCTGCAAACTTCAGCAAACGTAAGAAATGTTTCCAAAGGCCCAAACGTCTCTGTATGGACACATGCTATGGGTTGATCAAACAACAGCTGTGGCCTTTCACCTTCTGAACGGGTAACGCTTTCATAAGGCCAACTGCTGGATCTGTGGGTCAGTTTCACAAACACCTGGCAAACGCTAAACACATTCGGGATCTGTGTCGATCCTTATCAGTTCCTCAACTTTTGCTACCCAGTTGGATCCTGTAAACCAAGGGTTTTCAAACTGGGGTCCAGGGAGTGGTAGGGGGTCTGTTGAAACGTTTAGAGTTAAAAAAAAAAAAAACAATTCAAAATAAATAAATAATAAAAATATGATACAACTAACTAATAACTATATAAATAAATGTGGATGAATGTGTTAAAACATGATTAAAACAAATAATTAAATACATTTGATTAAAATGATTAAAAATAATTGCATTCAAATAAATAAATAATACATCTAACAGTGCAATTATGTGCAGAAATACAATAATGTAACAGAAAAACATTAAAATAAAAATTATTTAAATAAAAACATTAATAAATTTGATTAAAATTAATTAAATAAAATACAAAAATAAAATTGATGAATTTAACTGATTTAAGTAAATGACACTTATTAAAATAATTACATGGTTTCAAATGAATAAAAATTATACAAATAAATAATAAATGTAACACTACAATTTTGAGTAGAAAACCACAATAATGTAAAAAAACAAGATCAAACTGATTAAAATGATTTAAACAAATAAATAATAAAAGTAATACATTTGAGAAATGAATAAATTAGTAAATAAAATAAAGGATAAACTGATTATAATAAATAACAAATCTAACAGTAACTTAGTGAGTAGAAAAAATGCAATGATTTAACAATTTAAATATTTTGCAAATAATATTTTACACATTTATAATATAAACTTTTCACAGTATTAATTGGGTCTATATATATGGAAATATATAACTGCCTTTTGAATTTTAGGAGGGGCCCTCGGATGATCATATTTTGAATCCGTGGCATCAAGTTTGAAATCCCTGATCTAAACTATTTTACATTTAAATAACCTGATCACAACCAGCTCTGAATCTGAATGAACGAACTGGAACACAGCCCTCCGTGAGGGAAAGTGTCCAGACTCGTCCCGCATTCTCTCTCGGCTCACGTCTGTCAGTCAGGTGACTGAACGAACACTCCTTCACCCGGAGGGACGTTAACTAACCGTGTGCTAATGAGTCTGGCCTTTGTTGTGGCATTCTGTGATTTGGCTCCATATCGAGGGCTGGTCTGGGATCAAATATCTGTGCTAGCACTGGACTGATGTTGACTCACTGGTTTACCTGCTGTTTACATGCTCTGTAGTGTGAGTCATGAGAGCTGACGGTAGGATGCTATTCCATATGAACTGTTGAGACAAACCTTTTATTGGTGCTTTAACTGATTATATTTGTTTGTGCATGAACCATGATCATACATAGTTTTTTTCCACATGTACCATGATAATCTTTTTTAACATATACTAAGGAAATTGCACATTTTTGGACATGTAGCATACTAATACCATGGTTGTTTGTACATGTACCGTGGTGAAACATGTTTAAAAACGTATGTACTTTGTAAATAACGTGTTTCTGCACATGTACCATGATAATACTTAGATTTTTGTACATGTACCCTGTAAAATATGGTTTTTAAACATGTACAATGTAAATAACATGTTTCTGGACATGATACTATGATAATGCTTGGATTTTTGTACATGTACCCTGGTAAAACAAGCAAAAAACATGTACTTTGTAAATAACATCAGGGCTCAACGCTAAGGATTTTTTCTACTGGCCCGGTTGGGCCAGTGGTTCAAATTTTTACTTGCCCCTTCAAAATATTCACTGGCCCTGCCACAAAAAACGAAAATAGTTGCTGTTATCATTGTTTTTGACTCATGTTATCTTTTTATTTTAATAAATAAGCTTAGGGTGGCTTCAGATTGATTGGGACACTTTTTGTCATTGAAATGACTTGGAAAAAGTTTCCCAATCAACCTTAAGTCACCCTATATGACATCAAAATTTTACATACAAATTAAATTGTACAGTTCCTGTTTTTAACTTCGATATCACAGCAAAGCCTACTAGCCTAACAAATATAAAAACAGCAGGCGGACTGAATGAATGCAAATTTAGTCTCTGCCAGCAGGTGTCGCTTATAGAAAATAATAGTTTCCTTGGTTACCGCTGTAAACAAAGCATCGCTGTGCTTATGAACGCAACTTTAAATGCATTATACAGAGGCAAATGAAAAGAAAACGCCATGTAAACATTTTTTAATACAGCCAGTTCCCCTCAGAGATGCATTAACATAAACCCCGTTTCAGTATTTAGGATAATATTTCCAATATTTTGCGCAAAGTGAACCATGATCTTGCTCTACCTGCTACAGTATTTTTTCCTCTTTAAATTCGTCTTCAGCGTCTCTGGCCTCTGTTAACGGGTGTTTAAAGAGTTCGTAATATTTCCACACACATGACATTTTGAAAATTTATTGCATGCAGTTCGTGTGCAAGCCCGGAACAGAGATCGGTTGAAATATGTCTGGTCGATCGGTGCATCTGTACACCACTGTATAAATATAAATTAATCATTGTTAAAGCTACAAAGTTACTCGTCAAAATGGGTATTTTGACATACTTCTGTATGCTCTGTCCGCCAGAGACGCGTCTCTATGTGATCGCTTGAAATTTTAATTGAACAAGGCACGTGCAAATGATAAACTTTCGTGACGACACAGCAGTGGCCCGATCGGGCCAGTGACAGATTCGTCAGCTGTACCGAGCGTCTTTCACGTTGGCCCCGGGCCATCGGGCACTCCTTATTGTCGAGCCCTGAACATGTTTCTGGACATCTACCATGACGATACTTAGATTTTTGTACATGTACCCTGGTAAAACATGTAAAAAAAAAACATGTACTTTGTAAATAACATGTTTCTGAACATGTACCATGATGATACTTAGATTTTTGTACATGTACCCTGGTAAAACAAGTTAAAAACATATATTCTGTAAATAACATGTTTCTGGACATGTACCATTATAATACCTCAAGTTTTATACATGTACCCTTGGAAAACATGTTTTTTTTTTTTAAACATGTACTTTGTCAATAACATGTTTCTGGACATGTACCATGATGATACTTAGATTTTTGTACATGTACCCTGGTAAAACAAGTTAAAAACATGTATTTTGTAAATAACATGTTTCTGAACATGTACCATGATAATACTTAGATTTCTGTACATGTACCCTGGTAAAACAAGTTAAAAACATGTATTTTGTAGATAACATGTTTCTGAACATGTACCATAATGATACTTATATTTTTGTACATGTACCCTTGGAAAACATCTTTTTTTTTTAAACATGTACTTTGTAAATAACATGTTTCTGGATATGTACCATGATGATACTTCAAGTTTTGTACAGGTACCCTGGTAAAACACGTAAAAAAAAAAAAAAAAAAAAAAAACATGTACTTTTCAAATAACATGTTTCTGAACATGTAAGATGATGATACTTAGATTTTGTACATGTACCCTTGTAAAACATGTTAAAAACATGTATTTTGTAAACAACATGTTTCTGAACATGTACCATGATGATACTTAGATTTTTGTACCATGGTATATCATGAGTTTCTGTACATGGTATCATAGTAATGCCATGTTTTATCTACTTTTTAATCATTCAGTACCACGGTACTTATCATGGTACTGACACAGTGACCTCTACCTCTCCTCACCTCCACCGTTCTTGTAGCAGAGGTACGGGAAGCGCCACACGTTTCCCAGTCCGATGATTTCTCCGGCCACCGACAAGACAAACTCCAGCTTGTTGCTCCACTGTCCTCTGTCCTTCATCTTCACCTCAGTGTGCGGGACAATCTCCAGTGGCCGGTTTAGCCCGTTAGACGGGTCCATCTTGGTTGTGATCTCTTTCTCCCCTGTTTGAAAACAAAAGCATGTTTAGATGAATCTAATGACTGCTATCATGTGTTCGGTCAAGAGTAGCACTGTTATTTAATGCAGTTAATTACAAAACATAATACAATGAATCATATGTGGATATTTTGATTAATTAATCAGTGTACTGTGTAATTAATCTAATTAAATATTTTAAATTAAGGTCTCCTAATCAAAAGACGGTTAGATTTTTATTCACAGTGAAAGTTTTTATCTCATAAAACACGAAGATGTGAAACCTGAACACACCCATTCAGACCAGAGCCTTACATAAACGCGTCTCGTAAACCAGTCTGAGCACAAAAGCCAGCAGAATACTGTGTTTGTTTAAATGTGGAGGACCCACTTAATTCCAGGCATATTATTGCATGTTTTGTCATGAAATTTGTAACCGTCACATTCAGAAGCCACAAAACAACTGATCTTTTATGACTTGCAAAACGGATGGCAAAAACAGCATGTGGAAAACTCACAAGGACATAAAGGCTTGGTTTACGTCACTCAACTTAAAAAAACACTCACAAAATTTTAGTTTCACCATGACAACATGCACAAAAAAAAAAAAAAGAATAAACGCACAATAAACTATCAGAGCAACACAGCAACCACAGAGCAACATTCAAAAAACAAATTGATCACCACTGGTCAGTACCCAAAATACCCTAACAACCACATAGAAACATGCAAAAAGCATGCTCTCTGAGCACCTTAGCAACTGTATAACAACATGCGCGCACACACACACACAGAAAAAAAACACTTGTATTTGCAACCACATTGCAACATAATGCTTGGAACACTGTAGAAACCACACATAGTAATGCCCTAGCAACATGTTTTAAAAACTCTGGATCCCTCAGAAACCACATAGCAATGCTCTAGAAGAAAATAGAACTGCATAGTTATTTAACATGTTAAATAGCATTCAGGTATCCTCAGCAACCATACAGCAACATCCTAGCAACTGCAAAGCAATATGTTAAAAACACTCATAAAACCTTAGCAACCACACTGCAATGCCCTAGTAACTGTACAGCAACACTCCAAAAACACACGGATTGTTTTTGCAACAGCACAGCAACATGTTAATACTCTGCCTGCCTTAGCAACCACATAGCAACGCCCTAGCAACTGCGTAGTAACATGTTAAAAAAACACTCAAGACTCATTAACAACCACATATAGCAAAGCCCTAGCAACTGAATAGCAGTATGTAATAAAACACTTACTGTAGCAAAATATTAAAAACACTCAGAACACCTTAGCAACCACATAGTAACGCCCTAGCAACTGCTTAGCAACAAACACACACAAAAACTTACTGGAATTCTTTGCAAATGCATAGCAACATGCAACAAAACACTTACTATAGAATGATTTTGCCACTGCATAGCAACATGTTAAAGACACTTTGGATTCCTTAGCAACCACACTGCAATGCCCTAGCAAGTGTACAGCAACAATCTAAAAACACAATGACTGCTTTTGCAACTGTATAGCAACATGTTAACACTCAGGTTGCCTTAGTAACCACATAGCAGCGCCCTAGCAACTGCATAGCAACATGTTAAAAAAAAACACTCAAGACTTGTTAACAACCACAAAGCAAAGCCCTAGCAACTGCATAGCAGTATGCAATAAAACGCCTGCTGTACCAAAATGTTAAAATCACTCAGAACATCATTGCAACCACATAGCAATCCCCTAGCAACCGCATAGCAACATGTTAAAAACACTCCTTTTCAACTGTATAGCAATATGTTAACACTCAGGCTGCCTTAGCAACCACATAGCAATGCCCTAGCAACTGCATAGCAACAAGGTAAAAACACTCAAGATTCATTAACAATCACGTAGCAACGCCCTAGCAACTGCATAGCAATATGCAATAAAACACACTGTATCAATATGTTAAAAACACTCAAACCACCTTAGCAACCACACAGCAATTCCCTAGCAACAGCACAGCAACATGCACTTACTATAGAATGCTTTTGTCACTGTATTGCAACATGTTAAAGACACTCAGGCTACCTTAGCAACCACATAGCAATGCCCTAGCAACTGGATAGCAAAATGTTATATAACATCATGTTAAAAACACTTAAAGCTTCTTAGCAGCCACATGGCAACACACTAGTAACTGCGTAGCAACACGCAAAAAAACACTTGCTGTCTTACTTGTCTAAAAATGCGTGGAAAACACCAGCCGGTATGTTACATTGTTGCGTTACGTTGTTACGTTACGTCCAATGGTGTTACGAAAAAGTGAAGCTGATTGGTTGAGATGTTTATATCTCGCTGCGATGTAGACACACCTAGAATAAACAAGCGTTTTGCAGTGCAAAAGCATCGCAACTACATCGCTTCTATTATGGGCACGCTTGTTGTGCGTCTAAATTTAAAATAACAAACTTGAACGTGTAAAGACATAACGTGAACAGCCCCTAAAACTGCATAGCAGCATGTTAAAAAACACTCAAGACTCGTTAACAACCACATAGCAAAGCCCTAGGAACTGCATAGCAATATGCAATAAAACACTTACTGTAGCAAAATGTTAAAAACACTCAGAATACCTTAGTAACCACACTGCAATGCCCTAGCAACTGTACAGCAACACTTTAAAAACACACTGACTGCTTTTACAACTGTATAGCAACATGTTAACACTCAGGCTACCTTAGCAACTACATAGCTACGCCCTAGCAACTGCATAACAATATGCAATAAAACACTTACTTTATAACATTGAAGGGGCCGTTTACATGTGTCGAAAATGCCAGCCTTTACGTAACATTGTCACATTGCATTGTTACATTACGTTCAATGGTGACATTCACATGCAACATGTGAATGGCCCCTAAAACTGCATAGCAGCATGTTAAAAACACTCAAGACAAGTTAGCAACCACATAGCAAGCCCTAGCAACTGTATAGCAATATACAATAAAACACTTAGGGCCAGTTTTACTAAACAGGGCAAATTAACACAAGAGCGCAATTCCAAAACCGCGCCAATGGGAGGAGAAATTTCTGTGGGTGATTTACTAACAATGTGCAAATTAAAGAACACAGACACAACATCTAATTTACATACAGACCAACACAATATACTGGCCCTTACTGTATAAACGTTAAAACTATTAGAACACCTTAGCAAATACACTGCAATGCCTTTAGACACTTTAGAATGTTTAAGGAGCCGTTTACATGTCGCATCTAAAAACTGATGGGAAAGCCAGCCGTAACGTTGTTGCGTTACGTTGTTGCATTACGTTGTTGCGTTACGTTGTTGTGCTACTTCCAGTGTATGTTATGGAAAATAACATATAAAGTTCAATGGTGTTATGGAAAAAGTGAAGCTGGTTAGTTGGGAAGTTGAGATGTTTTAATCTCGCTGTGGCATAGACGCACCTGGAAAAAACAAGCATGACGCAGCAGATGACCATCGCGACTGCATCGCTTTTATTATGGGCGTGCTTGTTGCATGTCTACATTTGAAATTACGAACTTGAGCACAAGCTCAAAACACTCAAGACAAGTTAGCAACCACATAGCAAGCCCTAGCAACTGCATTGCAATATGCAATAAAACACTTAGGGCCAGTTTTACTAAACAGGGCAAATTAGCGTGAGAGCGCAATTCCAAAACAGCGCCGATGGGAGGGGAAATTTCTGTGGGTGACAACAAAGTGCAAATTAAGAACACAGATGCAACATCTAATTTACATATCAACCAACGGAATATACTGGCCCTTACTGTATAAACATGTTAAAGGGGTGCTATTATGCTTTTTCACTTTTTGAATTTCAGTCAGTGTGTGGTGTGTATCTTTGGGCATAAAAAAGATCTACAAAGTTACAAATCTCAAAGTCTACTCCAAAAGGAGATATTTCGTTTTTTAAAAAATCTCTTTTCAAGAACAAACGGCTCCTTTGGACTACAGCGTTTGTTTTCCGCTTGCAATGATGTCACAACTGCGATCTACACCGGTTGCCGAGTTGGAGCCGTAAAGCGCCGCAGAGCCGTAACGTACTCCCAAGCTTTAGAATGGCATAGACAGGTGTTTCTCTTCATCAGTCCAAAACAAGTCCAATAATGTGCATCCATCCACAATAAAAAAGTGCCTCACATGGCTCCAGGGGGTCAATAAAATAGCGAATCGATGCATTTTTGTAAGAAAAATATCCATATTTAAAACATAAGAATCACTTTAATCTAGCTTATGCTAACAGTTGTACAGGGAACTTGCTTTTTTGACGAGGGGAGTGGCAGTACTGAAACACCGTCTAAGCTGTTCACCAATCGCAATGCAGTGGGACAGCTAACCAATCACAACACATTTTGTTTTTCGGAAGGCGGCCCTTCATTCAACCCGGAACTAATCGAGCCATTTGTGCCAGGCTGGGAGAAATGTATTGTAATAATGTAAATTATGTTACAAATCATACGTTTTTTGAACCACCAAGCATAAAAGCATGTTCTTGTACACCCCCAAAACAAAATCAAGGCTTTGTAAAAGAGCATAATAGGACCCCTTTAAAATTATCAGAACACCTTAGCAAATACACAGCAATGCCCTAGCAACTGTACAGCAACACTTTAAAAACACACTGACTGCTTTTGCAACTGTATAGCAACATGTTAACACTCAGGCTACCAAAGCAACCACATAGCAATGCCCTAGCAACTGCATAACAATATGCAAAAAAACACTTACTGTAGAATGCTTGGGGGGCTGTTTACATGTTGGTCTAAAAACTCATGGAAAATGCCAGCCGTGTTACACTATGTTACGTTGTTGCATTACATTGTTATGTTACTTTCAGTGGTGTTATGGAAAAAGTGAAGCTGGTTGGTTGGAAAGTTGAGATGTTGAGATAAAAGATGTTTTTATCTCGCTGAGGCGTAGATGCACCTTGAAAAACGAGCGTATCGCGACCATGTCACTTCTATTATGGGTGTGCTTGTCGCACATCTACATTTGAAATTATGAACTTAGAACTTAAGCACAAGCTCAAAACACTCAAGACAAGTTAGCAACCACATAGCAATGCCCTAGCAACTGCATAACAATGTGCAATAAAACACTTACTGTAGAATGCTTAGGGGCCCGTTTACATGTCGTGTCTAAAAACGCCAGCCATTACGTTGTTACATTACATTCTAACATTACATTATGTTGTAACATTACATTATGTTATTACATTCCGTTATGTTGTTGCGTTATTTTAAATGGTGTTATGGAAAAAGTGAAGCTCGCTTCTATTATGGGCACGCTTGACGCAAAAGACGCAATGTTAACACTCAGTCTACCTTAGCATCCACATAGCAACACTCTAGCAACTGCATAACCAGTGTCGGGGTAACACATTACAAGTAACACGAGTTACGTAATAATATTACTTTTTTCAAGTAACTAGTAAAGTAATGCATTACTTTTGCATTTCTAAGAAAATATCTGAGTTACTTTTTCAAATAAGTAACACCAGTTACTTTTTTCCCCATTTATTGACGGACAAGTCTCCTGTCGGGAAATTGGGAGTAAACATGATGTTACTGTATTCTAGACTAAATGTAAACATGCATTAAGTCATATCATTCTCAAAAAAAACAGATTCAGTATGCCTCAAAATGAATAAAAACAGTGAAATGCAAACTCAGAATATGACACAATCCTGCAATAATTAAATATGTTAAATAAAACAAATATCCTTGATGTATTTAATCCCATTTTATCAACCAGTGTCTTTGTTGCTGACCTTCGATGATGCAAATCAGCCATACTAATAAGCAAAAATTACTTTAGATAAACTAAAATTTGTGCTTCATTTTTTTTATAGCTGAAGAGTGATCTCCTGCATAAATGTACTTTTCTTTCAGCCTGAGGTGAATACATTTCACTTTTGGTGTAAAAGGGCTTTTACACTAGAATTGTTTATAGTAAAAACAAAGAAGCAAGTCCTGCCCAGATTTAAATAGTAACGCAAAAGTAACGTAACGCATTACTTTCCATAAAAACTAACTAAGTAACGTAATTAGTTACTTTTTCAGGGAGTAATGCAAAATTGTAATGCATTACTTTTAAAAGTAACTATCCCCAAAACTGTGCATAACAATATGCAATAAAACACTTTAGAATGTTTAAGGGGCCGTTCACATGTCGTGTCTAAAAATGCATGTAAAACGCCAGCCAATACATTACGTTGTTACATTACGTTACATTGTTGCGTTACATCGTTGTTGCATTACATTGCTGCATTACTTTCAATGGTGTTATGGAAAAAGTGAAGCTGGTTAGCTGAGATGTTTTTATCTCGCTGCGGCGTTGACACACCTGGAAAAAATTTGCGTGTCACGGCACATGAGCATTGTGACCGCGTCACTTCTATTATGGGTGCACTTTTTGTCTGTCTACATTTGAAATTATGAACTTGAGCACGCAAAAGACGCAATGTGAACAGCCCCCAAAACTGCATAGCAGCAAGTTAAAAAAAAACACTCAAGACAAGTTAGCAACCACATAGCAACTGTACAGCAACAGTTTAAAAACACACTGACTGTTTTTGCAACTGTATAACAACATGTTAACAATCAGGCTACCTTAGCAACCACATGGCAATGCTCTAGCAACTACATAACAATATGCAAAAAAAACACTTACTGTAGAATGTTTAGGGGGCCGTTCACACGTTACGTCTGAAAACGCATGGAAAACGCCAGCCGATACATTGTTACATTATGTTACGTTGTTACATTACATTACGTTGCTACATTAAGTTACATTGTTACGTTACATTGTTACATTATTTTCAATGGTGTTATGGAAAAAGTGAAGCTGGTTGGTTGGAAAGTTGATGTTATTATCTCGCTGCGGCGTAGACGCACCTGGAAGTGCATAAGCATCGCGGCCACGTTGCTACTATTATGGGCGTGCTTGTCATGCGTCTACATTTGAAACTACGTAATAATTATAATTGTTACATTACGTTATGTTGTTGCGTTACATTGTTACGTTACTGTCAATGGTGTAACATAGCAATATGTTAAAAAACACTCATAGCAACACACTACAAACAACAGACACTTAGGAATGCAAATTTTTACTGAAATTTTGACCTTTTGCCATACGGGTTTGACTTGAAGGTTAATAATGACGAAATGATAACCAAACCCGTTTTTGGCTGAACTGTCCCTGTTCCTGGTGACTGCATCATGTCTGCTGGACCCTCACGGGACACCATGTGTGCCATGACAATGACAGATCACACGAGCATTGTGGGATACGGCACAGCTGAAAAGACTCTCTCTGTGTTTGGAACAGAAGACTCACTCATTGTATTCATATCTGTCAGCTTGAATTAACGGGTCATAGTTTCTATTATACAATGGGAATAGTTCTCCAAAAAAATAACAATTCTTGTCAGCGTTTTTAAACATGCTGCTTAATGCTTGATGATGCCGTTATTTTACATATGCATCTGCTTACATATGTGATTGCTTGTTTTTGCTTCTTCTTCACCACATTTTCACTGAATTTTGTACCCTAAACCACTCTGGTGCTGTGTTGGGTCACTGTCCTCAGTCCTCAAGCAAAACCTGCTTTAAGGCTCCAGGGGTCCAGGGTTCAGAGGTCTCTCTTCCTCCATCCCTCGAGGAACAGACGCCTCTTCCACATGCTTGAGGTTTCATACAACAAGCATGGTGGATGTCCCACAGAGCCAGAGGCCTTGAGAATGTGCTCTTTCTTCTCGTGTAGATACAGCACCAGCACCTCTACTGTCACAGCTGTCAGTGAAAAGCATTACCAGGCTGGTAAAAATAGACTCTTGCATTAACAAGACACCTGAAGGAATGAAGGGCTGGCAGCGTGAGGGAGAGCAGACTTCTGGGTTGATAGGCCGTTTGTTTAGAAGATGACCTCAGAGCGAGGCGGTTTGATCACAGTTTACTGCAGTTTTCACAAGGCCGGAGATGAGATCACACGTTAGTTCTATAGAGCTGTGCTTCTGTGTGCTGTTTGCCCGTAGGAACAAAAAAGACACCAATAACAGATGACGAGCAGATCGTTCTCCGCTTCTACGATTGTTCTCTTTAGAAAAACACACCATGTGTGACTTTATGACTTTCCGCATAAATCTCAAAAGCATCTCAAACTGTGCTCAGATTTGCCTATGATACCAAACTCTACGTTTAAAAGTCAGAGATTTATGCTGCATACAGATTTCTGCAGTATTGCAATTATTTACCCCTTGATACCAAAGATATTAAATTGAGAGTACCTCGTTAATACATTCAGGGTAGATTTCAAAAACGTCTCAAACCATGCTCAGATTTCCCAAAGGTACCAAAGTCATGAAGAACGGTACATGGATCTCTTTAATATCTCAACTGTTTCTCATAGACATAAGTGAGCTTAAATGGAGAGCAGATGGACTAGCTAAAGTCCCCTGCTTTTCAGATGTTTCTCCTGAGAAAAAGACTCAGTTAAGGTTGCATATTATGTCTGGAGTTTCAAAAGACATCTCAAAATGTCTCAAACTGTCCTTAGATACCAAAAGAAAAGAGGAATTGCACATAGATCTCATAGATCAATAGAATGCAAACAGACCTGCTGAATTCTCCTGCTTCTCAGATGTTTCTCCTGAGGGGAAAAAAACACTGATCTCACATATACTGTATCATCTCTAGAGTTACAAGATTTCTCAGAGATTCCAAAGAAAAGACGAATTCCACAAAGATCTCTTTAATATCTCAGCTGTTTCTCCTAGACACCAATGAGATGCAAACAGACCTCCTTAGATCTCCTGTTTTTCTAACGATGAAATAAACCTTGTTAATCTTGCATATTATTTCCCAAGTTTCAAAAATGTTTTAAGCAGTCCTCAGATTTCTCAAAAACAGAAAAAGACAAGAGGAACTGCACATAGATCTTCTTATTATCTTAAAGTTTTCTTCTAGACACCAACAGAATGCAGACAGACCTACTGAATTCTCCTGCTTCTCAGATGTTACTCCTGAGGACAAATTTTACATGAATCACTACCAGAGCTTCAAAAGGGATATTGAACTGTTCTCAGATTTCTCAAAGATACAAAAAGAAATGAGGAACTGCACACAAGATCTCTTTAATATCTCAGATATTCTTCTAGACACCAACAGAACGCAAACAGACCTGCTAAATTCTCCTACTTCTTAGATGTGGGGGTTAAAGACTATTGATAATATAATATATCATCTCTAGAGTTACAAAACAGATGTAAAAATGTCTCAAACAGTTCTCAGATTTCTCACAGATTCCAAAGGATAGAAGAATTCCACAGAGATCTATTTAATAGCTCAGCAGTTTCTCCTAGACACCAATGAGATTCAAACTGACCTCCTTAGATCTCCTGTTTTTCAGATGTTTCTAATGAGAAGAGAAACCCTGTTAATCTCACATATTATTACCCAACTTTAAAAAAACTCAAAAATGTCTCAAGCGGTCCTCAGAGTTCTCAAAAATACTAAAAGAAAGATGGAAATGCACTTGGATTACTTATTATCCCAACTGTTTCTCCTAGACACCAAGACTTGCTGAATTCTCTTGGTTCTCAGATGTCTCTTCTGAGGACAACACCCTGCTAATTTCACATGAATCACTACCAGAGCTTCAAAAGAGATATTGATCTGTCGTTAGATTTCTCAAAGATACAAAAACAAAGGAGGAACTGCACAAAGATCTGTTTAATATCTCAAATGTTTCTCCTAGACAATAGAATGCAAACGGACCTGCTGAAGTCTCCTGCTTCTCAGACGTTTCTCCTGAGGGGAGAAAACCCTGGTATCATTTTCCAAGCTTCAAAAGAGATCTCAAAAATGTCTCAAATGGTCCTCAGATTTCTCAAAAATACCAATAGAAAAGCGGAATTGCACATAGGTCTTCTTATTATCTTAACGTTTTCTCCTAGACACCAACAGAATGCAAACAGACCTGCTGAATTCTCCTGCTTCACAGATCTTTCTCCTGAGGACAAAACCCTACTAATTTCACATGAATCACTACCAGAGCCTCAAAAGGTATATTACACTGTCCTGAGATTTCTCAAAGATACAAAAAGAAATGAGAAACTGCAGAGAGAGATCTGCTTAATATCTCAAATGTTTCTCCAAGACAGTAGAATGGAAACTGACCTGCTAAAGTCTCCTTCTTCTCAGATGTTTCTCCTGAGGGGGAAAAACCTTTATAATATCATATATCATCTCTAAAGTTACAAAAGAGATGTAAAAATGTCTCAAACAGTTCTCAGATTTCTCAGAGATTCCAAAGGATGGAAGAATTCCACAAAGATCTCTTTAATATCACAGCTGTTTCTCCTAGACGCCAACTGACCTCCTTAGATCTCCTGTTTTTCAGATGTTTCTCACGAGAAGAGAAACCCTGTTAATCTCACATATTATTTCCCAAGTTTCAAAAGAGATCTCAAAAATGTCTTAAACAGTCCTCAGATTTCTCAAAAATACCAAAAGAAAAGAGGAACTGCACATAGATCTCTTTAATATCTCAACTGTTTCTCTGCTGAAGTCTCCAGCTTCTCTGATGTTTCTCCTGAGGGGAAGAAACTTGCTAATCTCACATATATCATCTCTAGAGTTACAAAAGAGATCTAAAAATATCTCAAAACAGTTCTCAGATTTCTCAGAGATTCCAAAGGAAAGAACAATTCCACAAAGATCTCTTTAACCCTTTAACTGTCACCGTCCACCCTGTGGGGCGCCTTAGTTTACTTCACCATATTACAAATAAATTCTAATCTAATCATGACAAACTATACTATACATTGGAAAGGTCTAAGACTCCTAAATAGATATTTTACCATATTTTTGTGTTACAAATTATGTAAGAAAAGTAGTAGATTAATATATGTCATTAGTGCAACTTAAAAAAATCTGCATCATAATATGAGTTTATGACCTTTGTCACAAAAGACTTTCTTCGTTGCCTTTTTCCCATCACACTTTAGAAATCATAAGAAATTATGTATCAGTTCAAAACTTAAAATCTCAAAATTCATCCTTTGAAAGGCATTTTAAAAAAACAGACATTGCATTACCATGGAAGTTGTACATCAAAATCAAATTACAAAATGTTTTCATTCGTGAATTTTAAAAATTTAAGTCTGGACAGTGCATTTTCTGTCTGTGTTCAAAATGGGAGTGACAGTTAAAGGGTTAATATCTCAGCTGTTTCATATATCGTCTCTAGAGTAACAAAAGAGATGTAAAAATATCTCAAAACAGTTCTCAGATTTCTCAGAGATTCCAAAGGAAAGAAGAATTCCACAAAGTTCTCTTTAATATCTCAGCTGTTTCTCCTAGACACCCGTGAGATGCAAACTGACCTCCTTAGATCTCCTGTTTTTCAGATGTTTCTCACGAGAAGAGAAACCCTGTTAATCTCACATATTATTTCCCAAGTTTCAAAAGAGATCTCAAAAATGTCTCACACAGTCCTCAGAATTTTCAAAAATACCAATAGAAAAGAGAAATTGCACACAGATCTTAACGGTTTCTCATAGACACCAACAGAATGCAAACAGACCTGCTGAATTCTCCTGCTTCTCAATGTTTCTCCTGAGGGGAAAAATGCTAATCTCACATATATCATCTCAAGAGTTACAAAAGAGATTTAAAATATCAGATTTCTCAGAGATTCCGAATGAAAAGACAAATTACACAAAGATCTCTTTAATATCTCAGCTGTTTCTCCTAGACACCAATGGAATGCAAACAGACCTGCTAAACAAACTCTTTGTTCTCAGATGTTTCTCCTGAGGGAAAAAAAACCTGCTAATCTCATATATCATCTCTTGATGCTCAGACTTCTCAATGAAACCAAAAGAATGTTTAAAAAATGTTTCAAGCAAATATAGATGCCAAGTAGATACAAACTAACCAGCTGAAGTCTCGTGCATCTCTAATGTTTCTCCTAAGAAAAAGACCTTGCTTATCTCACATATATCATCTCTAGAGTTAGTTTCAAAGGAGATTTCAAACTATGCTCAAATTTGACAATATAATAAAGCCTGCAATCAAGAATGTCTCAATCATGAGGTATAAAAGAGCAAACTCTAAACACTAACATGTCTTCTGAAATCACGGTTTGGAGGATGAGAAATGACAGAAATAGAAAAGCCCTCCATGCAGGTAGATACTTGCAGAACAAATAAAAATTGCATCTTGCCAAAAGTTGCTGTTTGCCAAAATCTCATGCCTGCTCTGTAAATCTCTCAACTTGCTGACATAAAGTTGAAACATACAGGCAGAAAGCTCATCAAATAATCCAAAACCACATATTACGGCACAGTCAGTGTGGGGCCAAACTCCACAGGAGCGCCCATAAGTCACACACTCATTTAGGACTTTCAGCTTGGCAGTTTATTGTTTGAATTCGTAGCTATTGAAACATTTATTTCATGGGCGCAGCTGTCGGGAATATGATTAACAGTCGAGAAATTGAAATGAATGAGTTTATTTTGTGATTTTGTGGCTTTTTTTTCAACCATACAAGTGGAATAACATATGTCGTGATGGGGTATGGGAATCTCAACATGCTAGTGGAAAAATCCCAGAGGAATGAACTGCATAGCTGAAAACATCTACACACTGTATATCACACATGTGGCAGATGCATGAAGGGCTGAAGTTCCTCAGTTTGTTCATTCATTCTGACCACCTTTTTTATATAAAGCAAAAATAATTAATTGCAGTATTAATTTCTACAAATAAATAAAATCCCACTAACCCAAAACTTTTGAGCAGTAGTGTAAATTGTGCATGCAAATCTGAGCAAAGCTGGAATCTGGACAAACAAGAAGCTCAAATGTCATGTTTTGCTCATTAGTTACTCAAAGTCTTTAATAGACTTTACCATTACTCTAAAAAGTAGAAAACGGTCATAGTGCATGACAATACTGCAGTCAGGTCCATACTGTCATGAAATCACAGTAAATAAGATTTTATAAATCTAGCTGTTGCATTTAGAAAAGTAAAGAAGTCAAAATGTGTTGGAAGTAGAAGATATTATTTGTGACAGTACAAAATAGTTTTGAAAGAATCAAAGTGATACACCCACACAAATATGTACTTTTAGAGTTGCATTTATGTAAATAAAGTCATGCACACATAAGCATGCATTGCACTGAACAGGTATGAAGGAGCATGAAATAGCAGGAGAAAACTCACCTTTCATTGGGATGTTGCAGGGCGGTCAGTAGCAGTCAAAGTGTCCTGTATATTCTCAGGTTTTGCTCTTTAATGTGGAGGTTTTCTGGTTTCGTGGAAGCCGTCAGTCAGCCCTGGATGGTCCAAGTCCAACTCCTCCCCCCTGCACCTCCCTCTCGCTTCCATTCACAAAACACTGAGAGCGTGAGGCTTCAGCGGGGCACCGGCGGATTGCATAACGCCGTCACCCAGCGCTCGTTCGGCCTGTGAAGCTTTTTTTTTCTCTCTCAGCTGAAGGACACCAGAGAAAGGAAACATTCTGGCTCCGTCTCAAAAGACCACCCTGATCACACCAGCTTCTCAAGAGATGAATAAACGGGCTTCAGACTCGATCTCTAGAGAGGATCATGGGATATTGGTCAAAAGCAGGCACATTTCTTTTGAAACAAAAAAAAAAAAAATCTTTTTTTTTTGAATTTGAAAAGCGCGCTTTTTTTACATACAGAATCATTAGTATTTTTTGGTTGTATTTTGATAGGCAACAACAGTGAACAAGCATTCTGAACACCGCATTCACCAAATAACAATGCCCTGGCAACCAGCCAAAACACCAGAGCAACACTCTAAAAACACTCTTAATAATAACTCTTAATAATAATAATAAAATAAAATAATAATAATAAAATTACTAGCAACCACCTAGAACACTTTAAACATTTTGAATACATTAGTAACTGCATAGCAACGCCCCAGAAGCAGTACCCTAGAAACCACTCAGAACACCATAGCAACTGCATAAAATCACTCTGACTAATATGCTAACAACTTCTAAGTAGAATACTAGAAAATCACCCTAGCAACCACACAGAACACAGATCTCACAGCCACATAGAAGTGCATTAAAAATCACCCAGAAGACTTTAACAACTGCATAGCAACACAGTTGTAACCACCCAAAACACTCTAGCAACCACAAAGAACACTAAAAACATTCCTAATACTTAAGTAACTGCATAGCAATGCCCTAGAAATCACTCATATCACCATAGCAACTGCCTAACAACACTTAACAACATTTAAGTAGAACACTGTAAGATCACCCTAGCAACCACCCAGCAACACCCTAGCAACCACATAGAACAAACTCACAGCCATGTTGAAGTGCTTTAAAATCACTCAGGAGAACTTAGCAACTGCATAGCAACGCCCTGGCAACCAGCCAAAACACCATAGTAATGCTCTAAAAAATTAATAATAACTCAACAAATTGTTTAGTGAAACTAGCACCCTAGCAACCACCTAGAACACTGAAAACATTCTGAATGCATTAGTAACTGCATAGCAACAGCCTGGCAACCACCCACAATATCCTAGAAATCCCAAAGCAGCTGCACAACACTTTAAAACACTATGAAAAATACCGTAATAAATTTCTTAATAAAAGCCTGTAAAGTTACCCTAGCAACCACCCAGTAATGCCCTAGCAACCACATAGAACACTTCTGCAGCCATATAGTGGTGCATTAAAAAACACTCAGTAGACCTTAGTAACTTCCTAGAACACCCTAGTAACCACAAAGAACACTAAAGAGATCCTAGTACCTGCTAGATCCTAGCAACTGCATAGCAATGCCCTGGAAACCACCTAAAATAGCATAGCAACCATTAGCAAATCAACCATACATAAAAATAAAAACATTCTGAATTAATTAGTAACTGCGTAGTAACACCCTGGCAATCAGCCAAAATACCCTAGCAACCTCAAAAAACACTAAAAACATTCCAGATGCATCAGCAATGGCATAGCAACCACTGGCAAATCAGCCAGAATATCTTAGCATCCATAGAGAAAACTAAAAACATTCTGAATGTATTAGTTACCACATAGCAACACCTTGGCAACCACCCAAAATACCCTAGCAACCACAAAGAACCTTAAAAACATTCCGAATGCATTAGTAACTGCATGGCAACCATTGGCAATCACCCCAAATACCCAAGTAACAGCAAAGAACACTAAAAACATTCTGAATGCATTAGTAATTGCATAGAAATGCCCTGGCAATTACCCAGAGTACCCTAGCAACCACAAAGAACACTAAAAACATTCTGAATGCGTTAGTAACCCCATAGCAACCATTGGCAAATCAACCAGAATATCCTAGCAACCATAGAGAAAACCAAAAACATTCTAAATGCATTAGTAACTGCATAGCAACTGCCTGGCATTCACCCAAAATACCCTAGCAACAACAAAGAACACAACAAACATTCAGAATGCATTACTAACTGTATAGCAACCATTGGCAAATCAATCAGAATATCCTAGCAGCCATAGAGAAAACAAAAAAACATTCTGAATGCATTAGTAACCGCATAACAACACCCTGGCAATCACTCAAAATACCCTAGCAACCACAAAAAACACTAAAAACATTCCAAATGCATCAGCAACGGCATAGCAACCACTGGCAAATCAGCCAGAATATCTTAGCATCCATAGAGAAAACTAAAAACTTTCTGAATGCATTAGTTACCACATAGCAACACCTTGGCAACCACCCAAAATACCCTAGCAACCACAAAGAACACTAAAAACATTCCGACTGCATCAGTAACTGCATAGCAACCATTGGCAATCACCCAGAATACGCGAGTAACGACAAAAAAAACTAAAAACATTCTGAATGCATTAGTAATTGCATAGCAACACCTTGCCAATCACCCAAAATACCCTAGCAACCACAAATAACACTAAAAACGTTCTAAATACATTAGTAACTGCATAGCAACACCCTGGCAACCACCCAGAGCATCATAGCAAAAACAGGGAACACTAAAAACATTCCAAATGCTTTAGCAACTGCATAGCGATGCCCTAGCAACCACCCAGCAATGCTCTAACAACTTAGAACATCCTAGCAACCACATAGCAACGCAACCACCCTGGTATCCCAGACCATTGGAGCACTGTAGTCGCTTTCTTAAGAAAATGTCAAAATGGCTTTATTGTTGTTTGTAATTTGGATTTTTTTTTTTTCCCCCGTTAATTCGGCTTTCTGTGAATTCAAACGGTTGCTCATTCATCCCTTTTTCTTTGTGTCTTCAGTCGTTCTCTGCATACTGATGCTCCAGGAAGATTGTTTTTCTTCCCAGCGGCTCAATGATGCTCATTTAGGAGAATGAACCGCTTATGTCGCTCTCCCAGAACACTCAGAAGTCACTCGTTTATAACTCAGGAGATTTAATGCAGTTCTTAGTTATCAACTTCATCTCAGATGTTCTTAATTTCTTCAGGAGAGATAAACTTTACTGGAGTCTTCAGCATTTGGTCTCCATTTAATCTTCTTGCAGACAGCTGCACGTTCCTTTATAAGAGCTTTGCAGTATTTCATCACTGAACTGTGCTAAAGGTGATCTGTCAGTGAAAGTACACGGGGTTCTTCAGCTCCAGG
The DNA here is from genome assembly GCA_036247105.1 of Cirrhinus mrigala. Taxonomy (NCBI): domain Eukaryota; kingdom Metazoa; phylum Chordata; class Actinopteri; order Cypriniformes; family Cyprinidae; genus Cirrhinus; species Cirrhinus mrigala. Next base: position 19,110,632 of record CM070031.1, on the reverse strand, counting down.
TACATACAGCACGGGCGTGTTCATACAATACGACGCACTCTATCACATCTGTTTGATGCTTGTTATCTTGTCAAAAAGTACGCACACAGAGGACATCAGATTAATAGCAGAATGTGTGTGTTTCCCAGTATAGCCATCTCAAAACATCTATGTTGAAGCAGAGGTTTTATACAGTGTTATACAGGGGGTCAACTTTTTTTAAAGATGAATCTCATGTACCTTAAAGAACATGTTTAGGTTATATTTCACCATAATAAATTACATTTTTATTATTTTAAGACTATTAAGATGGTGAAATTTGTTGGGGGATAAAAGCAATAATCAGTTTTGACATTTTGGGTAACACTTTACAATAAGGTGTCATTTGTGAACATCATTTAATGTATTTACTAACATGAACGAACAATGAACAATACATTCATCACACTACTTATTAATCTTTGTTAATGATAGTTAATAAAAATACAGTCGTTCATTGTTTGTTCATGTTAGCTCACAGTGCAACAAGCAAACACAACTTGTGATTTTAATTTAAACATTAATAATTGAAATTCTGATTATTTTTAGGACTGTAAAGATATGATATGATATGAAGAAAGACTGATAATCAGTTTTGATATTTTGTTATAAATATTTTGTATATTTTTCCAGATATTTAATTTGTTTAATGGTTCTTTGATATTTTGTCAAGAAAACACACTAATAATAATAATTATTATTATAGTCCAAAAACAATTTCAGGTTTTATTATCGAAATATTTTGAGAATAGTCAAAATTATAAGAATAAAGTCGACTTATTACGAGAATAAAGTTGAAATACTATGAGAATAAAGTCGAAATATTTTGGGAATAGTCAAAATTATGAGAACAAAGTCAACTTATTACAAGAATAAAGTTGAAATATTACAAGAATAAAGTCAAAATATTATGAGAATAAAGTCAATCACTACGAGAATAAAGTCGAAGTATTTTGAGAATAAAGTAAAATATTATGAGAAAAAAGTCAAAATATTATGAGAATAAAGTCAAAATATTTCAAGAATAAAGTCGAGTTAATGGTTCTTTGATATTTTGTCATGAAAATACTGTAATAATAATTATTATTATAATTCAAAAACAAGTTCAGTTTTTATTACTGGAATGTCGGGGAAAATAAATGAATATATATATAAATAAAAACACTAATAATTATAATTAAATTACATTTTTTACGTGAGGGGAAATATAAGTATAAAACATATATATATATATCTTAAAGCATATTGAATTTACACTGATTTTTAATAGAAAACTGGTAAATTACAGTCTATATACAGTTAAAAGTACTATATTGCAGTAAGAATGAGAATAAAAAAAGTAAATATATTTTGTATAAAAGAAAATAAGGCTCACAAAAATAATGTTATCATGCAACAAATAAACTTACAATATATTTGCATATTTTTTCATTCAATTATTAATTGAGGTTTAACCTGACTGTTTATTAGTGATTTCTGTATTCACTTTTTTCTCATTAATTTTTAACCAGCACATGTTCTTTTTTTGCCCAATAAAGAGGTCATTTGCCCAGAATCCCCCTGTAATTCAGCCTGAGTAAATACGGTAGCTAATTCATATAATTTAGATCTCCAGGCAAAGTTATTGTGTTGAAATATGCCGTACGGCTCTCTGGCATCTTCTGGAGCAGCAGCACATGTTCTGAAGGATCTGTTTACAGATCATTAGAGGGTGTTCACTGCTCTCTGAGCGTCTAATTACACACATTCCTTTCTCAGAAACGGGGAAAAAGGGAAAACGGCAAGATCTTGTCCAAACGTATTGTTCCACATTGTGATTTCAAAACGTTCAGCATCAATAAAGAGGAACTCAGGGATGTTTTTCTTGCCCCCTTTCCCTAAATCTCCCCACATCACTTCCACAGGTCACTGGTCCGTCCGAACGGAGGAAGCTGCTCCGTCTCTCTCGTTTAGCATCACCTCGTCTTAACTGTGACAGGAACGCTGTTAATTATGAGTTGGAGCATGCGGTGCTTAGTTAACGGCTGTGCTGTGCTCCTAAAGACGCAGTAGGAGACTGCTTGCATAAAAGATTCTGGCAGACGAAAAACAGGACAGAAAGAAAGCGCTAGAATGGCCTGAATGTTTCGAATTCATGGGAAACTCACTTTGTCACTTCTACCACCTCAAAGATGTCTCCAAGAAATATTTCAGCCGAAAATTAGAATGTGCTGAAAATAGACTAACCTTTAGGCCATCCGAGATATAGATGAGTTTGTTTCCTCATCAGATCTGGAGAAATGTAGTATTACATCACTTGCTCACCAATGGATGTGAATGGGTGCCGTCAGAATGAGTCCAAACATATGATAAAAAACATCACAATAATCCACAAGTAATCCACACCACTCCAGTCCATCAGTTAACATCTTGTGAAGCCAAAAGCTGCGTGTTTTTTTAAAGAAACAAATCCATTATCAAGAAGTTTTAAACTTCAGAACATCACTTCTGGCCAAAATATGAGTTCAGAATTCATAATAACGCTTCCTCCAGTGAAAAAGTCCATCTCCTGTTTTCCTCTCACATCAAAATCTACCCACGCATTTATTTAGAGCTGTTATGGACTGTTTTGGCTTGTAAACTGAGTGTGGATTATTTGTGGATTATTGTGATGTTTTTATGAGCTGTTTGGACTCTCATTCTGACGGCACCCATTCACATCCATTGGTGAGCAAGTGATGCAATGCTACATTTCTTCAAATGCTCCTTGCTGGAGTGCCTCTGTCCTGCTGCTGCTTCAGCAAAATTCAGCACAAGACAAAAAAAAAAAAAAAAATCCCACCTTGTGTCATAGTAATTTATATCGACCAATCAGCGCGGTTGTCAAAGCAGAATTTCAAGCGAGACAAAATCATTTTAAACAGAGACATGGTGAAACGTTTAAATGAATTAAAATGTTGAGTTCAGAGAACTTAAAATATTAATTAAAACGTTTTTGCTGCCAAATGAGTAAGTTAAACACACCTGTTTAAGTTTTGATGCCAAAACTTAGTACTTTAAGTAATGTCAAGTTACATTAACTTAATTTCTTTATTAATGACAACAGTGGGGTTTACAGTGTACAGAAAACACTTTAAACAGAAACAAATCAGTTATTCTCGCCTCAGAGGAATAGTTCACACCAAACTGAACATTTTCTGAACATTTACTCACCCTCAACACATCCAAGATGTAGATGAGTTTGTTTCTTCATCAGATTTGGAGAAATGTAGCATTCCATCACTTGCTCACCAATGGATGTGAATGGGTGCCGACTCCAAACAGCTGATAAAAACATCACAGTAATCCACACCACTCCAGTCCATCAATTAACATTTACGAGAATAAAGTCAAAATATTTTGAGAATAAAGTAAAAATATTATGAGAATAAAGTCGAAATTATGAGAATAAAGTCAACATATTACGGAAATAAATTTGAAATACTATGAGAATAAAGTCAAAGTATTTTGAAAATAAAGTCGAAATATTTCAAGAATAAAGTCAAAATATTTCGAGAATAAAGTTGAAATATTATAAAGAATAAAGTCGAAATACTACAAGAACAAAGTTGAAATTCTACGAGAAAAGTGGAAATACTACGAGAATAAAGTCAAAATATTACGAGAATAAAGTCGAAATGATGAGAATAAAGTTGACATGAGAATAAATTCGAAATAGTACGAGAATAAAGTCAAAATTACGAGAATAAATTTGAAATACTTTGAGAATAGTCAAAGCATTTTGAGTATAAAGTCGAAATACTTCAAGAATAAAGTCGAAAAATTCCGAGAATAAAGTCGACATATGAAAATAAATTCGAAATACTACGAGAATAAAGTCAAAATTACGAGAATAAATTCTAAATACTACGAGAATAAAGTCAAAGTATTTCAAGAATAAAGTCGAAATTATGAGAATAAATTTGAAATACTACGAGAATAAATTCGAAATATATTTCAAGAATAAGGTCGAAATTATATGAAAATAAAGTCGACATATGAGAATAAAGTCGAAGTATTTCGAGAATAAAGTCAAAATATATTTCAAAAATAAAGTCGACATATTATGAGAATAAAGTCGAAATTCTACGAGAATTTTTGACTTTAAACTGCAAATTTGGTGAATCCGAACTAAACACATACAGGTCAACACCACTGAGAAAACAGGAATAAAATAAAGTTTTTTATTCTCATTCTTACTGCAATAGATTATTTCTTAACTGTGTAATGCTTAAAAAGACAAATTGACCATTTTAAAATTCCATATAGAACATTTTTTCCCACCACTGTAAATAGCCAATAAAAGATTTGAATTGTAATATTTGGTCATGGTATTATTGTAATACTACTTTTTGAAGCAAACATACAATTGTAGATGAAAACTATGGTCAATTTCTAAGTACCATGGTACCAAAACACCAATGAACCAATATGTAATTGAATCTGATTTTACACAGCTTTATTTCACAAAAGTAGATTACTATGAAATAGATTATACCACAGTTTATTCACATAAAATACACTGATGATCCATCAAAGAGGAATGATGGCTTGTTTAACCTCCTGTTTGCTTTTATAGATGAGCGTACCATCAATGGCAGCTTCACAGACTGAAGTATCAGGAGTCTGTAGGACATCTCATATGTCAGTCTAACGCCCCCTAATGTCAGTGACATTATAATACAACTTAATTCATCGCAAAACTAATGGACATCAGTGTTGGGAATGTTACTTTAAACAAGTAATTAGTTATAGTTACTAGTTACTTCCCACAAATAGTAACTGAGTTACATCATTATAAAAGTAACTAATTACCAGGGAAAGTAACTATTGTGTTACTTTATAAAAAAAATGTTCAAATACGTCAAATAACTTGAATGCCCCCAATATTAAATATGTTAAATGAATGAAATTTAAATAAAAGGAATTACATTTTAAAATGAAATATGTGACCCTGGACCACAAAACCAGTAATAAGGGTCAGTTTTTCAAAACTGAGATTGATACATCAGCTGAAAGCTGAATAAATAAGCTTTCTATTGATGTATGGTTTATTAGGTTATGACAATCAGTGCCGGCCCGTCCAACAGGCGATACAGGCGGTCGCCTATAGGGGCCCTGCCTTAAGGGGACGGCCCCGCGGCCGCGAGGTTGTCAATAGGATTTTTAGGTGCGTTCGATTTGAAGCAGCGCGGCGCAGAAAGATCCGTTTTAAAATCAAAGTTCTGCAAGAACTATAGAGCGCAGACAGCTCTGCATGCTTTCAACTCACTCTTGCGGTACTTTAATGTCATCCACCAATCGGTGTACGCAGTGCAACTTAAAGCCGCACGCACCTTACATAACCAAGGTAACGTGCACCGGTGCTGTACAGTGCGGCATATTTGTCAAATGTATGAGAAAAAAAAATCAGTATTTACCTCAGTAGAACGCGTGCATGAATTTTGCATGGGTTTGAGTCTGTTTACAAACCTGTTGTCTGTTGAGAACGTTTTAATGACATGATTTTGCTCCCGATTAATTTAATAACATCAGTCGAGTTTTTGAAATAACTTCCTTTTTTGATGTGACATGGTTTTACATCAAAGAATGAGGCAAAGTCATTATTTTATATAGTATTCTATAAAGTGATAAAGACTATTGATTAGCATTGCATTGCATATTCATATAAAAAAGGCTTGAAAAACAGAGATAATCCATTTAGTGTCGTACAGATATGTCTTCACGTTTCATGAGTTTATTCAGCTACGCAAAAGCGTATACCTTTGTCCATATTGTCCATACAGGGATTTCCTGTATGAATTAACATTCTATTACATGTATTACATATATTAATTAACACCTTATTTTGGTTAAAAATAGGAAAAATAATACTTCTCTGTAAGTTTTTTTTTTCTCCATTGTAGCAGTTTTTTCTCCCCTCTCAGTGAATGCAAGATTTTCTGACAAAAAGTTAAGATTTTATTTATTTATTTATTTGGTCAAAGATTTTAAATCATAATTCATTTAAATCATGTTAACAGGCCATGCTGCAGTTTTCTGTAAAATATATTGATAATCAGTAACAATAATTATTGTTTTGTTTAATCTTTTTATTTAGTAATAACAATAATCAGAATTAGTCACACTGATAAAAACAACGTTTTGGCCAAATTGTGCAGTCCTACACACAGACACAACAAACTCAGTGTTCTTTATAATTTTTTGGTAAATAATGTTAGAAAACCTTTCTTGTTACAGTTCAGATTTTGTTGTTACGGTTTAGATTTTGGAAATCACTTAATATTTCTCTCGAAATGAAGTCTTGTTACACATTAATGCTATTTTTAAGTTATTTGACATGAAAGAATGACAGAGAGAAATGGAATCTAAACAATATCTTTCCAGGGCTGGAAAAAAAGGTATTTTTTTGATATTTATTGCTGTAGTATGATTTTTTTTTTTTTTTTTACATGCAATGATGCCCATGATCACAGACAGACTTATCATATAAGGAAAAATTGAGCCACATTTAGCATGTTACGTTAAATAATTAGAGACCCGGCTGGATCCAATGTAATTTAATAAGGTTTTTTTTTTTTTTTTTTTTTTTTTTTTTTTTCTTGTGATCATCAATCAATCCTTAAAAACAAGCTGAATAGCCTGCATTTCTTATCATTTATGAATATTAAGGCCTATGTTTATTTTGTTTATGCTCTGTTTATTCTGTTTACTTTTTGTGTACTCAGTCTCACTTGCACTCCTATTTTTTTATTTGTTTAATTTATTTATTTATTTATTTTACATATGTTTGTTGAATGTGTTACAATTAATACAAATTCACACTTAAATATTAAAATAGTCATGTGCTTTATCTTCACTAGACCAATTTCTGTGACATTTTTTTACACTAGTGGGGCCCATTTTCATTATCTTGCCTAGGGCCCCGCAAACCTACGGGCCGGCACTGAGGACAATATTTGGCCAGATGAAAATCTGGAATCTGAGGGTGCAAACAAATCTAAATATTGAGAAAATCACCTTTACAGTTGTCCAAATTAAGTTCTTAGCAATGCATATTACTAATCAAAAATGAAGTTTTGATATATTTACGATAGGAAATGTGCAAAATATTTTCATGGAACATGATCTTTACCTTATATCCTATCATTCTGACCCATACAAGGTATTTTTGGCTATTGCTACAAATATACCCCTACTACTTAAGACTAGTTTTGTGGTCCAGGGTCACATATATATAAAGCTTAATGGCACAGGGTTTTTTTTACATTTCTGAACGTACATATAGCATCAGTCAGTCCAGCATTATAATATGACATTAAGATAATTTAGAATTCAACTCTAGCATTTAGAACAAATTGGAACCAACGTGGGTCCAAAGGTGTTGGGATTTAATGTGTTATGTGGTTGCTAGGGTGTTATTGGTGGTTGTTAGGTAGTTCCTTACCAGCTGCATGGCAGATCTTATGCTTTTTAGCCGCCTGCTTGGATGTGGTCTTGTTAAACAGGTTTACCCTAATCAGTCATTCATTTGCAGTGCTGTACAATACAACCACAAGGGGGCAGAAAATATACCATTAAAACGTGGCCCTTACAAAGCAGAACCATTTTCATTATCATCACAGAAGGTATCTGAAATTAACATAAATAGATGTATAAATAAATAAAACATATTACTTATAAATAAATAAATACACCCCATCATTAAAAAATTAAGTGTTCTAATCACTAGAGTTGCTAATTTGCATTTAAATGAATTAGATTATTTTTACATTTTTATTTTATTATTTTATTTACTCAGATATTACTGTTTTTTATTTTATTATTTTTAAATCAAATTAATCTTTAATTATCTTTTTAATTAAAAATAAATAAAACAAGATGTGATATGACACACATTACATATTTTAAATTAAATAGTTAAATATTTCATTTAAATAAAATAATTTGTACATAAATAAATACATATTTTATTTACACACTGACTGCTCTAAATTTTGGTCATTATATATATATATATATATTTATTTTTCTGATGGTTAGATTACAGCCAACCCCACATCAGGACTCAATACATTTTTTAAAAATGTTTTTATTTAAATAAACTCATCTTTATTTTAAGTAAATAAATAAATAAATACATAAAGTACATTTTTTAACTTAAATAAATAAATAAATAAATACATAAAGTACATTTTTTAACTTAAATAAATAAATAAATGACTTATTTACACATTGGTTGCTCTAAATGTTTTTTTTTTTTTTTTTTTGATAGCTGCCGTGGAGGGAAAAAACGAATACATCCCATCATTAAAACATTTAAGTGTTTTGGTATTTTTATTTAATTATTTTATTTACTCAAATTGTATTTTTTTAATTTTAATTTTATTTTTTATTAATTTAATTAATCTTTAACTATTTACTTAAAAGTAATAAATAAAACAAGATGTGACATTACTTATTTTAAATATATAATATATTTTATTAAATAAATAATAATAATTTTCAAATAAATAAACACATTTGTAATTTACAGTAAATAAATAAATTTAAATATAGTACATTTCAAAATAAATATTTCTATTTTAATTTTTTTTTAATTCTATTTTAATAAATACATATTTAATTTACACACTGACTGCTCTAAATTTTGGTCAATAAGCCCTGTATATTTTATTATTATTATTATCCGACCCCACACAGACCTCAATACACAAATATATTTTTAAATAATTATTTTTATTTAAATAAGCTCATTTTTATTTAAAATAAATTTAAAAAAATAAATAAATATTGTACTTTTTAAATCAATAAATGTATAAGTAAATAAATGTTTTATTTACACATTGATTGCTCTAAACTGAAGTCATTATACTCCATTTTCTTTTATTTAATTTTTTTTTAAGCAACAAAAATGCTCTTTATGGTTTTAGTTTTAATATCATTTAACTATATTATCTGTAACATTTCAATTAACTTTCACGAAATTGCCAGGAAGACTTTGATTAGTTATTTTGTTTGTCATAGCTTATGTCAGCTTACAAGTTTTATGGAATAAAATAGTATCTCTAGATATAAAGGTCCACTTTTTGCATTGAGATGACTGGGGGGGAAATAAAATAAAATAAAAATCACACAAAAAAACTTTAATTTATTTAAATGTCTTTAAAAAATCAAATCAAATAAATAAAAACAAATAAAATGGATTTATCACAAAAACTTTAATTAGTTTAAATTTCTTTAAAATTAAAATTAATTTATAACAAAAACTTTAATTTGTTTATTTAAATTTGTTTTAAAAATAAAATAAAGTAAAATAAAACAAGATGTGACATTACTTATTTTAAATATATACATAAATCATTTTCAACTAAAAATAATTTATTAAAAAAAAACTCATTTGTAATTTACAGTAAATAAATAAATATAGTACATTTCAAAATAAATACTTCAATTTTCTTTTTTTTTTTTAAATTCTATTTTAATATTAATTTACACACTGACTGCTCTAAATTTTGGTCAATAAACCCTGTATATTTTATTAATATTATTTTCCGACCCCACACAGACCTCAATACACAAATACATTTTTAAATAATTATTTTTATTTAAATAAGCTCATTTTTATTTAAAATAAATTTAAAAAAATAAATAAATATTGTACTTTTTAAATCAATAAATGTATAAATATATCTATATATATATATATATATATATATAAATGTTTTATTTACCCATTGATTGCTCTAAATTGTAGTCATTATACCCTATTTAAATTTCTTTGGTTGGATGACAGTCGACCCCACATCAGGCCTCTCAGAGGGGGGCGTCATCACAGGGCCCGTCCCCACCGGGCCCCAGCAAGGGGCTCAAGTTTACGACCCCTCTCACACCCCGGCAGACCTCGCCCCACCGCAGCCGAGTCCGAGAAGACGTCAGCAGCAGGACACTTTTATAACCCGACGGATTCGTCCCAAATGGAGCTGACATCCACGGCGGTGTCAGGATCTGTTAGAGTCATACATCTGACGGCGAAATCTCACCGCTATAAATCCAAGCAGCGAGTCGAGTCTCTGTTGACGTCTGCCGTATTAAATTGTTTAGTCTAGACTTCTCGTATCCGCGCTGGCTCTTCTCGCCGTTGCACAAGCACACTGGGCTTTTTTGTATGGTTTTGGTTTTGCGGTCCGTCAGAACGAAACATCTCTGCTGTTTAGATTTTACAAGCAAACGAGTACAAGGCCCGAGTGGCGTCATTTAGATTCAAACAAGCTGTTGAGGACAGAATCATTTAGGCGTACTTTAATCTCCGTGTGAGATTTAAAAACAACAACAAAGGCGTGACGAGACATTCGGATTTGAAAGATCAAAAGTTTGTATTTGCATCTTCAAACCTTGATTGATTTGTCCAAACATGCCATTTTTTAATCGTTCACAAGCGGAAATCAGATTTAAGATCTGCGGTGGAAAATGGCAGTAGATTGGTAGTACATGCTGTCACATATAAACATCAAAATACATCCCATCACGATAAAAAAAAAGTGTTTCAATCGCTCAGATTACTAATTTAAGGATATTTATTAATCCAAGGATCCTTAAATGTTTGGTCAGTTAAACTGACTCCAAAGAGAAGTTTCAATCATTTTTATTAATTTAAATGTTACTTAATGGTCACATGACTTGCAGATAAACAAATAAAAATATTCATATTATCATCATATTTATTAATCGTGGTAAAAAAAAAAAAAAAATATATATATATATATATATATATATATATATTCATTTTCATTTAGCTTTTCTTTTTTTGTATGAAAAATACAAGCTTTAAACAAAAATTAATTAATCAATTATTTATTTATTTATTTCAGTTAATGGTCTGATGGGCAGATAAACAAATAACAATGTTCATATTTATTCATTTTCATTATATATATATATATTTTTTTTTTTTTTTCATTTAGCTTTTCTTTATGAAAAATACAAGGTTTAAATAAAAATGAATTAAGTAATTATTTATATATTTATGTATTTTATTTCAGTTAATGCTAATCATATTTATTCATTGTAATTATATATATATATATATATATATATATATATATATATATATATATATATATATATATATTCATTTATTTAACTATTAGTTTTTCATTTTTTTTTGTTTTCATTTATTTATTTAGTTATTTATTTATTTTAATGGCTAGATGACCTGCAGGTAAACAAATACAAACGTTTTTTTCTCTTTTTTTTTTTTTACATTTATTTAACTAATAGCCTTTTTTGTATGAAAAGTACAAGCTTTAAACATAAATTTATTTATTTATTATTATTTATTTATTATTTATTTATTTATTTATTTATTTATTTATTTATTTATTTCAGTTAATGGTCACATGACCTGCAACAAGTAAACAAAAAAAAATGTTCATAATATTATCATATTTATTAATTTTAATTTTATTTAATAATTTTTTTTATTTAACTAATAGCTTATCTTTTTTTTTTTTTTTATAAAAAAACAAGCTTTGAACAAAATCACTATTTATTTATTTATTTATTTATTTATTCCAGTTAATGGTCACATGACCTGCAGAGAAACAAATAAAAATGTTCATAATATTATCATATTTATTAATTTTAATTTTATTTAATAATTTTTTTTATTTAACTAATAGCTTATCTTTTTTTTTGCATGAAAAATACAAGCTTTGAACAAAAATCGCTATTCATTTATTTATTTATTTATTTATTTATTTCAGTTAATGGTCACATGACCTGCATGTAAACAACTTAAAAATGTTCATATTTTCATCAAATTTATTCATTTTTATTTTACTTTACTTACTTTTTTTTTTTAACATTAATTTAACTATTAGTTTTTCCTTTTTTGTATGAAAAATACAACCGTTAAGCAAAACTGTAAATATTTATTTATTTATTTATTTATGCTGGGTGAACTATAAATTTAATTGTCTTTTAGGGCATTTATGTTATATTTATTTTAGTATCACTGATATACAGTAATAGCTTTTGTTAGTATTTTGAATTAGATTTTATTTTACATTTTTTCACTTTAATTTTAGTTCGGGAAATTTCTTTGGTTTTGTCATTTTATTATTATTATTATTTAATATATGTATATACAATATATATTAATTTTTAATTTTTGTAGTTTATTTAGTGTAATTAATCACTAAAACAAAAACAAGAAATGTTGATAAAAAAGTGCTTTTATATTTTATTTTATTTCAGTTTATTTCAGTTATATTTATTTTATTTTAAGCAACAAAAATGCTTTTTATAGTTTTAGTATTATTGAACAACATTATCTTTAACATCTGAATTAATTTTCACACAATTGCAACTAGCTTGATTAGTTACTTTGTCATAGTTTGTGAGATTACAAGTTTTATGGAATAAAATAGTATCTCTAAATATAAAGGTCCACTTTTTGCTTTGAGATGACTTGGGGGAAAAATGGCCCAATTATCCTAAATTAATTTAATTTGGACCAAATAAAATAAAATAAAATAAAATAAAATAAAATAAAATAAAATAAAATAAATAAAATAAAATAAAATAAAATAAAATAAAATAAAATAAAATAAAATAAAATAAAATAAAATAAAAATTTATCGCAAAAACTTTCTTTAATTTATTGTAAAAAAAAATGTAACAATTAAATTAAATTAAATTAAATTAAATGGATTTATTACAAAAAAAAACTTTATTTAATTTGTTGTTGGTTTTATTGTAATTTAGTCTACAGGCATTTCTTCAATCTAGAGGAAACAATTTAAGCCACATTGTTATAAAAGAATATATTCATATTTAGCTGAAGTCGTTGTTTTGTCTGTATGAATTGATTCATTTCTCAAGTTTTGTCTCAAATGCAAACCCCAGTCAGCAGATGCCAGAACAGATAGATTATTGTTGACTTGGCATGATGATTTGGTTAGATACAGTATCAGATATAGTTTTATCCAGCGCAGAGGAAGTTAAGCAGAAAAAAACACTAGTGGGCACCAAAGAGCAGCACTTACATTCAGATCATCCCGTCAAAACCACAGAGCTGAGAGCAGAGCTGTACTGATCCCCCAAAGATTACCCAGAATTCCAAAAACTAGAAATGGAAATAATAGAGAAGATTAGAGCGATTGTGGTCTCAGATAAGTGATCTGAAGAATGCCGTCTAATGTCATCATAGGTAACCAGCAGTTCAAGCAGTTTCATAAAAACACTCCTCCTCTGGGATTGTAAGTTTCCTTGCAAACAAACAGCAGGCCAAGACTAAGAAAGCTGTAGAGCAAGCGTATAATAACACAAACCAGCGAGTAATGGATTACAAAACACACATAAAACGGCAGATCTAGAAAGACATAAACTTGAGTCGTGCTGAAAGCTCTTTGTTGCCTTTCGCAATGGATCAAATGATCTTGCAATAAAAGATTGTCCTCGTAAAAATGAATGATTTCACTTCAGTGCATCTGCTTCAGATGGTTTGTGGTGTTTAAAGTGAAAGCTGTAATCCATGCCAACACAAATCAGTTAGAGATAGACAATTTCACTAAAATTTCGCAATTTAGCTGAGAAAAAAAAGTAAAGAAGAGCTACTTCCAAAATCAAATGTTTCCACCAAACATTCAGATTTACATTGCAGATTAATATAAATGAGTAATATAAAATATATTGTTTTATATTATATTATTTATTATTATTATTAATTAATTATTATATTGTCATATAAAATGATTATTTATTATTATTATATTGTCATATAAAATGATTATTTAGACTTTCATTTATTGACTAAATATTGTGTAATATAAGTATTTATTCCAATGAATACATTTTAGTTTCATTTTAAATTATAACTGAAATTCTATTTTAATAACTGTGTGCATGTATGCATATAATTGTAAAAATGCACATTAAATATATAATTAAGTATATATGATTTAAATGTGTACAAACTTAATAATTGTGTGCTTATATATATATATATATATATATATAATTTTTTAAGAAATTTAAATAAACAAATAAAGTTTTTTGTGATAAATCCATTTTATCTTATTTATTTTAATTTATTTTACTTTACCTATCTTTTTTTTACCTAACATTTTTCAGTAATTTTTATAAATAATATATTTTATAAATTAAATCATTTTTTACAATTATGCAATTTAAATGCAGTTTAAATAACTATCTATACACTAACATTTTTATTTAGTTTTATTGTTTATACTGTATTATTACAATAATTTAAATAATATATATAATAATATATATAATATATATATATATATATATATATATATATATATATATATATATAATTTATTTTTTAAATTATGCAATTAAAATGAAATAAGACTATCTAACTATACACTGACACATTTTATTTAAATTACTGTAATAATGCAAAATGATTTAAATTGCATATATATATATATATATTGTATTAAATTCAATTATCTTTAAATTATATAATTTTAATTATGTATATATATATATATATATATATATATATATATATATATATATATATATATATATATTGTTAATATATATATATTTTTTGGAATTAAATTATTTTTTAACTTTATATATATATATATATATATATATATAACTTTTTATTAAATCAAAATTATTTTTTTAATTATGCAATTAAAAATGCTATTTCAATACCTGTCTATACACTGAAACATTTTATTTAAATTACTGTAATAATGCAATAATTTAAATTGTGTATATTGAATTATTACAATCATTTAAATAATATATAGTTTAAATTAAATTATTTAATTATACAATTAAAAATGGCCTTTAAATATCTATCTATACTGTAAAATTGTGTATGTATATATATATATATATATATATATACACACACACAATTCAAATTTTTATATATATATACAAATCTATATTTACATATATGAGAAACAATTTTATTTTAGTGTTTGTTACACTAAATTTATTTATTTTATTATTGTTAAACAATAAATAAATAAATCATTTCATATACAGTGTATAAAGTGTACAAAATCAGCCAACAGACGTTGCTCGTTCAACATGCTGAGCACTATTCTAGCTATTACTGTAATTACGAAACAGAGTTGTTACTTAACATCAGCGTGACAAAATAATCTGCGTTAAAAGAGAAAACCGACTCGGCTCTGGCTCCTCGGGCCCTTTGAAAGCGGTCTGAGGGGGTCCGCGGCTGATTGCGGCCCACCGCTGTGTGACACAGATAAGGCAGGACGGACCCATTCTGAGTTCAAAAGAGAGCTGGAGCCCCCTGCGAGATTACCGTCATTTAAAGATGACCTCTGCCGTGGTAATTTCCTTCTGAAAGCCGCAGTTTGCCTCTGCGCTGGTCCTCGTTAAACCCTTAAGAGAGGGAGAGACAGAGGAATAAAGATAGCAGAGCGCCGAGAGCTGCCGCGTCTGTGCCGTGCGCATAAATTGCCCTTTAGATGTCTGTGGAGTTTGTGCTAAACAGACCTGGAATCTGGTACCCATTATCGGCTCTTTAGGGCCCCTTATAAGGTCATGTTTATTCATACAAACACACAGACATTCAAACACATATTGTAATACATTTGTCTGCTTTCTGAATTCAGAGCCGGTCATGCTACAAATATTCAAATACTCAATAAAGACATGAAGGTTCCTCAAATTTGAACTCTCAAAAAATACATTAACCACGCTTACAATACTGTTGAAAAGTTTGGGTTTTACTTTTAAAAAATAAAAATAAAAATAAATAAATAAAAAGTCTCTTCTGCTCTTCTGATAAAAAATACACTAAAAACAGTGAAATATTTTTACAATTTAAAATAATAGTTTTTTTATCTGAATGTATTTTAAAATGTAATTTATTCCTGTGATCAAAGCTGAATTTTCAGCAGCATTACTCCAGTCTTCAGTGTCACATCATCATTCATCATTTTAATATGCTGATTTAATGCTCAACAAACATAATTTACAAGTTATCTCACATACATCTTTTTTGAATTTTGAGATAAATTAAAAAATAAAAGTCAATTGCATTTTTTATCTCACAATTTTGACTTTTTCATTGTTAGATCAATTTTAAAAAAGGCAATTGCGAATTTTTATCTCACCTTTTTGACTTTTTTCAATTTTAGATAATTTTTAAAAAAGCAATTGCAATTTTTATTTTCCATTTTGACTTTTTCATTTTTAAATACATTTTTAAAAGGCAACTGTACATTTTTTTTTATCTCACCATTTTGACTTTTTAATTTTTAGATACGTTTTTAAAAAGGCAACTGCGAATTTTTATCTCACGATTTTGACTTTCATTTTTGGATACATTTTTAAAAAGGCAATTGCAAATTGTTTTATCTTACCGTTTTGACTTTAATTTTTAGATCATTTTTTAAAAAAGGCAATTATGAATTTTTATCTCACAATTTTGACTTTTTCATTTTTGGATAAATTTTTAAAAAGGCAATTGCAAATTTTTATCTTACCATTGTGACTTTTTCATTTTTAGAAACATTTTTTAAAAAGGCAAATGCAAATTTTTATCTCACCATTTAGACTTTTTCATTTTTTGATACATTTTTAAAAAAGCAGCTTGTGAAGTTTTCTTGCAAGTTTGACTTTTTCATTTTTAGATACATTTTTAAAAAGGCAGCTGTGAATTTTTATCTTACAATTTTGACTTTTCCTTTCTGGAAATTGTTTTTAAAAAAGGCAATTACGAATTTTTGAATTTTGAAATAAAATTTTAAATCAAAAAAGAACATTTTTATCTCACAATTCCGACTTTTTTCCCTCACACTTCTCAAAATGTAAACACAGAATTGGAGTAAAATTCCGAGAAGAAAAGCTAGAATTATGAGATAAAAGCAATTAACTTTTTAAAACAGAATTGTGAGAAAGAACATTAGAATTCTGAGTTTATATCTCGAACTGCGAATTCATATCAAACAAAGTCAGAACTGTGAGTTATAAATTTAGAATCTCACAATTTTGGCTTTTCGGAATGTTGAGATGAATTTTAAAATTTTTGAATTTTGAGATAAAATCAAAATTAAAGAAGTAATTGTGACTTTTTTCTCACAATTCTCAAAATATAAACACAGAATTGCAGGAAATTCTTTCAATTCTGAAAAGAAAAGCTAGAATTGTGAGATAACGTGTTGCAATTACCTTTTTTATTTTTTTAAATTACATTTTTAGAAAAAAAAAGAAATTGGCGAGATCTAAACTCAGAATTGCGGGAAAGAACGTTTGAACCCTGAGTTTATGTCCCGAATTGCGAGTTAATATCAAACAAAGCCAGAATTGTAAGATATAAATTCAGAATCTCACAATTTTAACTTTTTGGAATTTTGAGATACTTTTTTCAAAAGGCAGTTACGAATTTTTGAATTTTGAGATAAAACTGTAAAAGTAAATGCGACTTTTTCACAATTCTGACTCTTTTGTAGTCTCAAAATATAAATACAGAACTGCAAGAAATTTTTGCATTTCTGAAAAGGAAAGCTAAAATTGTGAGAGAAAATGTTGCAGTTACCTTTTTTATTTTTATTACATTTTTATAAAAAAAAAAAAAGAAAACAGAATTGCGAGAAATAAAGTTAGAATTCTGAGTTTATATCTCATATTGTGTGTTTATATTAAACAAAGTTGAATTGTGACAAATAAATTCTGAATTGTGCAGTTGCAATTACCATTTTAATTATTTTATTCCTTTTTTATTCGAGGCTTCCACGATTTTCACCTGGTGGACAGACGCACACTGAAGAAAGGACCCGAGCCATACAGTATCTAGACCAGAAGATCACATGAGACATGAGGTTAGCAACAGCGAAAACACCCAGGTAGAGCATAATGCAAGTTTCTTTTCCAAGGAAACGAACGATTATCAATTTATACGTAGAATACAAATCATTTTGGATTAAAATGTCTGCTAAATCAAAAAGATCAACTTCGCAATCACCCACAACACAATGCCACTACAAAATGCAAACACATTTGAATTCAGAATATGAAGAAATCTGCTTATCATTATTGTTAATTTGAAGCACCCAGAGCATGATATATCTGTTTGCATTTGTCTGAAGCCTCAGATGCACGACTCAATCCACAGCGCGAGTGTGTGTTTCTCCAGCTGTGAGCATGTGGCTTTGATTATTGGCCGCTCTGCCCAGGGGGAGCGACTGATTGAAACTCCAGACTCTGGCCTGGCAGAGCACTGTTTATTATATCGTCTGTCAATTATTTCACTCATGATTGCTAATTTCAGGAAATTAGATTTGTGTGAGGGAGAGACACATGTGCGTCCGAATGTATAATGCATATGCCGGAGAAGGATGACGAGGGTGGCTTGAGCGCATTGAGCACAGCTCATCCAATCAGATTTCAGTACTATATATCCAAACTTTTTCAGCAGCTGCGAGTTTATATCACGCAATTCTGGGATAAAAGTCAGAATTGTTTATATTGAATTGCTAACAGTTTATATCTCACAATTTTGACTAATTTCCTATTTCCTATTTAAATTATGAGTTTTTCCCCAATTTTCCAAGTTTCACTATTCTGACTTTGTAGCACACAATTTTGTGTTAAATTCAAAATTGCGAGATATAGACTTGCAATTCTGGGAAAAAGGTCACAATTGTGAGTTTATTTCTTAGAATTACAACTTTATTTCTTAGAATATCATGCAAATCTGACTTTATAACTCGCAATTGTGAGTTTCTATCTTTCAATTCTGCCTTTGTAACACGCAACTGTGTATAAAATTGAAAACTGCGATATATAAAGTCGCAATTCTGAGAAAAAAGTCACTTTATTTCAAAGAACTTTAAGTTTATTTCTCAGAATTGTGAGTTTATTTCTGGAAATTTAAACTTTTTCTCAGAATTATGAGTTTAAATTTTGCAATTCTGACTTTTTTTTCCCTCAGAATTATGAGTTTAAATCAGAATTCAATAAATCAGAATTCAAAAAATTAGAATTATGAGTTTAAATTCTGAGTTTTTTCCCCCAATCTTCTGAAAGATATCTTATAATTTATATATCTTAACTTATATATCTCATCTTATAATCTTATAACTCGCAATTGTGAATTTCTATCTTTCAATTCTGCCTTTATAACACGCAACTGTGTATAAAATTGAA
The DNA here is from genome assembly GCA_036247105.1 of Cirrhinus mrigala. Lineage (NCBI taxonomy): Eukaryota > Metazoa > Chordata > Actinopteri > Cypriniformes > Cyprinidae > Cirrhinus > Cirrhinus mrigala. The sequence goes on along the minus strand of CM070031.1, from coordinate 19,091,420 downwards.
AACTGCGATATATAAAGTCGCAATTCTGAAAAAAAAGTCACTTTATTTCAAAGAACTTTAAGTTTATTTCTCAGAATTGTGAGTTTATATCTGGAAATTTAAACTTTTTTCTCAGAATTATGAGTTTAAATTCTGAGTTTTTCCCCCAATCTTCTGAAAGTTTCTAATGCACAATTCTAACTTTATAACATGGAGTTGTGAGTTAAATTCAAAATTGTGAGATATAAACTGAGATATAAATTCTGAGAAAAAAGTCACAATTGTGAGTTTATTTCTCAGAATTACAACTTTATTTCTCGGAATATCATGCAATTCTTCCTTTATAACACACAACCATGTATAAAATTAAAAACCTCGATATATAAAGTCGCAATTCTGAAAAAAAAGTCACTTTATTTGAAAGAATTGCAAGTTTATTTCTTAGAATTCTGAGTTTATATCTGGAAATTCAAACTTTTTCCTCAGAATTATGAGTTTAAATTTTGCAATTCTGACTTTTTTTCTCAGAATTATGAGTTTAAATCCGAATTAAATCAAAATTTAGTAAATTAGAATTATGAGTTTAAATTCTGAGTTTTTGCCCCAATCTTCTGAAAGTTTCTAACTCCCAATTCTGACTTTATAACACGCAATTGTGTGTTAAATTAAAAATTGAGAGGTATAAACTGTGAGATATAAATTCTGAGAAAAAAAGTCACTTTATTTCAAAGAATTGCAAGTTTATTTCTCAGAATTATGAGTTTAAATTTCGAAATTCTGACTTTTTTTTGTCACAATCATGAGTTTAGGTCAGAATTAAATAAATCAGGATTCAATAAATTAGAAGTATGAGTTTAAAATTCTGAGTTTTTTCCCCAATCTTCTGAAAGTTTCTAACTCACAAATCTAACTTTATAACATGCAATTGTGAGTTAAATTCAGAATTGAGAGATATAAACTCGCAGTTCTGGGAAAAAGGTCACAATTGTGAGTTTATTTCTCAGAATTATGACTTTATTTCTCAGAATATCATGCAAATCTGACTTTATAACTCGCAATTGAGAGTTTCTATCTTTCAATTCTGCCTTTATAACAGGCAACTGTGTATAAAATTAAAAACTGCGATATATAAAGTTGCAAATTTGAGAATAAAGTCACTTTATTTGAAAGAATTGCAAGTTTATTTCCCAGAATTCTGAGTTTATATCTGGAAATTCAAACTTTTTTCTCAGAATTATCAGTTTAAATTTCGCAATTCTGACTTCTTTTCTCAGAATTATCAGTTTAAATCAGAATTAAATAAATCAGAATTCAATAAATTAGAATTATGAGTTTAAATTTTTTTTTTTTAAAGTTTTTTCCCCAATCTTCTGAAAGTTTCTAACGCACAATTCTAACTTTATAACATGGAGTTGTGAGTTAAATTCAAAATTGTGAGATATAAACTGAGATATAAATTCTGAGAAAAAAAGTCACAATTGTGAGTTTATTTCTCAGAATTACGACTTTATTTCTCGGAATATCATGCAATTCTGACTGTATAACTTGCAATTGTGAATTTCTGCAAGTTTGCATCATGCAGTTCTGCCTTTATAACACGCAACTGTGTGTAAACTTAAAAACTTCTGTGATAAATTAGAAACTCGCAATTCTGAGAGAAAAGTCACTTTATTTCTTAGAACTGAAAGTTTATTTCTCAGAACTGTGAGTTTATATAGGGCAATTCTGATTTTTTTCTTAGAATTATGAGTTTAAATTTGGGAATTCTGACTTTTTTTCTCAGAACTATGAGTTTAAATCAGAATTCAATAAATCAGAATTTTGAGTTTAAATTCTGACTTTTTTCCCAATCATCCAAGAGTTTTTAACTCACAGTTCTGACTTTATAACACGCAATTGTAAATTAAATTCAAAACTGTGAGATATAAACTCGCAATTCTGAGAAAAATTGCGAGGTTATTTCTCCGAATTATGGCATTATTTCTCAGAATTGCAAGTTTATATCATGCAATTCTGACTTTATAACACACAACTGTGTGTAAAATTAAAAATTGCTGTATAAAATTATAAACTCGCAATTCTGAGAGAAAAGCGTCTTTATTTTTTAGAATTGCAAGTTTATTGGCAAGTTTATTGAAAGTTTATTCGGTTTTTTTCCCAATCTTCCAAAAGTTTTGCAATTCTGACTTCATAACACATAATTGAAAATTCAAAACTACGAGATATAAACTCTCAATTCTGAGAAAAAAAGTCACTTTATTTCTTAGAATTGAAAGTTTATTTCTCAGAATTGCGAGTTTATATCTGCGATATTTTGTGTTAAATTTAAAATTGCGAAATATATATTTTGTAATATATATTTCTCAATTCTGAGAAAAAGTCACAATTGCGAGTTTATTTCTCAGAATTGCAAGCTTATATCATGCAATTCTGATTTTGTGACAAAATTGTGTTAAATTCAAAATTGAGAGATATAAACTTGCAATTCTGAGAAAAAAGTCACAATTGCGAGTTTATTTCTCAGAATTATGACTTTATTTCTCAGAATTGCGAGTTTCTATCTTGGATTTCTGACTTTATAACATGCAGCTGTGTGTAAAATTAAAAACTATGAGATATAAACTCGCAATTCTAAGAAAAAAGTCACTTTATTTCTTAGAACTGCAAGTTTATTTTTCAGAATTGCAAGTTTATATCTGGCAATTTTTTCTTGCAACATTTTTCCTCAGAATTATTTGTTTAAATTTAGCAATTTTGACATTTTTTTTCTCCTCAGAATTATGAGTTTAAATCAGAATTAAATAAATCAGAATAATGAGTTTCTTCCCAATCTTCCAAAAGTTTGTATCTCACAATTCTGACTTTATAATGCAATTGAGTATTAAATTCAAAATTGTCAGATATCAACTCGCAATTCTGACAAAAAAGTCACAATTTCGAGTTTATTTCTCATAAATTCGGGTTTATAGCAACTCTAAAAAAAAAAGGCGCAATTGCAAGTTTCTATCGTTTCAAACTTTATAGCTCACAACTAAAATCTGAAATCAGACTGAAATCAGAATTGCAAGGAAAAAAGTCAGAATTGTGAGATAAAAAGTTCAATTCTGAATCTTCCAAAGGTTCTCACAATTATAACTTTATAACGCAATTGTGTTAAATTCAAAATTGCGAGATATAAACTCACAATTCTGAGAAAAAAAGTCACAATTGCAAGTTTATTTCTCAGAATTCCGACTTTTTTTTCTCTCTGAATTGCAGATTATATATCATGCAGTTCTGACTTTATAACTCAGAATTGCAAATTTCTATTTCGCAATTCTGACTTTTTTCTTGCAGTTCTGACTTAACGCAATTGTGTGTTAAATTCAAAATTGTGAGATATAAACTCACAATTCTGAGAAAAAAGTCACAATTGCAAGTTTTATTCTCAGAATTACAACTGTTTTTTCTCAGAATTGCAGGTTTATATCATGCAATTCTGAATTTATAACTCGCAACTGCGATTTTATATCTCACAATTCTGACTTTTTCTCTCAGAATTCAGACTTTTTTATCGCAATTCTGACTTTATAACTCAATTGTGTGTTAAATTTAAAATTGCAAAATACAGACTCGCAATTCTGAGAAAAAAGTCACAATTGCGACTTTATTTCTCATAATTAACTCCTTTTTATTTACACAATAATTTGAGATTATGAAGCTTCTTAGGTGTTCCAAGTAGTCATAAAAATCGACAAAAATATTCATACATTTTCTTACACAGTTTAAGGAAGATTACATATTTATTTACAATTGTTGTATATGTATTCATTTTCATTTTTATTTTTATTTATTTATTTTACTTTATTACTTTTCTGATTTCAGATTTCAATTGCAAGATATAAAGTTAGAATCGTGAGTGTAACGCCAAGCCAGCAGAGGGAGCCCTCAGCCCAGGACTGCCTGCATGCTCCCTCTGCTGCTTCTACTGCTACTTCCTGTTTGGCAGTATTTAAGGACTCACCATGTGCTCACATATTTGCGAAGTATTGCCAGTTTAACCTGCCTTACCGAGTGTTGACTATTACTCTGTTTGATTACCTGTTGCCGTCTTGCTCTGTCTCTGGATTATCGTATTTACGGATTACCCCTGTTGGATTGTTTGCCTGTGTGGACTGTTTTCAAGGTTTGACCCTTATCTGCCATTTGACTATCGCTCCCTGGATTACCCCTATTGTTACGGTTGCTTTATTGGACTGTCTGCTCGGTATTTGACCCACTGCCTGCTTAACCTTTCTGCTGCTTGGATTACGTTCATGTTGTGTATGTTATTGGACTGCCTTCCTTCCTTTAATAAACATCCGCTTTTGGATTCCACCTCTGCGTCCTTGTTACAGAATACTTCGCCTACCAAGAATCCAGCGGAAATTACAGAGTACACGACCAGCTAACATGAACCCAGCAGTATCTCGCCTCCTCTGCCTTCGTCAGGGTGACAAGGCTATAGAGGAATATGTGGGGGAATTTTGTGGACTGTGTCACCTGGTTGACTTTAATGACGTGGCACTGAAGGACATTTTTCGGGTGGGTTTAAATGATCCCATTCGTTCATGGCTACCTGGTGGAAAGATTCATTGGTCACTAGAGAAATATATTGATCATGCCCTTCTATTAAGTGGATCCACGTTTACTGTGGGGATCGCGGATAAGGGACCCCGTGATCCTCCAGTAGGCCCCACACCACAACCAGCTCAAGTCACGTCCGCCAAACCAAAGCCTGTTCACGCCATGCCTGCCGCTCCAGGGCCTGCTCACGCCACGCCTGCCGGTCCAGAGTCTGCACCCATCATGGCCGCCCTCCCACAACCAATCCACAAGATGGCCGCCGTCCCTGAGCCAATCCACAAGATGGCCGCCATCCCCAAACCTGTTCACAAGATGGCCGCCATCCCAGAGCCAGTCCACAAGATGGCCACCATCCCAGAGCCAGTCCACATGATGGCTGCCATCCCCAAGCCAGTTCACAAGATGGCCGCCATTCCAGAGCCAGTCCACAAGATGGCTGCCTTCCCCAAGCCAGTTCACAAGATGGCCGCCATCCCAGAACCACACCGCATGATGGCACACATACTGGACTCACCCCTCATGGCCGTATGGGCAGCTAAAATGGCAGCTACCCCTGATTCCAGTCAAGTTGCAGCTGTGTCAAGTCGCAGCTGCGTTTCCTGAGTCAAGTAAAGTCACAGCTGCCACCCCCGAGCCAAGCAAGATTACAGCTACTATTCCTGTGTCAAGTCAAGCTGCAGAGCCAAGTCAAGCTGCAGGTGCATCTTCAAAGTCAGGTCAAGTTGCAGCTGTGTCTCCTGTGTCAAGTCAAGCTACAGCTGCTGCTCCAAAGTCCAAGGCTTCCAAGTCAAGTCCAGTTCCAGGGTCAAGTTCAGTTCCAGAGTCCAGTCAAGCAACAGAGTCCAGTCAAGCAACAGAATCAAGCCAATATACAGCTGTTGTTCTCCACGAGTCAAGCCAAGATACAGCTGTTGTTCTCCACGAGTCAAGTCAAAACACAGCTGTTGTTCTCCCCAAGCCAATACACAGCTTTTCCCCATGAATCAAGCCAAGTTACAGCTGTTCTCCATGAGTCAAGCCAAGACACAGCTGTTGTGCCCCACGAGTCAAGCCAAGTCACAGCTGTGCCCCACGAGTCAAGCCAAGTCACAGCTGTTCCCCACGAGTCAAGTCACGTTACAGCTGTTGTTCCTGAGTCAAGCCATGTTGTTCCTGAGTCAAGCCATGTTGTTCCTGAGTCAAGCCATGTTGTTCCTGAGTCAAGCCATGTTGTTCCTGAGTCAAGCCATGTTGTTCCTGAGTCAAGCCATGTTGTTCCTGAGTCAAGCCATGTTGTTCCTGAGTCAAGCCATGTTGTTCCTGAGTCAAGCCATGTTGTTCCTGAGTCAAGCCAAGTTGCAGCAGATCTTCACGGGTCAAGTCAAGTTGCGGCTGTCGTCCATGAGCCAAGCCAAGCTGCGGCTGTCGTCCATGAGCCAAGCGAAGCCACGGTTGTTCTTCATGAGACAAGTCAAGTTGCGGCTGTCGTCCAGGAGCCAAACCAAGCCGCAATTGATCTTCATGAACCTAATCAAGCCACGGCAGGCCTCCCTGAGTCAAGTCCAGCCACGGCAGGCTTCCCCGAGTCAAGTCCGGCCACGGCAGGCCTCCCTGAGTCAAGTCCCCGAGTCAAGGCAAGAAATTGTTGTCCTGCCAAAACCTCACCAGGTCCCTTCTAACCTTCTCAATCCACCTCGCGTATCTACGCTCCCAAGCCACGCAGAGCCCACGCTCCCAAGCCACGCAGAGCCCACATTTACAAGCCACAAGCCCATAGCATTAGCACCCACAAGGTCACCAGACATCCCACTATCTACCGTGCTGCCTGTAATGGCCATAGCCATTTTCAGTGTGTGGGCTGCACACTATGTTCCAGAGGCCTCGCCTGTCCACGAGACCGCTCCAGAGGCCTCGCCTGTCTACGAAACCGCTCCAGAAGTTTCGTCCGTCTACGAGACCGCTTCAGAAGCTTCGTCTGTCCACGAACCTGCTTTAGAGGCCACGCCTATCCACAAGTCTACGACAGAGGCCTCCTCTGTCTATGAGTCTGCGCCAATGCCCCCAGAAGTGGCAGCTCCGGCTGCAGAATCTCCTCAAGGGGCGGCGTTTCCCCACGGACTCTCTGCCTGTCCTGTCACAGTCACAAAGGCCTACGATGAACTCTCTGCCCGTCGTGTCGCAATCAAGAAGGCCAAGAAAATCATTCATGTACACACCGCTCTGCCTGCCCTGCAATGGCTCCCTGTTACGCCTGCTCTGCCTGCCTCGCCACGGCTCTCTGCTCTACCTGCTCTGCCTGCCTCGCTATGGCCCCCTGTTCTGTCTGCTCTGCCTGCGTCGCCATGGCTCCCAGCTCTACCTGCTCTGCCTGTGTCGCCATTGCTCCCAGCTCTACCTGCTCTGCCTGCCCCACCATGGTTCCCTACTCTGCCATTGCTCCACGGCCCTGGCCTTCCAGTACTTCATGGTCTGCTACTGCTTCACGGCCCAGGACCTCCAGTGTTCCACTGTCTGTCATTGCTCCGCGGCCCAGGCACGTCAATGTTTTACGGTCTGCTGTCGCTCCACGGCCCAGGTCCTCCAGGTTTCCACTGTCTGCCTCAGCACTACGGCCCAGGACCTCCAGGGTTCCACTGTCTGCCACTGCTCCACGGCCCAGGTCCTCCAGTGCTTCACTGTCTGTCCCTGCTCCACGATCCAGGCCCACCTGCTCTACATGGACCTGGCCCTCCGTCCCACCCCCTGCTTTGCCTCTGTTCCCCCACCCACCTGGACTGTTGTTGTTGTTGTTGTTGTTGTTGTTGTTGTTGTTGTTGTTGTTGTTGTTGTTGTTGTTGTTGTTGTTGTTGTTGTTGTTTTGAGCGCCAGGAGTCGCTCCTGGGGGGGGGGATTCTGTAACGCCAAGCCAGCAGAGGGAGCCCTCAGCCCAGGACTGCCTGCATGCTCCCTCTGCTGCTTCTACTGCTACTTCCTGTTTGGCAGTATTTAAGGACTCACCATGTGCTCACATATTTGCGAAGTATTGCCAGTTTAACCTGCCTTACCGAGCGTTGACTATTACTCTGTTTGATTACCTGTTGCCGTCTTGCTCTGTCTCTGGATTATCGTATTTACGGATTACCCCTGTTGGATTGTTTGCCTGTGTGGACTGTTTTCAAGATTTGACCCTTATCTGCCATTTGACTATCGCTCCCTGGATTACCCCTATTGTTACGGTTGCTTTATTGGACTGTCTGCTCGGTATTTGACCCACTGCCTGCTTAACCTTTCTGCTGCTTGGATTACGTTCATGTTGTGTATGTTATTGGACTGCCTTCCTTCCTTTAATAAACATCTGCTTTTGGATTCCACCTCTGCGTCCTTGTTACAGTGAGATATAAACTCGCAATTCTTTAACTCGCAATTGCAAGTTTCTGTCTCACAATTCTAACTTCATGGCTCGTAAATGAAAAAAGACTGAAATCAGAATTGTGAGGAAAAAAGTCAGAATTGTGAGATAAACAGGCAAAAACAGGCTTCCACACCAACCAGTGATGACAAGAATTAAAACTTTGTTTAAACATTAAAAAGTCTATTAAAATGATTACAAATAGAACATATTCAGCATAGTTTATGAGGCAGCTGCTTTGTTTAGATGTATTTTTCTTCAGAATTGTTGGCAGTGTAGGTATTCACCAGAAATTACACAATGATACAAAAGAAAATGTCAAATGAATTCCTCAACTGGAAAAATAAATGGGATTTTTACTTCCGGAGCCCAAGTTGAAATAGTCTTCATGCCTCATAAAGGGTTTCTCAACGTCTAGAATGCTTCTCCCCGCGTCTGTGAATCTTTGTTGGGCCATTTGGTGAGATGAAACCAGAGGTTTACCGCGGAGGCGTCTGGAAAGAGCAAATAAAATCAATCAGTCAGAGTTTTGTCTGCCTGATTTATTGCTCAACAGCCACTATGACTGATTGAACGGTCCAAAACATTGGCAGCATGGACGGATTTCATTCTTGAGATTTCAGAGAGCATGATTTCTAACCAAGAGTTTGTCGAAATATTTAATATGTCCGCAGATTGTATGATATTGATCCTCTCCAGATGTACGGTGAGGGAAAACAAACGCTCATAACTCAAGCCCTCTTGAGATGTTATGATAGCGATGTAATTAAACTTTATTAACTCTATTTAATCAAACCAACCCTCATCCAAAAAAAAGTTTACCATGAAATATTTGAAAACCTAATTAACCTAATCTGTAATGTGTAAATCATATTAACAAATAACAAATCATGAACTTTTAAAAAAAAGAGCACTTGTTTTACACAGTTTTTATATAACGGAAATGCATATAAAATCCTAAATGTTTATTTTCCATTTTTATTTTTAACTAAATATCACTTACCATTGGTTTTAACATGCATGAAATGGTTAACGGACCATTTATTTGCACCATGGTAAATATAACCTTTTTAACCTTTTCGATTTTAATAACTACTTGGAACACCTAAGAATGAATCTCAATTTATTGTGTAAATAAAAAGGAATTTTTGCTTAACCCTTTAACTGTCACTCCCAGACATAAAAATGCACTATCCAGACTATTATTGCACTATCCAGACTTAAATTATTATAATTCATGAATGAAAACATTTTGTAATATGATTTTGATGTACATTTTCCATGGTAATGCAATGTCTGATTTTTAAAATGCCTTTCGAAGGATGAATTTTGAGATTAAGTTTTGAACTGATATGTAATTTCTTATGATATCTAAAGTGTGAAGGGAAAAAGGAAACGAGGAAAGCCTTTTGTGACAAAGGTCAGAACTCATGTTATGATGTAGATTTTTTAAGTTGCACTCTTGACATATATTAAGCTATCACTTTTCCTACATAATTTGTAATTTCTAAATATTATCTATTTAGGAGTCTTAGACCTTTCCGCACTTTAGCAAGCTACACGCTAAAAACAAATAGCAACGGCAATTCAACGCACTGTATCTAGTATGGTGGAACCGAGTTTTTTTTTTTTTTTTTTTTCATTTTTTTCTCAGAATTATGAGTTTAAATCTCGCTATTTTGACTTTTTTCTCACAATTAAGAGTTTAAATCAGAATTCAATAAATCAGAATTAGGTTTAAATTCTGACTTTTTTCTAATCTTCCATGTCAATCAAACATGCAATTGTGTGTTAAATTCAAAAGTGCAAGACATAAACTCGCAATTCTGAGAAAAAAGTCACAATTGCAAGTTTATTTCTTAGAATTGCAAGTTTATATCTGGCAATTTTTACTTTTTTTTCTTAGAATTATGAGTTTAAATTTCACAATTCTAACTTTTTTCTCAGAATTATGAGTTTAAATCAGAATTCAGTAAATCAGAATATGACTTTAAATTCTGACTTTTTTCCCAAACTTCCAAAAGCTTCTCTCACAATTCGAATTTTTTTTCTCAGTATTACATCGTTTTTTCTTAGAATTGCAGGTTTATACCAATTCTGAGAAAAAAAGTCACATCTCGCAATTCTGACTTTTTTCTCACAATTCTGACTTCATAACGTAACTGTGTTAAATTTAAAATTGCAAGATATAGACTCGCAATTCTGAGAAAAAAGTAAAAATTGCGAGTTTAATTCTCAGAATTACAACTTCTTTTCTCAGAATTGCGAGTTTATATCATGCAATTCTGATTTTATAATTCGCAAATTGCGAGTTTCTATCGCACGCTTCTAACTTTGTAGCTTGCATTCAAAATCTGAAATCAGAAAAGTAGAAAAGTAAAATAAATAAATAAAAATGAAAATTAATACATATACAACAATTGTAATTGAAAATGCAGTCTTCTTTAAACTGTGTAAGAAAATGTATGAATATTTTTGTTGATTTTAATAACTACTTGGAACACCTAAGAAGCTTCAGAATGTCTATTTATTGTGTAAATAAAAATTTTTGCTTAAACCACAAATCTTTGCAAACCATTTAGCAACAAGCTACGCGCTAAAAACAAACAGCAACGGCTTAAACACACTGTATCTAGTATTGTGGAAGCGCTTTTTTGTTTTTTAGTTTTTTTGTGCTGCTGTAAAATCATTTTCCTCAGAATTCTGACTTTAAATTTCACAATTTTTTTCCTCAGAATTATGAGTTTAAATCAGAATTATGTTTAAATTAAATTCTGACTTTATAACACAATTGTGTACTAAATTCAAAATTGCAAGATATAAACTCGCAATTATGAGAAAAAAGTCACAATTGCAAGTTTATTTCTCAAAATTACAGCTTATTTCCTCGAATTGCAGGTTTATATAATTGCGGGTTTATAGTAATTCTGAGAAAAAATTGCAATTGCAAGTTTCTGTTTCACAATTCTAACTTCATAGCTCGCAACATAAATCTGAAATCAGAATTGCAAGGAAGAAAGTCAGAATTGTGAGATAAAAAATTTATTAATTAGTTTAAATTATGAGTTTAAATACTGAATCCTACAATTCTGAATCTCGCAATTCTGACTTTATAACGTAATTGTGTGTTAAATTCAAAATTGCGAGATATAAACTCGCAATTCTGAAAAAAAATGACAATAGCAAGTTTGATTATCAGAATTACAACTTTTTTTCTCAGAATTCTTACTTTTTTCTTGCAATTCTGACTTTATAACGTAATTGTGTGTTAAATTCAAAATTGCAATATAAACTTGCAATTCTGAGAAAAAAAGTCACAATTGCAAGTTTAATTCTCAGAATTACAATTTTTTTTTTCTCAGAATTGCGGATTTATATCAAGCTGTTCTGAATTAATAACTCGCAATTGCGATTTTCTATCTGGCGATTCAGACTTTCTCAGAATTCCGACTTTTTTCTCGCAATTCTGACATAATTGTGTTAAATTCAAAACTGCAACATATACACTCGCAATTCTATGAAAAAAAATCACAATTGCGAGTCTATTTCTCATAATTACGTTTATTATGAGTCTATTTCTCATAATAAAGACCACATATCTTTGCAATCAACTTGCAAACCGTTTAGCAAAAAGCTAAGCACCGCACGTTAGCAAGCTACGCGCTAAAAACAAATAGCAACGGCAATTCAACGCACTGTATCTAGTATCGTGGAAGCCGTTTTTATTATTATTATTTATTTATTTATTTATTTATTTTTGAGCTGCTGTAAAATCATATCAAATTACTATGGGATCTGCTGTAAAGAGTGTAGAAAGTTTTAAGACTCTTTCTGACATTTTGGTTAATTTTGTATCGTATCAAAATGGCATTCGAGTGAGCTTACCTCAGTAAAAGTATTTATAATCTCGATTTGGACAATCAATATTTATTAAAGCTCGTACTCGACGCCAGGGAAGCAAAAGAAGCGCGCGTCCGTGAATGCGCGCGAGTGCTCGCCGGTCCTGCCCCCCGAAAGCGCAGCGGACACGCGCTCATTAAAGCCCTGACAATCAGTCTGAAGGCGACTGTCTCACTGTGTTTCTCCTCTCAAAGACTTTTAAAAGTCCTCAGAGCGCGTTTGGATAAATGGATCTCTCTGTGATCGTGCTGTTGTCTTTGTGCGGGCTGCTGCGGGGCCAAGGTGAGTTTACCTCAAAACATCACCTCACACTTCACATCACTGCTGATATTCGCCTGCGTTAATGTAGATTTCGCAGAAAAGCCTAACTGTGAATGAAACACGGCGTTATGACATAACATGTAACGATAAACCTCACTCCTACTCTGTGAGCGCGTATTCGCGTAACGTTTGTCTATGTCGATGTGCATTTCATGAAACAGAGTTAACTTTGAGATTGTTGTCGTGTACAAGTGTTTAAACGAACGTGTCTTGAATGGAAAATAAGATAAAATTACGGTAGTATAACGTTAGTGTAATATAAAATAGTACATATGTCACGTAGTACATTAGCAAAAATACCAAGTATTCATTAATTATTACATGATGTCCGTTGGCATACCATATAAATGTATGATTCAGTGTATTATAATATATTTATTGTTAAGCCTTTTGTTAAGTTTACAGTGGAGGGTATGGTATGACATAGTATAGTATATAGTATACCATAGTATAGTACAGTATAGCTGGTTGTATTTATAGTAACATATATATATGTAATGTAGTATAATATAATGTAATATAAAATATATATTAAATTTATTAAAATGTATATATGTAAATGAAATGTATATATTTAATGTATTAAAATGTAATAATAATGTATATACACACTGATGTAAAAACTAAACAAATAATATATATGTAGTGAATACTATATATTGTTTACTACATATATTATTACATTAAAATATCATTATCATACTACAAATATCATATTATACTACATTGTATATAGTAAATTATATTAAAATGTATATTAAAGCATTACAAATATATGTAACTTATTTTTTAAATAGTGAATACTATATTATGTAATATACATATTAATACATTATATAGTAAATACTGTATTACTCTTTAATGTATATATATATATATATATAATATATATGAATTATATATTAAAACATTAAAAATGTAAATATATGTAACATTTTTTAAATAGTAAATACTATATATTATATACTATACATATTACATTAAAATATCATTTTTTATATATTATTTTGTATATAGTAAATATTGTATTAATCTTTAATGTATTTAAAATGTAATATATATATATATATATATATATATATATAACACACACACACACACTGTACAATATATACATAAAGATGTATTGATGTTAAAAAAAAAAAAAAACTAATTTAAATATTTAAATACACACACACATATATATATATATATATATATATATATTAAAATATTAATGTATAATGTATAAATGTATACGTTACTTATTACATGTTACATATTATTACATTACATAGTAAATATTGTATTACTCTTTAATGTATTAAAAAGTAATATATACACACACACACATACAAAATACAAACAAAGATGTATTGATGTCAAAACTAAAAAAACAAATTTAAATACATATTAATATACACTTAAATATATATACATATATAAATATACATGTATTTAAATAAATTTATATATTTACACACACCTTTTTATATTTAAATATTTATTTAAACAAACAAAACATAACTCTCTATGTATCTATCTATCTGTGTGTGTGTGTGTGTGTTTTATAGTTTTTTCTAATAGTTTGAACATCAGTACGTCTTTGTACAATAAAACTTCAAATGAATCTCTTGCTGATCTTTTAATGAAAGGCTTGTCTTCCCAAAGCTATCATTTGCCCCCGCAGAATTTATTCTCAATAACAGATACTGTGTGGTAGATGAGGTGGTATGAATATTTAAATGAGGGGGGCGTGGTCTGGCCTGCAGCAGCCAATGAGGTTTTTCTATACGGGATACGGCCCACAGCTTGTGGATAGCGTGTGATACAGCCCACATGCTGTTTGAATGAAAAATGCTCTTTGATGCCAGATAGTGAAGTTGCATTTACCAGCAGGGGTTAACCAGGTCAACCTTAAACTGTATCTGAACATTCACTCGGTTCTCGAGAGATTCACTCCTCACATGTTCACGTCATTCAAGCGGTCATTGCACAAATGTGGTTCGTGGGCGCAGGTCTTAATTCAGAGAAACAAGCTCTTTGTTTAAATAGCGGCAACAGAGCTCGACCAGTTTACTTGCCTAGTATCATGTGGGCGGTGTTTTCATAGATGGAAAGGACAAGCTGACTTCATATACTAGTACTTTTCTTAATTCCCTTTTAAGAGCATTTTACCTTGGTTTTATTGGGCTTTAGAAAGTTTCTCTTATAGAAACAACTGAATGTTTCAGTATTTACTGTACAGCACAGCTATAATAAGCCGCCTGCAAATTTCTTTGTTAATAAGATTAATAAGAATGCTATTCTGGGTAGCTGTTATATTTTATGTGATATAAATGTTATAATTTATATTTTATTTTAATTTAATTTATTTTTAATTATTTAAAAAAAATATTAATTTAGTTAATTTAAAAATAATTTTTGTTGAATTAATTAATTTTTATTTTATACAATTTTTTTATTTAATTTTATTTGATTAAACTGTGGTTACTTTTCCGCAAATAAATACAAATGTTTGTATTCATGTGGAGAAATGTCTGCTTATAAAACCCATTTGGCATTTCGATTACTGTGCAAACCTGCAGGAAAAGAGTCCAAAAAGACTCATCTGCCAAAAATATTTTGCGTTTTGGCAGATGATGGAAACCGCAGGGAAATTAATGATCTGTTTGATCCAATTGAGTCCACTTGCGTCAGCTGATGGTTGTTTGGAAATGTTTTTGGAGTAGTTTTTATGGCCTTTAATCTTTGCGAGAGAGTCAGACGTGTTTAACGGAGTTGACAAGCTGCCCATCTACAAATTACTTCATCCACCAGACGGTGAACATTATTCAGCATGAGGGGAAAAATGCTTGTGGAAAGAAAACAAACACGGCAGATAGAGTCCAGACAGGACAGATATTGATTTTGCAAACGATATCAAGGAAATTGAATAGAACAATGGCTACTTTAGAATGATGATTAAAAGCAAATAAATCAATAAATAAACACTCAGACCCTAATCAGACTAAGAGACAATCAGGGCGTAGATTTGAAAAGTGGGCGGGGCACATTAATCAGCTCAGCTCATGAATATTAATTCTGTGATGCCCAGAAGTTCTACCTGATTGGCTGAAGATTGGTAGGCGTTTCACTATGTTCAAAGTCCTTTGAAAAGGAAGAAAACCAAAAGGCCACTGGCAGAATTTGGTTTCCCACCGAGTGTTCAGGAAGAGTCTTTATTTTTAGCCGCAGGGTTTGGGCCAGTAACATTTTTAAGGGGGTTTTCCATGTGTCGTCCATCCCTAATTAGACAAAAGTCATGCCACCATCTGATCCAAACAGTTCAGACCTTATTAACGGCCATTTCTTCACAAAGAAACTCAACTTTCAATGTCTCACACTGTGCTCAGTCAGAGATCAAAATATGAACTCAAACATTTCTCATCCAATTCTTCTAAAATCAAATACTCTGAGCTTGTATCCACTCTCATTTATATAATTTAGTAATAATATTTATTTTTATAAATCTTAATTCTAACAATGTTTTAAAAGGTTTAATTGGAAAATAATTATTATTATAAATATCTTAGGCTAAAATAACCTAATTTATATAATTTATTTAATATATTTATTCATTCTTATACCTCTTCATTAATTTAAAAAATAATTATGATAATATTTTTATAATGTTTAATTAGAAAAATATATTATAATATACAAGTATGTTAGACTGAAAAAAATATATAATTTATCTAATATATTTATTTATTTTTAAAGCTATTAACAATATTTTATAATGTTTAAAAATATAATATTTTGAATAATTTATGTTTAATTAGAAAAATATAGTATGATATATAAATATCTTATGCTAAAATAAAATAATCTGAACAAAAAATATAAATTAATAAATCTAAATATATAAATCTTATATATTTATTTATTTTAAAGCTATTAATTATAATATTCATTATAACAATATTTTATAATGTTTAATTAAAAATATAATATTTTGATTATAAATATCTTACGCTAAAAACGAAAAATCTGAGCTTGTAACCACATTAATTTATATAATTTATTAATTATATTAATTTTCATTTATCTTATTTATAACAATATTTTATAATGTTTAATTGTAAGAATATATATTATTATGATTATAAATATCTTAGGCTAAGATCAAATAATCTGAGCTGGTATCCACATTAATTTATATAATTTTTAGAATATAGTTATTTATTCTTATACCGCTTCGTTAATTATTAAAGTAATTTGAATAATAATTTAAAAATATAGCATGATATATAAATATCTTATACTAAAATAAAATAATCTGAACCAAAAAAATTATATAAATTATCTTATATATTTATTCATTTTAAAACTATTAATTATAAAATTCATTATAACAATATTTTATAATGTTTAATTAAAAATATAATATTTTGATAATAAATATCTTACGGTAAAAACAAAAAATCTGAGCTTGTAACCACATTAATTTATTTAATTTATTCATTATATTAATTTTCATTGATATTATTTATAACAATATTTTATAATGTTTAATTGTAAAAATATATATTATTATGACTATAAATATCTTAGAGTTGGTATCCACATTAATTGATATAATTTATTTAATATATTTATTTATTCTTGTACCTCTTCATTAATTATTAAAGTAATTCTAATAATATTTTTATATTTAATTACAAAAATGTAGTATGATATATAAATATTTTATGCTAAAATCAAATAATCAGAAAAAATAATTAATTTATATAAATGATCTAATATATTTATTCATTTTTAAAGCTGTTTGATTATAATGATAATTCTAACAATATTTAATAATGTTTAATTAAAATATTATATTATGATTATTTAATATCTTATGCTTATTATCAAATAATCTGAGCTTGTAACCACATTAATTTATAATTTATTAATTTATCTAGTTATTTTCATAGATCTTAATTCTAACAATATTTTATAATTTTTAATTGTAAAATATATATTATTATGATTATAAATATTGTAGGATAAGACCAAATAATCTGAGTTGATATCCACATTTTTGTATACAATTTATTTAATTAATTTATTTATTCTTATACTTCTTTAAAAAATATAAAAGTAATTGTAATAATATTTTATGTTTAATTAGAAAATTATGATCTTACGCTAAAATCTAATAATCTTGAAAAAAAGTATATAAGTTACCTAATATATTTACTCATTTTAAAGCTACTAATTATTTATAAATATTTTATATTTAATTAAAAATTATAATATTATCATCATAAAATCTTATGCTAAAATCAAATAATCGGACATAGTATCCCGATTAATAATAGAATTAATATATTTATTCATTTTAAAACCACTTAATAATTCAAAAATTAGTTATAACAATTTTTTACAATGTTATATTAGAAAAAATATGATTATAAATGTATGGTGTAATTTTAATAATTTTTGACATTTTAGATTCTCTTCTATCATTTTGTCTAATATGCATGGAAATCAGCTAGATAATCCCTTTCTCATTGACAAAAAATATATTTTTGTATTTAAAATATTAATATATTTAAACTAATTATAAAAAATATATTAACTCAATATAAATACACTGAAAAAATGAATATTGATTCAGAAATTGCTAGTAAAGTTTACAAATAATTACAAAGAAACAGCAAGTAATGCACTGATTGATCATGAAATTAAAAAATTAGAAAGACTAAAACAGTTTTTTTTTTACAGTGTATATTTAAAACAGTGCAAGATTAATGGCTATAAGAGACATTAATGGCTGTTAAATGTTCTCGATTTAACCACCATTTTGGCAGTAGATAAGTACATTTTTGGACCCTGTTCTCTTACTGTTTCTCCTCGCACGCCATTTGCTGTCTGTAGTGACGAATCTAGTGCTCATGTCCTAACCACAAACCTTACACTGTGCCAGAAATGAGCTGGTTAGCTACAGAAGCTGAAGAGTGGCTGGTAAAAGTGTAGATTCATTATAATGCAGGAATCCATCAGACGGGACAAGTCACGGCAAATCTAATGCTGCATGCGGGGCTTTAACAGAGAAATCTAGTCAGACAGCAACTGAAAATATAAAATAGCTGCTCTGTCAGCAAACCGACAACCTGAAATGCTTCAAATTTGGTCGTAAAATGTGACAGTACCAGACTAGTTGGCTCGGCTCAGGTTCTCGTCTACGGGCCGAGTTTGAGCTTAACTAAATGCCCGTGCAAACCTCTAATCTGCATGTCTGCGTGTGTGGGAATCGTCTGGTTTGAATTTGTTGTACGTAATGTCTTTCCTGTTTTTTTTTTTCTTTTCCAGAGACCACAGATCCCATCTCGCTGGACGACTGCTGTAAGCATGGCAAAAAAAGTGGCCAGGAGTCTCAGGACTGCACGAGTCTGCCGCTCATCTCTGAATCCACCACTTGCAGGTTTGTTCCTCGTCATCTGAGATCTACGAAATTTCCACAGAAAACACTTTACACAGTGAGTTAAATGAGTTAGTCTTGCCTTAAAGGAGTAGTTCACCCCAAATTTGAACATTTACTCAAGATGTAGATGAGTTTGTTTCTTCATCAGATTTGGAGAAATGTAATATCACATCACTTACTCACCAATGGATGTGAATGGATTGTGATGTTTTTATTAACTGTTTGGACTTTAATGCTGACGGCACCCATTCACATCCATTGGTGAGCAAGTGATGCAATGCTACATTTCTCCAAATCCGATGAAGAGAGGACTGCACGAGTCTGCCGCTCATCTCCGAATCCACCACCTGCAGGTTTGTTCCTTGCTGAAATTTCCACAGAAAACACTTTAAACAGAAACAAATCAGTTATTCTTGCTTCAGAGGAATAGTTCACCCCAAATCGAACGTTTTCTGAACATTTACTCACCCTCAACCCATCCAAGATGAGATGAGTTTGTTTCTTCATCAGATTTAGAGAAATGTAGCATTACATAACTTGCTCACCAATGGATGTGAATGGGTGCCGTCAGAATGAGAGTCCAAGCAGCTGATAAAAACATCACAATAATCCACAAGTAATCCACACCACTCCAGTCCATCAGTTAACATCTTGTGAAGCCAAAAGCTGTGTGTTTGTAAGAAATAAATCCACCATTAAAACGTTTTCACTTCAAAATGTTGCTTCCAGGTAAAATACAAGTCCATAATCCATAATAAAAGTCATCTGATCTGAATCAGGAGAGAAATCTGCACAGATCAAGCACTGTTTACAAGCCAAAACAGCTCTAAACAAACATGAGGGTGGATTTTGATGTGAGAGGACAACAGGAGATGGACTTTTTCACTGGAGGAAGCATTATTATGAATTATGAACTCATATTTTGGCCACAAGTAACAGTTTTAAATTAAAATACCTTAATGATGGATTTGTTTCTTACAAACATGCATCTTTTCAATTCACAAGACATTAACTGATGGATTGGAGTGAGTTACTTGTGGATTATTGTGATGTTTTTATGAGCTGATGAGTTATGAGTTAACATCTTGTGAAGCGAAAAGCTGCGTGTTTTATAAGAAACAAATCCATTATTAAGATGTTCTAACTTCAAACTGTCCATAATCCGTAATAAAAGTCATCTGGTCTGAATCAAGAGAGAAATCTGCACAGATCAAGCACCATTTACAAGCCAAAACAGTTCATAACAGCTCTAAATAAATATGTGGGTAGATTTTGATGTGAGAGGAAAACAGGAGATGGACCTTTTCACTGGAGGAAGCATTATTATGGATTATGAACTCATATTTTGGCCAGAAGTGATGTTCTGAAGTTTAAAACGTCTTAATAATGGATTTGTTTCTTATAAACATGCACCTTTTGGCTTCAGAAGACATTAACTGATGGATTGAAGTGGTGTGGATTACTTGTGGATTATTGTGATGTTTTTATGAGCTGTTTGGACTTTCATTCTGATGGCACCCATTAACATCCATTGGTGAGCAAGTGATGCAATGCTACATTTCTCCAAATCCGATGAAGAAATGAGCCCAGGAGTCACAGGACTGCACAAGTCTGCCGCTCATCTCCGAATCCACCACCTGCAGGTTTGCTCCTTGCCGAGATTTCCACAGAAAAGACTTTAAACAGAAAGAAATCAGTTATTCTCACCTCAGAGGAATAGTTCACCCCAAATTGAATGTTTTCTGAACATTCACCCCATCCAAGATGTAGATGAGTTTGTTTCTTCATCAGATTTGGAGAAATGTAGCATTATATCATTTGCTCACCAATGGATGTGAATGGGTGCCGTCAGAATGAGAGTCTAAACAGCTGATAAAAACATCACAATAATCCACAAGTAATCCACACCACTCCAGTCCATCAGTTAACATCTTGTGAAGCCAAAAGCTGCATGTTTGTAAGAAACAAATCCATTATTAAGACGTTTTAACTTCAAACTGTCCATAATCCATAACAAAAGACATCTGCTCTGAATCAAGAGAGAAATCTGCACCTTTTGGCTTCTCAAGACGTTAACTGATGGACTGGAGTGGTGTGGATTACTTGTGGATTATTGTGATGTTTTTATTAGATGTTTGGACTTTCATTCTGACGGCACCCATTCACATCCATTGGTGAGCAAGTGATGCAATGCTACATTTCTCCAAA
Organism: Cirrhinus mrigala; assembly: GCA_036247105.1. Classification (NCBI taxonomy): domain Eukaryota; kingdom Metazoa; phylum Chordata; class Actinopteri; order Cypriniformes; family Cyprinidae; genus Cirrhinus; species Cirrhinus mrigala. Next base: position 19,070,607 of record CM070031.1, on the reverse strand, counting down.
TCTGTTGAAAAAAAACTAAACAAAAAAAAACACATTTACATCTCCTATGGCCTAATTTCCATTTTTGGGTGAACTATTCCTATTCAGGAATTGAAGTATTCAGCGTTCATCTCAGTGCCAGTCAAAGCCGATCGTGTTACTCTGGCATCAGATGCGTTTGCCTTGGACTTCCAAGCGATGTGGAGTTTGTTTAAATGAGAGGGTGCGAGAAAAAGGTGGTGATGGTTTGGATCTTTCCGGTAGGGGGGCTCACAGAAACGGGAATATTTCCAAATCCAGGAAATTCCACTGAGGTGAAACTCTAGTCAGACGGAGAAGAGCGAGTGGCCCGAATAACAGGAAATCTGCAGATTATTTCAGACACCGAAAAGGGGAAAAACAAGTCCAGAAAGCAAAAGGAGACGTTGCAGAAGACTTCTCCCTTAAAAGGCTGTTTGGAGGTGCACGGCCACCACGGACGACCGTCTTGGGCTTTCCTGGGAAAATGGATGGGGTGATTGTGAAAGAGGGTGAGGCAAGAGGGAACGAGACAAACAGCGATCGACTTACCGTAAAAACTCGGCTCCATGCGTCAGCGCTGCAGTCCAACCTGGAGCAGAACCAAACAATGACGTCCTGCAGTCAAAAGAGCGCTCCAGTTCTGCTCTCTAACATCTGTCCTGCGGTTTTAAATGGCCAGGAAGCAGAATTCATTTAATAAAAGTGAATTAAAAGGAATTTTGGGGTTGTGCACAATCTGAACAGGCTTTCCTTGAAATCAGATGTCCTTTAGTCTGTTTATAGTGCTGTATAGATAACTTACAAATTGTTGTCCGCTACCGATTACAAATTACAAGACGAAAATTGTAGTTAGTAATGCAATTATTAGATTACACAATTTATTCAGAATACTTTAGGTCAGAATATTTTTTACATAACTTATCACTAAACTACATAAAAAAAACTATATATATACAGTATATATAGATAGATAGATAGATAGATAGATAGATAGTAGAATCATTTCTATAATATTTATAATATAATAATATATTAAAATTATTTATATATTTATATAAAATATATTTATTTATATTTATATTATATTTCACATATATATATTTCACATATATATTTACATAAAATTATGTTAATTTTAATTATAAAATTATATATTTATACATTTATAATATAATAATAATATTAATATAATTATATTATTATTTATAATGTATATATCAAAATTATATATATATATATATATATATATATATATATATATATATAACAATTATTAATATAATAAATTTTTTTATTTCTATCAAATAATTTTTAGAATTTGTAATTTTAATCAAGCAAACTAGGGGTTTCATGTGTTGATGCTAATTAATATCATAAAAATGTAAAAATTCACTTTTTTTCAAAATAAACAAAAATAATAATATTTTAATTGTTTACTTGTGAATAAATTATTATTAATGTAATTGATTACATAAATTATGAATAATTTACTGCCATTGTGTGAATAATATGTAATCATTTAATGAATAAAACTAGTATGATTGAGTGTTTTAAAATGTAATGTAATTATAGATACGCAAAAAATAATCTATTCGATTACACAAATTATTCAGAATACTTGATACTTTAAAGTCATTTATCACAAAACTATATAAAAACTATATAAAAAAATAGAAAATGTGATATTTATTTATATTATCATATATAATTCTTTTACTAATTATTATATATAATTCTTTTACTATAATTCTGTTTTTTTTTTAAAACAAACTAGGTTTTTAAAATTTTTATCAAAGAATTTTTCTTAATTTTTATCAAACAAACTAGGTTTTGTTGATGAAAAGCTAATAATTAATATATATTATAAAATGTAAATAATGTAAAAATTATTATTATTATTTTTTTAAATAAACAATCAAAATAAAACACACACAGCCACAAAAAATATTTTATTTGTTCACCTGTGTGGCATGTGACCAACATCAATGAATTAATAAACTATGAATAATATATAATTATTTAATGAAAAAAACTAGTCTGATTGAGTATTTTAAAATGTAATGTAATTATAGATACACAACAAATGGTATAGAAACAATTTTCACTCAAAACTGCTTGTAAATTTCACAAGAAAATATTATGAAAGACTGAAAAAGTATTTTCTTGTAAAATGTAGTCAAAAAAATTGAGAATTTTTTTTTTTTTTTTCAGTGTATAATTATATAATACTATTATTACTTTAAGTACTAATCAAAAGTACTTAATTTTGCAATCTGATTATGTAATCCAGATTACATATAATCATTTACTCACCAGCACTGTGTATTTATTGTTTTGCTGATATTCACAACTAGTCCACCAGAAAACTTTCTCAAGCATATAATGGACACTTTGTGCGCAACCCTAATAATCTGTTGGTTACCAGCCCAGATCTTAAACCACTCGCCGACTGACCCGATACAGCATGTCCTGATCTGACTCTGTGTGTTGTGTGTCTTGTAGGATTGCTCAGGAACAGTGCTGTACTTCGGTTCTTGAAGACAACATATGCACCAGCGGCATCAATGTGGCGAAGGACCAGGGAAGTTGTGACGCGCTCTTGTCCAGCACGTGTGAAACGAAAACAGCTAAGGTGCGTTTAAGCGTAATTTTCTCAGCACATGCATATAAATGTTTGCATGTGTTATAAATAGATTTTATTCGATACTATTTATTATTTATTATATTGTACTTTATTACAATGTTCACTATTCATAAAAAATAAATATTGTGTGCATTAAAATATTAAAATATTTGTATTATATATATATATATATATATATATATATATATATATATATATATTTTATATATATATATATATATATATAATATTATTAATATACATATTGTTATTATATATTTCAATGCAATAATATATTTACTATTCTCAAAAAATATAAATTTATTATGTATTATTATTTATTATTTTTATGTTTATATATTTATATATATATATATATATATATAAATTATATACATTTTTGATATATTATTATTATATTAAAATATAATTTACTATTTGTATAATATTTACTATTTTTAGAAAAATATATATATATATTTTAAATTACATCCGTTTAATATATTATTAATAGATTAAAATAAAAATGTGTGTGTGTGTGTATGTGTGTATGCATATGTGTATGTATGTGTATATATATATATTTATATATATATAATTAGATTAAAACATAATTTACTATATATATGTACTATTTGTAAAATTTGTATTTTGTCATATAATATATAATATATATAATATATATATGTATGTATGTATGTATGTATGTATATATATATATATATACACAAATAATATTTACTATTTTTAAAAATAGAATTATATGAATTAGATAAAAATATTATTTAATTATATACATTTAATATATTAATAGATATATATTATTAATAAAATATAATTTAGTGTGTGTGTGCATATGTGTATGTATATATATATATATAATTATTAATATACACTATCTAAAGGTGCTATTTACTGTATACTATATAAAAAACTAAATTTACTATTTAGTTAGCCTTTTTAACATATTATTATTATACAAAAATATTATTTACTATATACCCAGTCATATTATATAATTTATATAATTTAAATAATAAAAATAAATTGTCCATAGTTAATATATATTACTATTTTTAAAATACGAATACATTTTACTACTATCAATATAATAAATACATTTATTTTTTAAGTAATAAATCTATTTAAAAAAATATATACTGTAGAAAAGAATAGTATAGTAAAATAAAAAAAAAAAAAAAGGAAAAAATTATATATGTACGTGTGTGTGCATATATATGTATATATATAAATTACTTCAGTGTTTATATTTCATACCTAATGCATTAAAATGCACATATTTTCGGTGTAATCTAAGTATCCGAGTACGCTTTGTGGCTGTTGTACGTGTGTTGGGTAGAGGGATCCTGTACGAACATGTCTGTGTTAGACACTCAGGTCACAATAAGATGATGAATGTGGTTTTTAAGGCCCAAACTCTTCCTTATGTAAACTCAGAGACTGAGGGGGTAAAAATAGCCGTATTTCTCTCAGCACTGTTTACGTTGAGCAGGAGGAAACTTGCCCACATTATAAAAGTGCAGGTTGTTTCTGTCAGCCCGGCGTTATAAATCCAGCTCCGATTATACGCACAGGCTCTCCGCCAAACCTCAGGCTGAAGAATAGAGTGTCTCTTCAACATTTAATACACACCTGAGTGTGTTTCGACATTACAATCCTCCAGGTGTCTGCCGTTTTCTAGGAAACATTCATCTGGGGTTGTCAGCGGGACTGTAAGAGTGTTTAAAAGCGCCTGTCAGACGTATTGCTCTGCGTTATTCATGCGTTCATCACTAACCACTGAGTCTAATTTATCTGACACAGTTCATGGCAGGTATTAGATGATCTTAGGACAAGTTTAATCTCGTTTTAAATCACCAGAACTGTTTGTGTTTCCTCTGAAACTCTAGAGGAGCGTTTTCTAGTGACGTTTTCAATTCTCAGAAACCTCATTTGTTTAATTTATTCAAATGATTCATGGATAAAAGATGCACATGCACTTGACTTCAAGGATAATTCACACAAAAATGTCTAGCGTGTCTTGGAAGACTGATTTTTAGCTAATTTTGACCTAATTTTCAGTAAGTAACTTTATCTTTTATAGTGCACAAGTAATATGGACTACTTTTATCATGCATTAATGCTGCTTTTTGTTTATTTTGGAGCTTGACATTATTAAATATCTAAAAAAATGAAAAATGAAATGAGTTTATGGATAAAACAAGAAAAAAATACTGCCAGATTCACTTCATTCTAATATATTTTTCATAAATAGACAATGCTTTTTGTGCTTTTGCTTCAATAAAGCAAAAATAAAGGTATAACATCATAAATTATATTTATTAGAATATATTCCTAATTATATTTAATTAACAGTTAAAAAAAAAAAAAAAAACGAATAGTCATGTGGTAACCTAATAATCAGACAGAATACATAATTATATATATTATTATTTATAATTTATATATAAATAATGAAAAAAAAACACAAATATATAATTTACTTACAAAAACAAATAAACAGATAAAGTAATAAATTAGATAATAAGACAAAATAATACATCATGTTTATTATAGTATATTAAAAATGATATTAAAATTTTAAAAAATCATGTAATGCTAGCCTAAGAATAAAGCAAAAAGAATTGATCTTAGTCACTATATAGAATATTGCAGAAAAAAAACTTATATTACATTTAAAAAATTGTATTAATATTTCACAATTTAAAAATTCTAATGATAAATATTAATATTTATATATATATATATATATATACATAAATAATTTTATATAAATGATACAAATGATATATATATAATTATCTATCTATAATTTAAAAAACTATATATATATATATACTAATTTGTGTATTTATATATAAAAATTATATATATATATGTATAAATAGTAAATCATGTTTATTATAGTATATATATATATATATATATATATATATATATATATATGTACTATACATGAAAATATTAAAATATTAAAGATCAATTAATTAAAAAACAAATGTGTGTATATATATATATATATAGTAAATTATATTTATTGTAGTATATATATTTACTACACATAATATAATATACACTGTATATATAATATATACAGTGTTGATGATATTTATAATTTTATTCATATATATATATATATATATATATATATATATATATTTTTTTTTTTTTTAATGAATTTAAAATTCATGTATACCATGTATAATAAAAAATATATAAGGTATTAATAGTAAATTGTTTATTATAGTGTATATATAATATTTACTACACATAATATAATGTACACTGTATATGTAATATACACAGTATTGATGATATATATAATTTTATTTATTCTTATAAATATACAATTTGTATTATAGCATACATAATCCATACTATGCATAATATAATATACTGTATATATAATACTGTATATGCAGTGTTGAAGACCTATTCCTTTAATTGAATTGTTTACATCCATAGACTTCTATTTTTCCACATTCAGCTTTGTGCTTTTGCTGTAGAGCTACATCTTAATCTCTGCACCGAATCCAGAAAGATCTGCAGAAGTGAATTATCACTGACAGTGTGCGTTTGAGTCCAGGATGAGACTTTATCTGTGTCTGGGAAAGCGGCCACGCTGCTTACGTCCTCTTGAGGAATATATTTTCTGTGGTGTTGAGAGTCGTTTTCTCTCTCTCTCTTTCTCTTTCTCTTGTGCTTCAGTCTGTGTGGTAGGAAAAGGATTCGTAGTTATTTAGCTCATAGGTGTGAATTCTGTTTAGTGGACAGACTACAACAAATCATCAAAAGACTGGTGAGACTAAAGACACAGCACTTCTTTGTGTCCGTATACCGCAATAAACTTTACACCGTTTTGTTCTGAAACTTAGTAAATTACCTCATTGTCTGCTCCCTACATAGGCAGCTGCCTTCTAAGAAAGAGAACCTTATAAGTAACTGATTTGAAACGCTCTACACAAGCAGCAACATCAAGTGGAGCGATGTTGCTGGCACACACATTAAATGCGGGCTAAATGGTTTTAATATGTTATATACAAATATTGTTATATTGTTTTATTGATCCTTTGCAGCACTGAAACACTTGGATTGAATTAATTTTGTCTGCTATCTTAGATTAAATTTCTCCATACTTTTTCCGCTTTTCCAGTCTACTGCAATGCATTCTGGGATTGCCTTTTCCAGAAAGGATATATATTATACTGATTTATAACTGACTTATAAATAGGGAATAAAGAAGAGATTCTATCCACCTTATTTTTCCCATAAGAGTGGGTGCAGCCATTTGTACAATTTTTGTGTCTGGCTTCCGGTCTCATCCACTTCCAGCTATAATTAGCTGCACAAAAAGCTCGTTTTATTGCTTGATAATGTAAACTGGGGTGTCTTACCATATTGTTTTAATGTATTATCTTAATTATGAACACACTGGTTTGTAGTGCAAACTGTTTTACCGTTTACTGCACTTATTTCCCTATGGTGGATTATGAACCGGACGTCTAACACATTACCAGAAAACAGAATACAATTTTTTACAAAATATTTAAAATAATAGTATTAATTAATAAAAAATAATCAATTTGTTAATCATAGGTTTAAATATAAATATTACATTAAATTAATATTTTAATTATGAATTTTAATTTAGTATTTTTGTATAAATTATTTAAAATATTAATTAATTTAGTTAAATAATATAATCATACAACTATACAAAATCTAAAATAAAAAAAATTAATATACATTTTAATTTAGTATTTTTGTATAAAATATTTAAAATATTAATACTAATTATAAAAAATAAAATTTATATTAATAATATTAATTATAAAATATATATAATTACTATATATTTAATTAATTAATATCTAGTTAAATAATAATGTTAATATTAATTATTAAAAACTGTTAATTTACACACCATTTTACAAATAATATTATTATTTCAAAAGTATTATTACAATATTTACATAAGGTCTTAAATTGTTGCCTTACTGCAAATGTAGGAAGCTCACTAGATTTTTGAACAGATCAATTAAAATAACCTACATAATTAATGTCTCTTGCTTTTTTAAATAATATTAACATTAATTATTAAAAAAAAATGGTTGATTGTCAGATTTAATTATATATATATAAAAAATGTTAAAATATTATTATTATTATTAATAATAATAATAAAAATAACTAAAATATTTATAACTAAAAATATTTATATATTATAAAAAAAAATTGGTTAATTGTTTATTTAAACTATATATAATTATATATAATTTTTTCATTGTATATATCCAAAATATTATTATTATGAAAAATAACTCAAATATTTATAGATTTTAAAAAATTGGTTTAAATTTGAAAAATAATATTATTATTATAAAATGCATCAGTGTGCATCAGTGAGGTATCTGTGCAGGTGTTTTGGGTACGTACTGTGTACGATCTGTTTTCTTTGGGTCTCATGATTCTGTTGTTCCGCGTCTCTGATCTCTTCTCTGCAGATGTGCTGTGAGTGCTGTTTGCTCGGCCGGGCGGTCCAGGAGCAAGGTCTGTCATGTGACCTCACCCTCGCCGTGTGGTATCAGTGCGGTCTGGTGTCCCGGGCCTGTTGTGTGGACCGATCGCCCAACAGCGACGGGAAACCTACAAAGGGTGAGAACAAACAAACAAACAAACACAGCCTTATGATGGAAAAACACTTTCTTGCTGTTTTGAAAAAAAAAAAAAAGAGTTTGATTAATGATCAATGATGAATGCAGAAAAACTTCAGCAACATATGACTGTCAACATTCACAGATATAGTAAATTATAACAGACCAGGTCATTTACATATAATCTTAAAAGTACAGTAGCAAAACAGCCTGTTTAATTCCTAAGGCTCAGAGAGAGGGAGAAAATGGCAAAGAAAAACTAAATTACAACTTCTTATGCTGCAAAAATGTAGCTTTTATATAAGTAGCATTACAAGTAAATTCAGAAAGAAAATCAAATAATACATAAAATAAAATGCTTGTAATGGTTCTTAATAGCAAAAACAACCAACTTCTAATAATGCAAATGCATGAAAACGCATTTATATATAAATGCTGCTTATCATTCTAAATAATAATAATAATAATAATACAATTATATATAAAATAATAATAATCAAATATTATAAAATAATATTTTTTAAAAAAGAAATTTACTTTTACTTTTATTCTTTTATTCAGCAAGAATGTGTTAAATTGATAAAAAATAAAGCTAAAGTAAAGATAGTAAAGACTTATAATTATATAATTAATATAAAATATAAAATTAATTATTTAAATTATTTATATTTAAAAATATATTTTATGTATATATTTTTTTTGTAAAGTCTCATAATATGGAAAAAAAAATCCTAATGGTCCTTAAAGAAGTACTAAGTAATAATTCTTATAGAAAAATATATATAAAATATACAATATATATTTAAAAATATATATTTATTAAGCCTTTATGGTCCCTAAAGATTACTTTTCTTAATTAAAAATTTAAAATATAATTAATATAATGAAATATTATACTTGTATAATTCTCATAGAAAAATATATATAATATATACTTAAAAATATATATTTATTAAGTCTCATAATATATATAGAACAAATATATATATAAATGTATAATACATATTTAAAAATATGTATTATATATATATTTTTTAAGTCTCTTATTATGAAAAAGGTCATAAAACAATATTCAATTTCTTAATTAAAAATAATTAATATAATAATAAAATATTATAATTGTATAATTATTTTAGAAAAATATATACATATATATAATTTTAAAGTTTTATATATTATTTTTAAAGTCTCTTAATATGAAGAGGGAGAGAATGTTTTCTTATATTTACCCCTAGTTTTTGTCTCATTAATATAACTTATTTTTGTCTGGCGTGAAGCAGTTAAAGACGAGCTCTTCTGCCCTCTAGTGCTCATGAACTGACATCTCCACAGACGACGTCACACTCCGACCACTTCACCGCTAATTCATAACACATTAATTCAATTTATGTTTCAAAATTACAGACTTACAGCCATCACAGGGTGATGCACAGAACACAGATGATCAATGCAAAGGTAAGCAGAACTTTATAGTCCTATAAACACATAATCAAATGCATCTGATAAATATATCACAGATTTTCAGTACCTGCGTGTTCATGTATGGATTGTTTGTGCTGTTTGTGTTTCATCAAAGCTGTCGGCTGCTCTCAGCATTGTCTTAATGGGACTTGTGTCTGTTTGGAGGGATACAAGCTGAAGGCGGATGCAAAAACCTGTGAAGGTCAGTAAATGTGCATTTAATAAACCTCGAAATGGATTTTAATACGGTAATACGTTAGTCTGAGGGATCGACTGAATCTGTGTGTGTGTGCAGACATCAACGAGTGTTTGCTGGGCTCTCATCACTGTCGCGTGGGCGAACGCTGCATCAACACGCTGGGCTCGTATCGCTGTCAGAGAGTCATCAGCTGCGGGACGGGATACGAGCTCACCGACAACAACAAGTGTGAAGGTCAGACACACACACACACACACACATATTCATAAACTACTGGGGCTGCATGATTCGGGAAGAAATCTGATTGTGATTTTTCTGGTAAAAATCATGATTGTATTTTAAAATACAGTAAAAATTCTCTAGGTTTAATGTGTTTGTTTGTAGGACTGCACAATTTGGCTTAAAATTGCGTGATTATATATATAATATGAGTATAGAGTAATATTTATTTTTTTAAATAAGAAATAATGAATGAAATCATTTTTAAAAAAAGGAATTAAAAGTTGAATAAAGTAGTAGAAACCTTTTTAGGAACTTTTTTTTAGGATAAGAAATATAATTGGGATTCTCTGGTTTAAAAAATTGTGATTGTGGTTAAAAACAAAAAAAAAAAAACAAAAACAAAAAAAAACAAAACCGAAACAACCCCTCCAGGCTGGGCTGCATAATTTGGTCAACAAAAATGTGTGATTATACATACATATATATATATATATATATATATATATATATAATTACTATTATAAAACAATAATACTAAAATGTAAAAAAAAAAAAAACAAGGTTTAATTTTTGTTTGTAGTGCTGCATAATTTGGTTAAAAATGTTGTGATTATATATCAATATTTTATAAAATAATAATAATAATAATTACTACAATAATAATAATAATAATAATAATAATAATAATAATAATAATGTATTGTGTTTGTAGGGATGCATGATTTATCTTTTTTTTTTTTTAAATATATCAGTATTCTATAAAATAATGATAATAATAATAATAATAATAATTTGGAATAATACATAAAATGTATTATGATGAATATTATGACATTATTATGATGATTAAAAAATGATTAAAAAAAAATAACTATTACTATTGGAATAACTAATAGCATTTTTCCCCGATAATTATTATTATTAAAATAATAATAATAATAATAATAATAATACAATTATTATTTTAGAACAATAATAATAAAATATTATTAATAATAACAATAAAATAAATACAATAATAATAATAATAATAATAATAATAATAATAATAATAATAATAATAATAATAATTTAATGTGTTTGTAGGGCTACATGATTTATCCAAAAATAAAAGTATTTTATAATAATAATTAGAATATTATTAAATAATTATAATATTAATAATAATAATAATAATAATAATTTTGAATAATACATAAAATGTATTATAATGATTATTATGACATTATTATTATTATGCTTATAAAATTATTGAACAAAAATTGCATTTTTCCTGATAAAAATATAATAATAATAATGATAATAATGATAATAATTATTTATGTATTTTATATAATTTCTTAATGATATTTTTATAATGTTAAAATAATTTAATAATAATAAATAATAATAATAGTTGATTATTATTACTAAATAACATTAAAACATAACTACAACTACTGTTATTATGACATTATCATTATGATTATTATGATTATAAAACTATGAAACAAAATAACTATTACTATTGGAATATCTAATAGCATTTTTTCCTGAAAAAAATATAATAATAATAATAACAATAATAATAATAATAATAATAATAATAATAATAATAATAACAACAACAAAAACAACAACAACATAATTTATTTATGTATTTTATATAATTTCTTAATTATATTTTTTATATTTAAATAATTTACTACTAATAATTGATTATTATTACTAAACAATGTTATTAAACAAAACTATGACCATTTAACTATGACTACTGTAATATGTTACAGTAAAATATGAAATTGAAGTAAATAATTCACTGTAACAGATTGATAACATTTGATTTGATAATCAAACTAGTCCATATCGCATTCAATTCAATGTGCAGGCCTTTAAACTGTACGCCATATATCAGTTATTTACATTAAGTTTCCTTAATAATAATAATAATAATAAATAGCACAGCTGTAATTCACATGTATGATAACTGTAGTGTCCTGTTTGCTGTTTCAGACATTGATGAGTGTGAAACTGGCACTCATAACTGCGCAGCCGAACTGGAGTGTCAGAACACAGCCGGCTCGTTCCGCTGCCGTCCCAAAGTGCAGTGCGGCGTGGGATTCATTCAGGACGCTCTCGGGAGCTGCATCGGTGAGACAGAGACTACCACACGAGCTGCCAAACTTCAGCAGTGTCTGTAACATCACAGCCCGTAACGTTTCCTTTGTGTGCGACAGATATAAACGAGTGTTTGAGCGTGACGGGACCGTGTCCGTCGGGTCACATGTGCTTCAACACGGTCGGCTCCTACACCTGCCAGAGACACTCGGTGACCTGTGGACGTGGATACCATCTGAACGTCGACGGCACTCGCTGCGTGGGTACGGAAACTGATCACAGTCACATGAAACGTGCTTAACGTGCAATTAGAAACGTTTCATTCAGAAACGCATTGTGTTTTTGATGCAGGAGCACCACATAAGCAACATGGTAAGTGGTCGATGTATATATATCATTTGTTTTTTCTGTGTGCGTGTCAGATATCGACGAGTGCGCGGGGCCTGATAACTCCTGTGACGGTCACGGCTGTATTAATCTGGTGGGTTCGTACCGCTGCGAATGCAGGGCCGGCTTCATCTTCAACAGCATTAGCAGATCCTGTGAAGGTGAGTGCTGTGGGGTAGCGTGTGTGTTTATTTTTTTAGAATTTATTTTATAAAGTTAAATGATAGATATTATATATAAAATATTAATTTAATTAAATGGACTTTGCATTAACTGTAATGTTTATCATACCTTTTTTAAATGCAACCGAATATGAACAAATAAAATAAAATATGTAGTTAATTTTAATAATATTAATAATAATAATAATAATTTTTCTTCTTATTATTATTATTATATTTATTTTAATAAAATTAATATAATTACATTTTCACTGTGTTAAAAGCAGCATTTCCACTGAATATGAAAAATATATATTTTAAATATTTTAAATTAGATAAGGAATGTTTAAAAATTCAGTTATATCATTATAAAATATTACAATAATAATATTAAATATAATATAATATAACATAATATAATAATAAAATTGAATAATAATAATAATAATAATAATAATAAATATTCTTATTTAATCAATTATATAATTATAAATAAAAATAATGCTAATAGGAAAGTTTAAAATTCAAATTATATTAATATGATAATAAAAGTACTAGTAGTAGTAGTAATAATAATAATAATAATAATAATAATAATAATAATAATAAAATCCATTTTTAATCAAATTATGCTATTATAAGTAATAATATTAAAAGAATGCTAATAGGAATGTTTCAAAATTCAAATTACAATAATAGTAATATACATTTTTAATGTAATTATATAATTATAAGTAATAATATTAAAATAATGCTAATAGGAATGTTTAAAAATTCTAATAATAATAATAATACAATTAATTATACATTTTTAATCAAATTTAATAATTATAAATAATAATATTAAAATAATTAAAAATGTAATTTAATTTAATTTATCATAAAATATCATAAAATATTAAAATAATAATACTAAATATCAAATAATAATAAAAATCGAATAATAATAATAATATTATTATTATTATTATTAAATACACATTTTTAATCATTATATGATTATAAATAATAATATTAAAATATAATTAGTAATGATAAATTTTTTTATAAACTTATATAATTACAAGTAATAATCTTAATGTTAATAGGAATGTTTAAATTTAAATTATGTAAATATGATGATGATAACAGTAATAATAATAATATACATTTTTTTTATCAAGTTATATAACAAATAAATGATAATAAATAATATTAATAATAATAATAAAATTACATATACATTTTTAATCAAATTATGTATTTATAAATAATAATATTAAAATAATGCTAATAGGAATGATTATTATGTCATAAAATAATATTAAAATAATAATACAAATAATATAAAAAAAAAATCTAAAAATAATAATAATATTAAATATACATATTTAATCAAATTATATGATTATAAATAATAATATTAAAATAATACTAGTAATAATAATTTTTAAAAATATTTAAATTATCAAGGTTAAAGGTTAAAATGTACCTGTTGATCTGTATGCCATATTTCTTTCTCTGGAACGCCAGACATCAATGAATGCAGGAATTATCCGGGCCGTCTGTGTGCGCACAAGTGTGAAAACATCCTGGGCTCCTACAAGTGCAGCTGCACCACCGGCTTCAAGCTGGCCGACGACGGCAGGAACTGCGACGGTACAGGAAAACCAATATAAACACCTAATAATCAACTCTTCACTCTCATTCAGTCTTCATTCATTCACTAACCTGTGCTTTATCCAGACCTCAATGAATGCGAGAGCAACCCGTGCAGTCAGGAGTGCGCCAACGTCTACGGCTCCTACCAGTGTTACTGCCGCCGCGGTTATCAGCTGAGCGACGTGGACGGGATCACCTGTGAAGGTAAGTGGCTGATTGCTCTCGTTCGCTGTCAAACGCCAGTATGTGCACAATGGAGGAAATAACTGTCATGTTTGTTTTGTTTTTTTTTCAGACATCGATGAGTGCGCGCTGCCCACCGGTGGACACATCTGCTCTTACCGCTGTCACAACACGCCGGGGAGCTTCCACTGCACCTGTCCCGCCACAGGATACGCCCTTGCCCCCAACGGACGCAGCTGCCAGGGTCAGAAACACAATACTATGAGAATCAGGGCATCTCAACTAACTAAAACTTAAAAAACAAAAAAAAAAAACCACATTTGCAGTACTTGACTTAAAATAAAAGTTAACCCCCCAAAAATAAGTAAATGAATAAATACAATTTAAATAAAATAATAAAAAAAAAAACATTGCAGTACTTGACATAAACATTAACCGAAATAAATAAATAAATGTAATTAAAATTTAAATACAATTAAAACAATAATAAAAAAAAAAAAACATTTGCAGTACTTCACATATATAAAGGTCAACCAAAATAAATAAATTAATTAATAAAAAAAAATGCAATTACACAAAAATTAAAACAATAAAAAACATTTGCAGTACTTGACATAAAAAAACATTAACCGAAATAAATAAATAATAAATAAATAAATAAACAAATAAATAAAATGTAAAAATGTAAAAATAAATACAATTTAAATAAAATGAAAACAAAAAAACATTGCAGTACTTGACATAAAATAAATATGAACTGAAATAAATAAATAAAAAGTAAATAAGTAAGTTTACAAATAAATAAATAAATAAAATTTAAATAAAATTAAAACACAAAAACATTGCAGTACTTGACATAAACATTAGCAGAAATAAATAAATAGATAAATAAATAAATGTCATTAAAATTTAAATACAGTTAAAACAATAAAAGAAACATTTGCAGTACTTCACATAAATAAAGGTCAACCAAAATAAATAAATTAATTAATTAATTAATAAAATGTAATTACACAAAAATTAAAACAATAAAAAACATTTGTAGTACTTGACATAAAAAACATTAACCGAAATAATTAAATAATAAGTAAATAAATAAGTAAACAAATAAACAAACAAATAAATACCATTTTAATAAAATGAAAACAAAAAAACATTGCAGTACTTGACATAAAATAAATATGAACCGAAATAAATAAATAAAAAGTAAATAAATAAGTAAACAAATAAATAAATAAAATTTAAATAAAATTAAAACAAAAAAACATTGCAGTACTTGACATAAACATTAACCGAAATAAATAAATAAATGTAATTAAAATTTAAATAATAATAAAAAAATGTTCTTATGACAATAATTACATCTCAAAACCAGAGTTATTACAGGTAATGAGTTGTTTTGAGATGTCATGATGAAATAAATTAAATAAAATAAAATTATTATTATAAAAACATTTTCAGTATTTGAAATAAAATAAACATTACCTGAAATAAAATATTCTAAAATAAAATTAATATTATAAAACCATTTTCAGTACTTGCAATAAAATATTTAAAAAAAAAAAAAAATTGTATTTTATATCATCCAGACATTTTTTATTTTTGTTTAGTTTAACTTGATGTACTGAAAAAATAAAATGAAAATTTAAATGTATAAAAACAAAATGTAAAAAAAAAATATATGAAAATGACAAAAACACACAAATAATTTATTTTCTTAATTTTTTATGCATGCTTTGAAATGCAACCTTAAAGGCACTATAAATACAGTTATTATAATAATACAGTTATAATTAAACTCTAATTCAAAATCTTAAAAACTGGAAAAGTTAAAAAAAAAAGAAAAAAGTATATCAATAATACTAAAACAACACTAAAACTCTAAAGCTTAACATTTCATAAATGAAAATACAAAAATAATATGCTCTAATATATTATTTAACATCAGTATTTTTTTATTAAACCACTTTATCTTGTGGCATCAGCCTTCAACTATAGTAAAATCACTGAAAAGTGTCTAGGCTATCATCAATGGTGATGTGTTTTGTTTTTTTGTCGCACAGATATCGATGAGTGTGTAACCGGTACTCACGGCTGCACCGAATCCGAGAGCTGCTTCAACATTCAGGGCGGATATAAATGCCTGAACTTCGCTTGTCCGCCGAACTACAGACGCTCAGGAGACACGTAAGTGAAGTGAACATAAAAACTACTTTCAACAAGAACAAATGCAGGGTGGAGCTTGATTTCATACTGTGGGAAATACAAAAACTATTCTGACTTGAATGTTTGTCATATTGTGAGTCAGTGCACCGTTCTCAAAGTTCAAACTTCTTTTTCAAATGCAATATTTCCACCAAATATGAACAAATAAAATACATTTTTAATTTTCAATAAAAATGTATTTTATTTTTAGTATATAAATACATAATATGAAAATTGTGTATTATATATATTTATAAATATATATATATATATATATATATATATATGTGTGTGTGTGTGTGTGTGTAAAATGCACCAATTAAAACATAATACACAAATATATAAAAATATATAATGTATTTTCAAAAAATTAAACATATGTAGTTTAAAAAAATAATTCTGTATAATTATAAAAATATAATTATACATATAATTTTAAGTAATTTACAAATATTATTAATGCATCAACATTTCCACTGAATTTAAACAAATACAATAAAAATTGTATAAGAATATTATAATTATATAGTAATATCCAAATAAATAAATTAGAAATACATTTACAAATATTCTTTTATTTTTTTAAGTATACAAATATATAATATGCAAATTGTGTGTATATATATATATATATATATATATATATATATATATATATATATATGAAACTTATTTTAACAAATTACAAAAACAGTTAAAACATACAAATATATAAAAATATAATGTAATATATATATATATATATATATATATATATATATATATATATATATATATATATATAAAATCAAATACAGTAAAAATTATATAATACTATTATATAATTATGTAATATATGATATTCTATAATTATATAAAAATATCCTTTTTTGATTTTTGTTTATATATATCCAAAATGTGTGAATATATATATATATATATATATATATATATATATATATATATATATGTATGAACCTTATTCATTTTAATTACAA
This sequence comes from Cirrhinus mrigala, assembly GCA_036247105.1. Taxonomy (NCBI): domain Eukaryota; kingdom Metazoa; phylum Chordata; class Actinopteri; order Cypriniformes; family Cyprinidae; genus Cirrhinus; species Cirrhinus mrigala. The sequence continues at coordinate 19,052,776 of CM070031.1, read as the reverse complement.
AAACATTTAAAACATACAAATATATAAACTAGAAAATAAAATTAAATATATGCAATTTTTTTTAAATAAATTATATATACATATATTATAATTAGAAAAAAATTAAATAATATATATATATATATATATATATATATATATATATATATATATAATTTAGAAATATTTTAATGCATAATAATATTATATAACTGTATAAAAATATCCAAATACATAAAATAGAAATTTATTTATAATGTATTATATTATATATATAATACATTATAAATAAATTCTTGCATATATATATATATATATATATATTTTTTAATAAAAATATTATATATAAATATATAATATGCAAATTGTGTCTATATACATATATTTAAAATTTAGTTTTTTTTTTTTTAAATACAAAAACAAATAAAACATCAAATATATAAAAATATAATTTATTTTCATAAAATTAAATATATACATGCAACTTTGGTTAAAACTAAATTATATATATAATATATACACACACACACACACATATAGATATTTCATATAATTTTAATATATAACTTTTTTATTAAATAAAATATGTCGAAAATCTTGGTTGCTACAGTATATGGTTAAGGAGTTCACATATAGCTGAAATAATGCAGGTAGGTTTAGATATGAGAAGTGGGGTTTCTAACTGATCTGCTGGTCACATTGTGCATGAACGTTGCATCCAAGACGGCTGCAGAAGCAATGCATGAATAGTGCACAGAGTTTGATTAATACACGTTTTATGTTTTGCAAGTCTTGCCAGAGAAAATTTCCCATTAATGCCCACTTACCCATTTGTTTTCTCCATATGGATTCCAAAAAAAAAAGATTTCTAAGACCAAACCAAGCTGAGATGAAACGCAACATCATCAGTTTCGGCACCTCTATGGAGAAAATCAATGGAATGCATCAATCTGTGATGTCACTGCGAATGCTCCTCCCCCTCCGACAAACCCCGCCCCCCCTAAAATCACACACTTTTCCGCATGTGGCGCACCGCACCGTTCTAACCCCTCTCTTTTCTCTCTTTCCCCCCGTTTGTCTTCTCGCAGTCGCTGTGAGCGCTTGCCTTGTAATCAGACTAGCGAGTGTCTGGCCTTGCCTGTGAGAATTACCTACTACCACCTGACATTCCCCACCAAAATCCCCATTCCCACCAACATCTTCCGCATGGGCCCGTCCAACTCGGCGCTCGGGGACGACATCGAGGTGGCCATCGTGGACGGTAACGAGGGAGGCTACTTCGCCGCCAAACGCGTGGACCACGGCGGCGTCCTGGTGGTCCAGAAACCCATCACGCTTCCTCAGGACTTTGAAATCTCTCTAGAGATGAAACTTAGCCGATTCGGACACCTAAGCGTTTACCTCTTCAAGATTCGCTTGTTCGTAACCCCGGACGAGCTCAGCAACACCATCACCGAATGAAACCCGATTAGCAGAATGCTTGATTAGCTGCTTTTAAAGCACCACTTCATAACACTTGGGTCTCTCGTCTAATGTTGCCTTCAAGTCCTTCTGGAAAAAAAAAAAAAAAAAAAAAAAATCACACTTATACTAACTGGAAAATGAAAATAAAAAGCACTGCGCTTTTTTTTTATTTGAAACATATAAAAATACATATGAAAAATTTGCACTAGATGAAAATTAGAAATGTTGCCTTGGAATAAGTTTAAATTGAACCAAAAGACTGAACCAAAACAATATAAAAGGCAATATAAAAAAAATGAACAAAATTACTAAAATTGTAACTAAAATTAAAATTAATTAAAATTTAAAAGAAAAGCTAATGTTTTTAAAAAATTCAAATATAAAAGCTAATGTTTTTAAAAAACTTAAAATATCATAATAATTAAAAAAAAAAAAATTGGTAGAATATGCACAAAGAAGTTACCAAAAAACAAAAAAAACAGATTTTCAGTAAAATATGCATAGAGAGTGGTTAAAAATGTGTAATAAATAAATTAAAAGTAAAATATGCACATCAATTGGTAAAATACAAAGATTTTCAATAAAATATGCACAGTGGTTTACAATACGTGTAAAAAAAAAAAAAAACCTTTGAAATATGCATATGAAATGGTTAAAAAAATATGTAAGTAATTTTCACTAAAACATGCATATATAACATATATAAATTATGCATATATGAACCGCAAAAACTTGCCAAAAAAAACAGATTTCCAGGAAAGAGAGTGGTTTAAAAAATTGCAATAAATTAAAAGTAAAATATGCACATTAATTGGTGAAATACAAAGACTTTCAATAAAATATGCACAGTGGTTAAAAAATTCACAATAAATGTATAAAAAAAATCTTTGAAATATGCATATAAAATGGTTTAAAAAAATCTGTCAGTAATTTTCACTAAAACATACATATACGGAATATATAAATTACGCATATATGAATTGCAAAAACATTGTCAGTAAAATATGAACAAAGTGCATAAAAAAGCATAATAAATCATAAAAAAAAATACTGTTTGTAAAATATGCACATCAACTGGTTAAAAAAAACTTAATAAATGTAAAAATCAATTTCTTTGAAACATGCATATGGTTAAAAAATATTTTAGTCAATTTCAGTAAAACATGCATGCATAATGCCAAAATGGCAACAGATAAAAAATATGCAATAAATGTACAAAAAATGGTTAAATTAGCACATCAAGCGCATAAAAATTGCAATACTTTCAACAATTTTCAGTAAAGTATGCACAAAGTTGTAGAACACTTTTTTAATTAATTTAAAAAAAAAAAAAAATTCAGTACAGTGTGCACAATACATTTAAAAAAATGTGTATTTCCAATAAAATATGCACACAATGAATTAAAATGCAATAAATGTAAAAGATTTCAGTTATATTAGCACATCTAGTGCATAAAAAATTACAATACTTTTTAGTAAAGTATGCACAAAGTAGAAAAAAGAAAAATTGTAATTAATTGAAAAATATATTTTCAGTAAAATGTGCGCATGAAGAGGTTACAAAGTTGCCAAAAAAAAAAAGGTCGGTAAATAATGCACAGTGGTTAAAAAATTCACAATTAATGTATAAAAATTCTTTGAAATATGCATATAAAGTGGTTAAAAAAAATCTTTCAGTAATTTTCAGTAAAACATGCATATATAGTGTCAAATGTTGCAATAGATTAAAAATCATTTTCAGTAAAACATGCACAAAGTGATTAAAAAATGCAATAAATGCAAAAAGATCAGTTAAATTAGCACATCAAGTGCATAAGGAATTGCAATACTTGTGCTTTTTTTTTTACTTTAAAAATATATTTTCAGTAAAATGTGCACAAAGTGATAAAAAAATTGCAAAAAAATGTCAGTAAAATATGCACAAAGTGGTTTAAAAATGCAATAAATAAATAAAAAGAATTTTCATAAAATTTGCACATCAATTGCTTAAAAAATCTTAATAAATCTAAAAATGTAAAAAAAAAAAAAATGTTATTTTAATCTTTTCAGTTATGCAATTTTCAGTAAAACATGCATATATAGTGTCAAAAATTGCAATAGATTAAAAATCATTTTCCGTAAAATATGCAAAGAATGATAAAAATGCAATAAATGTAAAAAAAACCCAGTTAAATTAGCACATCAAATGCATAAAAAAATGTGCAATACTTATTTTGTTTATTTAAAAAAATATATTTTCAGTAAATGTGCACATGAAGTGGTTAAAAAATTGCAAAAAAAGTCAGTAAAATATGCACAAAGTGGTTTTAAAATGCAATAAATTAGAAAAAAGATTTTCGTAAAATATGCACATCAGTTGCTTAAAAAAATCTTAAGAAATGTAAAAAATTTTCTTTCTAAAATCTGTAAAATATGCACAAAGTGGTTTAAAAATCCAATAAAAATGTACAATATGCACATCAACTGGTTAAAAGTCTTAATGTAAAAAAAATAGTTTCAAGTCAAATATGCACATGAAGTGGTTAAAAAACGAGTTAAATATGCATATATATAGTGTCAGAAATTGCAATTAACTTAAAAAAAAAAATTGGTAAAATATACACAGTGGTTTATAAAAATGTAATAAGAAAATCAGTTAAATTAGCGCACCAAGTGGTTAAAAAATTGCAACGCATTTAAAAATGTTCAGTAAAATATGTACATAAAATGGCAGAAATGAATCCCTGAAAAAAAAATGCTTTTCACATTTCACTCAATGTATAGTTCAGTCATCACACAGTAAAATAAAAAGCCACAAACGCAGAATTGTTCATTCAAAGATCCCTTACAACATTATATGATCACTTATAACCATGATACCAATTGAGACTTGAAGGCAACATTATTCTAGAGACGCAGGACTTCAGCGTAACGACAGAATATGACCTGGGGTGAAACTGTTCATGTATCAGAACCTGCTGTTTATTATATACTGTAGTCTGTGACTGAAGCTCAAACTGTGATCAATGTGAGACGTCTGCATGTCCTGAGCCACTAGATGGCGCTTTTAGGCAAAGCAAATCAACTGGAGTCAAAATCAATATATCCTTAGACTTTTTCTTTTTATTATTCTATTATTTTTAGTCCTTCATTTTCTAATAAAATTTTACTGACTGTAGCACTGTTGGATGTATTTTTAAAAAATATATACATTTATGGCTATAGATAGGTCGATATATCTTTATTTATTTTTCTTTGACTTTTTTGTGTGAAGAAGTGACAGGAAATGAAACGGAACGCGGGAACGCCAGTCGGAAAATGACTGCGTCGCCCACACATGTGCACGATTTTATTAACATTTAATTAGTCATGTAGCTAGCATCCATTAATCATTTAAGCGGTTAGCCGGATAATTAGCCAGGCATGTGAACTCTTTAGCCTGTATTTAAAGGCTACATTAGCCGCTAATCCACCAACATACAACCAGAATCAGACGGACTGATCTGACGACGTTCAGCTTTGAGGAGAAAACCGCTGGTGAGCTCTGAAAGATGCTAACTGCTAGTTTAAACGCGGTCATGCTAGTGCTAAGACATTGTAAATCAGGGGCTAGACAGGATAAATCTTGTATTTGCTACACATGCTCTTTTGAAGCTAATAAATCCACTTCATGCTGCTTTAATAATTTATCTTGCTATGGAAAAAAAGTGAGCGCACTGAAAATCATATACGTGTGAATTTGGTAATTGGGGAATATTAGTCGATATTAGCAAGAAAAGAGGAAAGCTAGACTGGATAAAATCACTAGAGCAAAGCTAATGTGTTGCCTCTTTTTATGGCCAATTACTTGTATAATCGCTGATATTAAAATTGTAAAACACTCATTTTATTGCTTTATTTAGACAAACAGATTTTTTTATTACAATTATTATTTGTATAATATTATTAATTAATTAATTAATTAGATTTTGTCTAATAAATCAATTAAAAATAATTTTAGTGTTTTATTTAAGAGAAACAATTTTAAACTTACACTTTGTGGTGAAAAAAATAAAAATTGTACATTTTATTTTAGACTTTTATTTTAGTCTAAAATTTTAAACTTACATTATGTATTAAAATTATTAAAACTATAATATTTTGTCTTAATAAATTAATAAAAATCTAATTTGTGTTTTATTTTTAACAAAATATAGGAAACATTTAAACTTTTTACATTTTGCATTAATAAATTAAATTTTGTATTTATATTAAAACTTTGCCTAAATAAATTCATTAAAAGCTAATAAATTGAATATGAAGTGGTTAGTTAGTAAAATATGCACACAGTGGTTTAAAGATTTTCTAAAAATAAATAAATAGATTCATTAAAACATGCACATACAGTGGGTAAAAATATCATAATTAATTAATTAAAAAATAATTAAGCAAAAATTTTAAAAGCGGTTTACAAAAAAAAAACGATCATATTTTGTCAAGAAAATATGCACAGAGAGTGGTTAAAAAATTGCAAAAAATGTGTTAAAAATGTTTTTTAAATTAAAATGTTAATCAATTGGAAGAATAATTTTAATTTTAATAAATTTTAATAATAATTTGATTTTAATTTTAATAAGATTTTAAGTAAAATTTGCACAGTAATTAAAAATGTGCAATAAATGTAAAAAAAATATATATATATATTTGAAAATTGCATTTGAAGTGGTTAATCTTTTAGTAATTTTCAGTAAAACATGCAAATGTAGTGTAAAAACTTGCAATAAATTAAAATTCAAAACTTTTTCAGTACAATTTGGTTAAATGAATAAAATAAGAATACATAAAAAAATTATATATATATATATATATATATATATATATATATATATATATATATATATATATATATATATTTGTTAAACATCTCACATCGATTGGTTAATTTTTTTAAATAAATGTAAACAAATAGATTTTCAGTTAACAAATGTAAAAGAAAAAAAAAGTTTTATGTGAAGTATGCACAAACTGGTTAAAAAATCGTAATAAATTATACATTAATGATTTTCAGTAAAAAAAACGCATATATAGTGTCAAAAATAGCAATAAATAATAATCACTTCAGTAAAATATACACAAAGTAGTTTATAAAAATGCAATAAATGAAAAAATAAATCAGTTTTTAAAGGAAAAAAAATTGTAAAATTCTAAACGTTTTGTATTAATATTATTAAACAATTTTTTTGTCTAAATAAGTTAATTTGTATTTTATTTTTGACAAAATATTGAACTATTTTAAGTGTACATATTGTATAAAATGATTAAAATTGTATATTCTGTCTAAATACAAAATTAATTTTAGTAACCAAATTTAGTAAAATATACAAACACAACAAATAAAAAAATCAGTTTTGTTTATATAACAAACAACAATATCCTAAAATATTTACAATTTTTTTTGTATTAAAATAACATAAAATAAAAATAAATTAATAAATAAATTAAAGAGTTTTGATAAAATATTGAACAATTTTAACATTTTATTTTGGATTGCAATGAATAAAAAAAATAAAAAAAACCTAAAATAAAACATTTCCTGGTGCAGGAAAACCCCCGTAATATTACGTGTAATGAATGAATTTAAGTGTTGTGTTTTAAACACATTTTCAACTTTTTCCCCTCAAATTATGCTGGATTGGATTCCAATTAGAGGAATTGAGCTAGGTGGTGTTTCTTTGGTTTTCTGTTGCTCTTTTCGTGTCTCTCTCTCTCTCTCTCACACACACACACACACACACACACTTTCTGACAGTGAATTATGGGATTCTGGTCTTTGGACAGTGGTCTGAACAATTTGTGGCTCAGCTACATGGCCGCCGTGCACCGAGAAATGATGGGCCGCAGTGTTTGTGTTGGTTTGCTATCAAGACACTGACTATAAATAATAATTACCAGAGAGAAAAAGAAGAAGTTTCTGCTTGACCAGAAACACGGCCCGTCCAAAAGCCATGTTTTTCCCCTCAAGTCACACGTCGGGATTTGACATTCGGGCCCACGTGACGCTAGCTTTGATGTTAGCCGAGAGCTCTGGCCGCTTGATTTGTGCCGTTCGCCCCTCTTTCTCCGTGTCGTGCACAAGTTGGGTATTATAAGCAGGGAGAACATTTTGTGGCTTTGGCTCAGGCCTAAGCTAAACGTGGACCCACCCGCTAATTGCTAATTACAGGTCCGTGCCCAGCGGTGGCTTGACTTCTCTGTCAGGGGCTTCTCTCCTCTCGGCCGTAACCTGATCTGAGCTTTGGGGTTTCGCTGCAGCTCCTGCATCCCATCAAAGGGGGAACTAATCACGGCACGTCTGCAGGAGCAGATGCATCCCGAGCACACTTCGCCACAGCCGTTCGCTATTAAAATATTGATCACTGGCCATGTTATCTATAACGTTTTGTCTAAATAAGTTAAAAATACAAATTTCCATTTTCCTTTTTTATTAACAGTATTAATTTTATAATATTTTCTGTAAATTAATAAACTAAATCCAGTGTTTCATTTTACACTAGAAATTTTAAACATGTCAATCTTAAAATTTTTAATTCAATTACTAAAAATATATTTTGTTTATAACTAATTTTAGTGTTTTGTTTTTATTTAGTATTAATTTAGTATATATATATTTGTAATAATTCTGTATTAAAATTAGTGAATTTACATTCACTTGTTTTTCATTAAAATATTGATTTAAATTATATTTTAAATAAATTAAAGCAAATTTGTATTTATTTATATTAAACAGAATATTGTAAATTTCCAAACTTATATATTTTTTTATTAATATGATTAAGATTGTACATTTCTTGTATAAATAAATTAACAAAAATCTAATTTTACTGTTTCATGTTTGACAAAATATTGTAAAAAAAAAAAAATAATAAAAAAATAAAATTTTGTATTGAATTCATTAAAACACATTTTGTTTATAACTATTTTTAGTGTTTTATTTAGTATTAATTTAGTATATATATTTAGTAATAAGTCTGTATTAAAATTAGATTTATAATATTTATTTTGTGTAAATTAATTGTAGTGTTTTTAATTTATATTTATATGTTTTCATTAAAATATTAATTTAAATTATATTTTTATAAATGAAAAGCTAAAAATCTAAATAATGTAACCTTAAATGTTGTTTTATTTTTTATTTAGACAAAATAGTATGTAATTGATATTTAATTTTGTATTCAATTATTAAAACTGCATTTTACTTTTGTTTTGTTTGTTTTATTTATTTTTTATTTTTTTGGCAAAATGTTACATTTTGTATTAAATGTATTATATTTTATTTAGAACTAATTAGTTTTATTTTTATTCAAAACTATTTTCATAATTTAAAATTTTGCATTAAAACGATTAAACTTTATAAATTATTTCTCAAAATATTATAAAATTGTATTATTTAGAACTGCTTAAAATGTTACAAGTGAATTTAGACAAGAGTATAATATAGTATATATATTCTTTTTGCCTAAAATGACATTTAAATGATTTGTGTCTTAAATAATGTATAAATGTAAGTGAGCATTTAATGTCAGTAATCTAAATACATACCGCAATATTGACCAATACCAAATAAATAAAAAAATGCAATGAGAATAACGCAGGAGAAACAATCGGATATCGAAGAGATCTGGTTTGCGAGTCTCCAAAGTCTGTGTTTGATTACCCAAATGTAGCTTTAAATAAAGTCAGAGTTGTCTTGTCAGGACATTCAGGATTTAAAGCTCCCTCGTTCCATAAATTCCACAGAGATTTTGGGATACCGAAGCGGGAATGCTCAGCTAAACCAAACATTTTTTCGGAAAAAGTTTTACATCAATGTCACAACTGCGAAAAAGCATCAAAAAAACCATGAGTGGCTAACAGGAAACTCGACCACCAATTCTCTTGTGGTGTGATTCTTGGCCTCGCGTCGTCTTCTGTTCTGATTTTTACCCCCTAAAAACCTGATTGTTTGTGTTATGAGCTCCATATTAAGAACGGCCAGTGTATTTGTGCAAATAATATTTATACAGTAAAGGTTTCACCCGCCCGCTGGGTGCTTGGTTCTGTGGTGGGTTCTGCTGGAAAGCGTCCGGTCGTTGGAGAGCTTCGACTGTGAAGGAAGATTATTTTACCCAGTCATCACCAGAGATCACGGCCTGTTTGCTCGACTCGTCTCACAATGGGCCCTACTGTGTTTGGAGCGCTTTGGCATTTTAGCGTGTCGTCATTGAGAACGGTGCCGACAGGGGGAAACCGAATCCTGCATCATTAGCATGTATATTTCTCTGGCAGAGCCCAGAAGGAGCTGACATGCAGCTCAGGACAAAGGTCAGTGGCTTGGTTCTGGTTCAGACGTTTGTGTTGTCTTCCTCCAGCAGGCCGAGGGTCGATCGTGCCGACATCATCCGGTGTGTGAAGTCCTGCCAGCCCAACGACATCTCCTGCATGCTCAACCCCATCCTCTCCATCTCGCACACGGCCATCTCGCTTCCCACCTTCAGAGAATTCAACAAACCAGAAGGTACGGCCGCAATTTCCATTTCTATCAATGACTTTTCAATTTAAACGTAAATATACGACGCAAACGTGGTGCTTTTGTTATTATTAAGCTGACATGTGAATTCGCATGTGACTACAGTTGCCGGTGTAACTGGATGTTCAGTTGCTCAAGCCCAAAACGTACTCGACACAAGAGAACGCAAACGCTTCACTAGCTCAACTCTGAACAATACTGCATTCTGAGATAGATAGATAAATAAATAGATAGATAGATGGATAGATAAGAACGTATAGATGTAGCAATAGAACGATGCATAGATAGACAGACAGATAGATAGATACGTTAGAACGTATAGATGGAATGATGGAACGACAGAACGATTGACTGCATGATAGAACTACAGACAGACAGATGCGTTGGAACGTATTGATATAACGATACAGACAGACAGATAGATAGATAGCATTGATGAACGATAGATACGTTAGACGTATAGATGGAATGATGGAACAACAGAACGATAGATTGCACGATAAAAAGACAGACAGACAGATAGATAGATAGATAGATACAATAGAACGTATTGATTGAACGATAGAACGACAGACAGACAGACAGACGCGTTAGAACGTATTGACAGAATGATACAGATAGATAGATAGACAATATTGATTAAATGATAGAATGATAGATACGTTAGAAGATGGAACGACATAGATGGAACGACAGAACGGTAGATAGAATTGATTGAAGGATAGATACGTTAGAACGTATAGATGGAACGACAGAATGATAGACAGATAGATAGATAGAGAAAGAGATACATATAGATGGAATGACAGCAGTAGATGTATAGAGATAGATAAATTGATAGAGATAGATAGATGGATAGATACGTTAGAATGTATAGATGGAGCGAACAGAACAATAGATAGATAAAACGATAGAATAGATAGATATGTTAGAACGTATAGTTTGAGCGATAGAACGATAGATTGAACAATGGATAGAACGACAGACAGATAGATAGATATGATAGAACGTATAGATGGAGCGATAGAACAATAGATTGAAAGATGGATAGAATGACAGATAGATATTATAGAACGTATTGATAGAACGACATAGACAGATAGATAGATAGTATTGATTGAACGATAGAACGATAGATACGTTAGAACGCATAAATGGAGCTATAGAACGATAGATATAGATAGACAGACAGATAGATAGATACAACGATAGAACAATACAGATAGATAGTCTTTATTCAATGATAGAACGATAGATAGACAGACAGATACGATAGAACGATATAGATATATAGATAGTATTGATTTAACGATATAATGATGGATGCATTAGAACGTATAGATGGAATGACAGAATGGTAGATGGATAGATAGATAGATAGATAGATAGATAGATAGATAGATAGATAGATAGATACGTTAGAATGTATAGATGGAGCAATAGAATGATAGATAGATACGACGATTGAACGATAGATACATTAGAATGTATAGATGGAGCGACAGAACGATAGATAGAACGATAAGATGGATAGATAGATAGATGCGTTAGAACGTATAGATGGAGCGATAGAACGATAACATGGATAGATAGATAGATGCATTAGAACGTATAAATGGAGCGATAGAACGATAAGATGGATAGACAGATAGATGCGTTAGAACGTATAGATGGAGCGATAGAACGATAAGATGGATAGATAGATACGTTAGAACGTATAGATGGAGTGACAGAACGATAGATTGAACGATAGATAGAACGATAAGATGGATAGATAGATGCGTTAGAACGTATAGATGGAGCGATAGAACGATAAGATGGATAGACAGATAGATGCGTTAGAACGTATAGATGGAGCGATAGAACGATAAGATGGATAGATAGATACGTTAGAACGTATAGATGGAGCGATAGAACGATAAGATGGATAGACAGATAGATGCGTTAGAACGTATAGATGGAGCGATAGAACGATAAGATGGATAGATAGATACGTTAGAACGTATAGATGGAGTGACAGAACGATAGATTGAACGATAGATAGAACGATAAGATGGATAGATAGATGCGTTAGAACGTATAGATGGAGCGATAGAACGATAAGATGGATAGACAGATAGATGCGTTAGAACGTATAGATGGAGCGATAGAACGATAAGATGGATAGACAGATAGATGCGTTAGAACGTATAGATGGAGCGATAGAACGATAAGATGGATAGATAGATACGTTAGAACGTATAGATGGAGTGACAGAACGATAGATTGAACGATAGATAGAACGATAAGATGGATAGATAGATAGATGCGTTAGAACGTATAGATGGAGCGATAGAACGATAACATGGATAGATAGATACGTTAGAACGTATAGATGGAGTGACAGAACGATAGATTGAACGATAGATAGAACGATAACATGGATAGATAGATAGATGCATTAGAACGTATAAATGGAGCGATAGAACGATAAGATGGATAGACAGATAGATGCGTTAGAACGTATAGATGGAGCGATAGAACGATAAGATGGATAGATAGATACGTTAGAACGTATAGATGGAGTGACAGAACGATAGATTGAACGATAGATAGAACGATAAGATGGATAGATAGATAGATGCGTTAGAACGTATAGATGGAGTGACAGAACGATAGATTGAACGATAGATAGAACGATAACATGGATAGATGGATGCGTTAGAACGTATAAATGGAGCGATAGAACGATAAGATGGATAGACAGATAGATGCGTTAGAACGTATAGATGGAGCGATAGAACGATAAGATGGATAGATAGATACGTTAGAACGTATAGATGGAGTGACAGAACGATAGATTGAACGATAGATAGAACGATAACATGGATAGATAGATAGATGCGTTAGAACGTATAGATGGAGTGACAGAACGATAGATTGAACGATAGATAGAACGATAAGATGGATAGATAGATGCGTTAGAACGTATAGATGGAGCGATAGAACGATAAGATGGATAGATAGATAGAAGCGTTAGAACGTATAGATGGAGCGATAGAACGATAACATGGATAGACAGATAGATGCGTTAGAACGTATAGATGGAGTGACAGAACGATAGATTGAACGATAGATAGAACGATAACATGGATAGATGGATGCGTTAGAACGTATAAATGGAGCGATAGAACGATAAGATGGATAGATAGATACGTTAGAACGTATAGATGGAGTGACAGAACGATAGATTGAACGATAGATAGAACGATAAGATGGATAGATAGATACGTTAGAACGTATAGATGGAGTGACAGAACGATAGATTGAACGATAGATAGAACGATAAGATGGATAGATAGATACGTTAGAACGTATAGATGGAGCGACAGAACGATAAATTGAATGATAGATAAAACAATAGAACCATAGAATAGATAGATGTTAGAACGTATAGATTGCACAATAGAACGATAGATAGATAGATAGATAGATAGATAGATAGATAGATAGATAGATATGCACGTATAGATGGAACAACAACAATAGACAGATAGATGGATAGATACATGGATAGATAGATAGACAGAGATAGATAGATAGACAGAGATAGATAGATAGATAGATATGCACGTATAGATGGAACAACAACAATAGACAGATAGATGGATAGATACATGGATAGATAGATAGATAGACAGAGATAGATAGATAGACAGATAGATAGATAGATAGATAGATAGATAGATACGCAAATATAGATGGAACAACAACAATAGACAGATAGATAGATAGATAGATAGATAGATAGATAAGTTAGAACTAAAGAACGACCAACAGAGAGACATCTGTATAGACAAGCAGGCAGACCAGCAGAACGACAGAAAGACATCTACATAGCCATTTAGATAGGCAGACAAACAGACAGATAATCCAGATAGCCAGCTAGAAAGACAGACAGAACGATATGCAAAAAACAACTTAGTGTGTTGTGGCTAATTTAATTCAAATTTACACTCATGGATTAAAAGCAGCAAAAGCAGCTTCTTCAGTTCTGAGCATTGCACAACTCTGGTATCCATGTCGACCAAATCCTTGCGTGTTTATGTTCTTACATAGAAGGGCGAAGAAATTCAATAACAAATTGACAACAATAAAACAATGGCAATCACAGAGCCAAACATCAGGCCTCAATTCTGATGTTTCTTCACTCCCGAACATCTCGAGACACGCCCGTCAAAGTGTCATCTAATAAAAATCCGCGTTTTTCCCCCCCAGAAATCGTCTTCCTGAAATCCCCCACGCCTTCTCACCTTCTTCACATGGACTCCCCGGAGATCGTCTACGACATCCTGGAAGGAAACGTCCAGAATTCGTTCGACATCATCAAGCGTGTGGATCATGGGATGATCGTGGGTGAGTGTCACCGTGGCATGCGGCTAACAATGCCAGCGGACCGCAGACCGAGCCCAGAGGCATCCCTGTCTGGAAATTACATTTGCATCAAGTGGTTTTCTGACCTAATTTCCCATTACGAAAGATTCTCCTCGTTTTTTTTGTTCTTTAAACAAACCAAACGCATATGTGACTCTTTGCGGGAGCACATTAGCGGGAAGCATGAATGTACACGGAGAGGCTTTTTCGATCTAACTGGTTCCGACAGCGCGATTCCTATCTCGGTCCTGCTGATGATAGGCCTGCGGAGTCGACGGCATCTTCCGCGGCCTTCTCGGGCTGCGTTTGAAGACGCTCGTCCATGTGTTGTTCATCCCGAGCCCGTGTTTTTCCTTCGCTATAAGCATGTGGCCTTGTTTCCCACTTTTGTGGCATGACCGACTTTAATGTGTTCTCTGTCTACTCGCTCTGTTTTTCCAGGACACTTTGAAAAGCTCACAAAGAGGTTTTCTTGCTGTCCAGACGGTTATTGTTGGTGCGCTTTCACACAAAGGTTATTGGGAAGGGCAAGCGTTCGGGGTTTATAGAAATGTGGGTGAGACTGATGAGAAACATACTCTTTTTACATCCCCTGAAGCAATATTCAAATCAAATTCATTCAGAAATTATATAAGATCGTCTAAAACGTTCTACAAATTCAGCGGCTGTGAACTCTGAAACGAACTGAAGCCAAGACGGGTTATTTTAGTCGCATTCAACTATGAATGAACGTTTTGCTGTCTGTGGCTTGTCCTTTCCAATACAAACTTTGCACCATCGTAGTCAGTATGACTTGTTTTCAAAATCCATAAATCTATTATTACTGTAACTTTGGCAAACATTTACAATAATGATACATTTATTAACAGTTCATGAATTAGGTATCATTAACTAACCAGTGTTGTTTTAGCACTATTTATTTATTTATAATATTACAGTATTTATCAAAATTTTTTTATAAGTTTTTGTTTTTATACTTTTCAGTTTTTTTTTTTTGGTATTTATTATTAATATATTATATTGTATTATATTATTATTTTTATTTAAATTTTAGTAATTTTAGTACTTCAACCAACTTGTTTCTTTTAGTTGTCATGAGGCTTTCATTTATTATATATTTATTTGATTGCTGAAAACATTTTAGTAGCACAATAAAAAAAATACTTTACTACTATATTCAAAAACATACCTTAAGTTATAAATATTTATAAATGCTAAAAAATATAATACCACAACAACAACAATGCATTTCAGCTAAAAAATAAAAACAAAAAAATAGTAGAATAAAATATTTCTACCATATTCATAAACCTACACTGATGTTAAGTTATAAATATTTATAAATGCTAAAAATATAATACAACAACAACAATAACATAATAATAACACATTTCAGTTAAAATAAAATAAAAATTCTACCATATTCATAAACCTACATTAATGTTAAGAGATAAATATTTATAAAAGCTAAAAATGTAACAATAAAATAATAATTTTCAGTTAAAAATAAAAACAAAAAATAGTATAACAAACAATACTTCTATATTTAAAAACCTACTATGTTAATTTAAAGTTTTTGTAAAAGCTAAAAATCTAATACAATAAAATACTAATAATATAAATAATATTATAATATTAATATTATACAAAAATAGTAGAATAAAACGACAAAAAACTACATTAATGTTAATTTATAAATATTTATAGATAATAAAATATAATACAATAAAAATTCAGTTAAAAAATATTGTTTAATAGTAGAACAATAAAAATACTTCTACCATATTCACAAATCTACATGAATTTGTAAATATATTTATTTATTTTATATATTTAAAAATATAATGCTAATATATTTATTTATCTTTATTTGAATGACTGTTTAATAGTAGAACTATAAAAAATATATATAAAATATGTAAAAAAAATTGTAGAACAATTAAAACTGTCAACCATTTTCAAAAACCTATATTAATTTCAGTTATAAATATTTATAAATATTTATAAATGCAAAACATATAAAACAACAATAATAATAATAATAATAATACATTTTAGGTAAAGATAAAAAACCAAAAAGTAGTAGAACATTTAAACTAATGTCTACCATTTTCAAAAACCTACATTAATGTTAAAGTACAAACATTTATAAATGCAAAAAATATAATACAACAACAACAACAATACATTTCAGTTAAAAAAATAGTAGAAAAATTAAAACTATTGCTACCATTTTCAAAAACCTTTATTAATGTTGTTATAACTATTTATAAATGCAAAAATATAATACAATAATAATAATAATAATAATAATAATAATAATAATAATAATAATACATTTCAGTTAATAATAAAAAGCAAAAAATAGTAGAACAATTAAAACTGTCTACCATTTTCAAAAACCTATATTAATGTTTTTATAAATATTTATAAATGTAAAAAAATGTAATATAATAATGATAATGATATATTACAGTTAAAAATTTAAAAAACAAAAAAATTGTTGAACAATAAAACAATACTTCTACTATATATATATATATATATATATATATATATATATATATATATATATATATATATATATATATATATGTATATATATATATATATACACACACACACATTAACATTCATTTATAAAAATGTATAGATAATCTACCTTTTTCTTTAACGTGAAAGTAAGCCTATGGGTGAGACTTCTGGTTCATTATCTGCTATAGGGAAATGACGAGAAGAATAACAACATACAGTAAACGGTAAAACTGTTTGCGCTACAAACCAGTGTGTTCATAATTAAGATAACACATTAAAATAATACAGTAAGACACACCAACATGCAATATCAAGCAGCAAAACGAGCAATTTTGTACAGCTAAAAACAGCTAGACGTGGATGAGACCGAAAGCCAGACCCATCAAATTTACAAATGGCCGTACCCACTCTTACAGGAAGAGAAAGGTGGATAAAAATTTGATTTGAACAAGCATGTGACCACCTAGCAACCACACAGCCACACCCTAGCAACCATTTTCCATTTTGGCAGACCCCTGTAATGTAAAAACCCAGTTTTTTTGTTTGTTCTCATGTAAAAATCTTTAATTTACTCCACGATGGCGCCCGAACATGAAAGATCCGCGTGACCGAGATGAAACGCGTTATAATGAAACCCCGAGGAGTGTAATTGGCCGTCTTTGTGTGCGCAGACGTCATGGGTAGTTTCCCCTCCTAGCTGAGAGAATAGACTTCCTAAATCACCATAACACAAAAGAGCCACAAACAACTGGCAGCGATGGCGACGGCAGACACTCGCGGTCGTGTGGAATCCTGGCATGACGTCATGACGTCTGTATGTGTGTGTGTTTGTCTGGCCGTTCGAGCCGCTGCCACATGAAAGCCCTTCCTGCACTCAGTACGAGGAGCCACCTCTTTCCCGAACCGACGGTCCCGAGTCGGGGGCCTCATATCGTGACCAGAAGCTCCTTCAATTAAACTCAACGGTGGTCCTACGGATGGACGAACGTGCCGTGAGTCAGTGCTGGAGAACAGCTGGTGTGGATAAATCACGGATGTACGGAGTGCAGCGGCTCCTCCGTCCCCTTTCCCTCGGGCTCTGGATTACAATAAAGGAGCTTGATGTGATTTATAAGACATGTCACTGTTAAAACAATATTTGTTGACAATGTGGTGTGTCTGAGCAACACTGAGATGGTTATACGAATCCATTAACCTCAAATATTAACATAATGTGTCATCGCAACCCGTGGCCTAAAAGCTTGCAGATATGATATAAGAAAGCAACTATGCTCGTTTGCAACTAGTTTTTGAGGCACAAGCTACTCATAATGTACGGTGTAGGTGAAGTACTGTTTCTGCACTACTAGCGTCACCAAAAAGAACAATAATGACTGTTATCAAACAAGTAGTCATGCTCGAAATTCATTTACATTTATGCATTTAGGAGACATTTATAGGGTCATTCCATGTCAACTCAACCAGAGGTTCCCGGTTCAGTTTTTTGCATTTGCTCTTTATATTTTTTCTGAAGAAAGACAAACATGTATAGTGATGAAAGCCAAAATATTAAATGGCACGGATGAATATTTAGAGTAATCCACTATTTTGTAGAGGGAGGTCAAAATGGCAATTTTCACCTGAGATTCAGAGTCAAACTACAGGGGGTTAAAAATGACTTTAGAAAGATGGCAGCATCATAATGTTATTTTTACACAGAGATTGGTAGGTCTGTTAGTAAAATCTGTTGACTTTAGCAATCTTTGATACATTATGTGCCAATGATGACCATTCAGAAATGGGGAAACGGCACTTTTCAATTTTTTACTCCAAAGTTTGCATGCTTGTAACTCAAGAAGTATGTAAGATATCTTATTGTCCTTTTAAATATTGGGTCTCAACAAACTTTCCCGTTCGCATCTTAATTTTTAAGGCCCTACATGGTTTGGTTCCAGAGATATTTGAATTTCAATATGGCTCCAGGAGTAAATTGTTAAATTGTACACATTTTCAAAAGGTCAGTTTGAAAAAAGCGTGATACTTCTCTTCTTTTAAAGAGTAATGTCTAAAGAAGAAATAATGTTGAAACTAGAAATGTATCTTGTTTTCTTCTGTCAAAACAACTGCATTAAACATATCAGTCTGAGTACCATAAATTAACGATTAATAAACGATTTACCCCTGGAGCCATATTGAAATTCCAATATCTCTGGAACCGAACCATGTAAGGCCTTAAAAATGAAGATGCCAAAAGGAAAGTTTGTTGAGACCCAATGTCTAAAAGGACAATAAGATATCTTAAATACTTCTTGAGTTTTTTGATTTTGCTCTATACATTTTTTTCTGAAGAAAGATGAACATGTATAGTGATGAAAGCCAAAATATTAAATGGCACGGATGAATATTTACCGAGTAATCCACTATTTTGTAGAGGGAGGTCAAAATGGCAATTTTCACCTGAGATTCAGAGTCAAATTACAGGGGGTTAAAAATGACTTTAGAAAGATGGCAGCATCATATTGTTATTTTTACACAGAGATTGGTAGGTCTGTTAGTGAAATCTGTTGACTTTAGCAATCTTTGATACATTATGTGCCAATGATGACCATTCAGAAATGGGGAAACGGCACTTTTCAATTTTTTACTCCAAAGTTTGCATGCTTGTAACTCAAGAAGTATGTAAGATATCTTATTGTCCTTTTAAATATTGGGTCTCAACAAACTTTCCCGTTGGCATCTTAATTTTTAAGGCCCTACATGGTTTGGTTCCAGAGATATTTGAATTTCAATATGGCTCCAGGAGTAAATTGTTAAATTGTACACATTTTCAAAAGGTCAGTTTGAAAAAAGCGTGATACTTCTCTTCTTTTAAAGAGTAATGTCTAAAGAAGAAATAATGTTGAAACTAGAAATGTATCTTGTTTTCTTCTGTCAAAACAACTGCATTAAACATATCAGTCTGAGTACCATAAATTAACGATTAATAAACGATTTACCCCTGGAGCCATATTGAAATTCCAATATCTCTGGAACCGAACCATGTAAGGCCTTAAAAATGAAGATGCCAAAAGGAAAGTTTGTTGAGACCCAATGTCTAAAAGGACAATAAGATATCTTAAATACTTCTTGAGTTTTTTGATTTTGCTCTATACATTTTTTTCTGAAGAAAGATGAACATATATAGTGATGAAAGCCAAAATATTAAATGGCACGGATGAATATTTACCGAGTAATCCACTATTCTGTAGAGGGAGGTCAAAATGGCAATTTTCACCTGAGATTCAGAGTCAAATTACAGGGGGTTAAAAATGACTTTAGAAAGATGGCAGCATCATATTGTTATTTTTACACAGAGATTGGTAGGTCTGTTAGTGAAATCTGTTGACTTTAGCAGTCTTTGATACATTATGTGCCAGTGGTGACCATTCAAAAATGGGGAAACGGCACTTTTCAATTTTTTACTCCAAAGTTTGCATGCTTGTAACTCAAGAAGTATTTAAGATATCTTATTGTCCTTTTAGATACTGGGTCTCAACAAACTTTTCTTTTGGCATCTTCATTTTTAAGGCCCTACATAGTTCGGTTCCAGAGATACTGGAATTTCAATACGGCTCCAGGGGTGAGTCATTAAATTGTACGCATTTTGGTTAAAAATCCAATGTGGGTCAATTTACTGAGTAACCCACTATTTTGTAGAGGGAGGTCAAAATGACAATTTTCACCTGAGATTCAGTGTCAAATTACAGGGGGTCAGAAATGACTTTAGAAATATGGCAGCATTATTTATCACTTACTTTTACATAGAGATTGGTAGTTCTATTAGTAAAACCTGTTGACTTTAGCAATCTTTGTTGCATTATGTGCCAATGATAACCAAGTTTTTACTGCAAAGTTTGCATGCCTGTAACTCAAGAAGTATGCAAGATATCTTACTGTCCATTTAGATATTGGGTCTCAACAAACTTTCCCTTTGACATCTTTATTTTTAAGGCCCTACATGGTTTGGTTCCAGTGATACTGGAATTTCAATATGGTTCCAGGGGTAAATCGTTAAATTGTAAAATATTTTCAAAAGGTCAGTTCGAAAAAAATATGATAATTCTCTTCTTTTAAAGAGTAATGTCTGAAGAAGAAATAATGTTGAAACCATAAATGTATCTTGTTTTCTTCTGTCAAAACAACTGCATTAAACATATCAGTCTGAGTACCATAAATTAACAATGAATAAATGAGCGATTTACCCCTGGAGCCATATTGAAATTCCAATATCTCTGGAACCGAACCATGTAAGGCCTTAAAACTGAAGATGGCAAAAGGAAAGTTTGTTGAGGCCCAATTTCTAAAATGACAGTAAGATATCTTAAATACTTCTTGAGTTACAAGCATGCAAACTTTGGAGTAAAAAAATTGAAAAGTGCCGTTTCCCCATTTCTGAATGGTCATCATTGGCACATAATGTATCAAAGATTGCTAAAGTTCACAGATTTCACTAACAGACCTACCAATCTCTGTGTAAAAATAACAATATGATGCTGCCATCTTTCTGAAGTCATTTTTAACCCCCTGTAATTTGACTCTGAATCTCAAGTGAAAATTGGCTTTTCGACCTCCCTCTACAAAATAATGGATTACTCAGTAAAAGAATTGGAAAAGAATATTTATGGTACTCAGACTGATATAACAACCATTAAAAATAAACATTTAAAAATAAATAAAAACAACTATTAAAAATGTAACAAAAAATAGTAAATTAATTACAACTATTAATAATAATTAATATTACTTTTTGCAGTGCAATAATAAAATTACATGTTACATGATACACTACCAGCATCATCAAAAAGAACAATAATGACTATGGTCATTATGATAGTGAATTGGTTTCCACCATCTTGTTTGTTGTTTTTGCATAGATTAAACCTACGAATTAGTGCTGCACATTTGGACCGAAACCCATATTGCGATTATTGTCATATATTGCAAAGAACAAAAAAACAAACAAACAAACCAAAAAAAAAAAAAATCTCCAATCACTGCTATTATAATATTTCAGGAAAAAATCTATAATGAAAATTTAAATGAAAATTAAGAAAATTAAGAAAAAAATAAAACATTTAAAAATAAATAAAAACAATTATTTGAAAATGTAATAAAAAAACTAGTAAATTAATTTCAACAATTAATAATAGACATTTAAAAATAAATACATTTTTTTTTAAAATGTAAAAAATAAAATAATAATAATAATAATAATTATAATAATAACCAAAATAATTGTAATAATAATAAACATTACTTTTTACAGTACAACAGTAAAATTTACATTTTTACTACTACTACGGCTACCACTACTACTATATAATAAAATAAGTAAAAATTAAACTTATATAAATTATATATAAATTATAAATAGACTGAAATAAATGAATACATTTCAGTTAAAAAAAAAAAAATTGTGGAACAATAAAACAATGCTTCTACCATATTCAAAAAACTCTGTTAATGTTAAGTTATAAATATTTATAAATGCTAAAAATCTAATACAATAAAACTACTACTACTACTAATAATAATAATAATAAATTTAATTAAAAAAAAAATAGTAGAACAATAAAACAATACTTTTATCATATTCAAAAACCTACAATAATATTAAGTTATAAACATTTGTAAATGCTAAATATATAATAAAATAAAATATTAATAATATAAATATATAATAATTTCAGGTGAAAATAAAAACAAAAAATTGTAGAATAAAACAATACTTCTGTATCGTATTCATATCTTCTATAATAGTTAATTACAACATTAATAATAAACATTTAAAAATAAATAAAAACAATTATTTAAAAATGTAAGAAAAATAGTAAATTAATGCTACTATATAATAAAAAAAGAAACATTTAAAAATGAAAATTGAAATTAAAATACTAAAACAACAAAAAATAATACCCATTTTTACTATACAATATACAAGAGTAAAATTTGAATTTATGATTTATTATAATTTATATTTAGCAATCTGTCTGACTTAATAATCACACTAAAACAGTTTTGATTTTCTTTAGATTGCTTGTGCCACATCAGTCGTACCACAAACGGGTGTAAAATAAGTAGAAGGAAGAGAAAATCTTAACATAAAAAATGACATTCCCTTTTTAGTTACTATAAACAGACGAATCAACATAAGAGATTCTTTAGAGCTTCTTCAGAAGGCTTGAAACTCTCAGTGACCGGCATTTGTTTTGGCCTCGTAATGCCCGTTTCTGTCATCCACACGTTTGTGCAGCAGTCACGAGTGAGTGAAAACACAAGCGTGTCTATGGTGACCATCCGAAAGCATCAGAACAGCAGCAGCCCTGTTTGTTTTTAGCGGCGCTCTACTGTAGGTAGGTTGACTCAGGGTGGTGCTCATCACTACAAAGTCAACATTTTGAGAAAAGAAGAGAGTCTTTGACAGGGTTTCTGCAGGATTTATAAGTCAGTATGTTCTCTAAAGGTAAAAATCTTGTATTAGTAATGCTTCAAAGTTTAAAAAAAAAAAAAAAGTTTTTTTCATTCATCTTACAAAAAATAACATTTACAGTTTGTTCTGATCATACTGCAAAAGTGATGTTCTTTATAAGCATTTTTGTTTGTTTGTTTTCCCCAGTGCAAATGTCTAAAGACTGTTAGAGTAAGAATTCTGAGATATAAACTCACTATTGTAAAAATAAATAAATAAATAAATAAATAAATAAAGTCAGAATTGCAAGATATAAACCCGCAATTACGAGAAAAAAGTCAAAATTCGCAATTACAAGTCAAAATTGTGAGATTTACGCAATTATGAGAAAAAGAGTCAGAATTACAAGATACAAACTCGCATTTGCAAAAAAAAAGTCAGAATTGTGAGTTTTTATCTCGCAATTCTGACTTTATTTCTCACAATTGTGGGTTTATATCACGCAATTCTGAGAAAAAGCATCAGAACTGCAAGTTTGTATCTCGCAATTTTGACTTTATAACTCACAATTGCGAGTTTATATCATGCAATTCTGAGAAAAAAGGCAGAATTGTGACAAGTTGCAATTAGCTGTTTTTTTTTTTTTTTTTAATTCAGTGGTGGAAACAGGCTTCCCTATGCTCTTCTGTCATTTTTGCCAGAAATTTTTATTGTTATTATTATTATTTTTTTTTTTTAGAATTTTTGATTACATCAGAATGTTATGAAACCTGGTAAAAAAAATTTGGCACTTGCTATGTAAACTCACAAAAAAAAAAAAAATTTCAGTATTTCTGGCAGTCAAAAATGATCGCATTGGAAACAAAAGTGAAACGAATTTATTCTAGTGGAAACATTTGTTACTGCACCCAAACAAAATCTCACTAAAAGCTTTTTTGAAACTAAAATTTGGAATACAACTTGTTTAGATTTATTGCCTTTGATTTGCATGCAATTTTAGAGTAAAATATATTTTGGAATATATATATATACCCTATACAATTTGAAAATAGTATTTTTGTGCTTTTTTCATAATTTATTTATTTATTTTTTTAAACTTTTTAAAAACTTTTTTTTTTCCATTTCAGCAATAGCATTCTGCCAAATGTTTTCTTTAAAAACCATTTTTAGCTTTAAGCTCAAAAACAGGTTATTAATTGATTATACATACCTCAATTTAGTAAATGCAATTAAAAATATAAAATATTAAATAAAAAAACACTATCAAACTAAACTATAGTACATTCATCTCATTGGAGAGGAAAAAAAAAAAAAAAAAACTTTAGGGTTATGCATTAACTTTGTTCAATTTCTCAGAAAACAAGACTTCATATGTTTACTTTGCATCTCATGCAAATGTATCTTGATTTAAAGATGTTTAGATATTTGTATTGGAAAACAAAACCCAAATACAGAGTAAGATATTCATATTTTGCAGTGCATGCTACATTTAAAGCCATGACTACGAACGTAAGACTTTTCTGCTCCGATTTTAGGCCTTAATTTGTGGGTGAAGGGCGACTTCTGACTTTATAAGACCCGCAGAAACCCAGCTTTGAGCCGGACGGTCTGGGAAACACTTTCTCGTGTGTAATTTCCACGTTTTATTTGTGGCGCTCGATGCAAAAAAAGTGTGTGTGGTCCGAGCGGCTGGGAAAGGAGGTCCGGTCCGTTGCATCAACGCTCTCGTTGTTGACACGAGCTCCTCGGCGAGGATGAATCCCTGGCGCGGGACACCGATGACGACTGGATAAGAGAAATGCAGGCCTGGAATAGCCCAAAACTGCGGTGACTTCCTGGACTACCACGAGCATGGGGAATGTACCGACATCCATAGGAGCGGACGGTGGGAAATCAAACGCCGTGGCATCTTCCCTTGAGCGGCTCTCAGTTTGGCTTCACCTCGGGCAGGATAAAAAAAATTCCAGTCGGTGGAAACATCTGGTAGGGATATGCACCTGTGGTCAGCGGCCGCTCCAAGTGATGCAATATTTGAGCGCAGGGAAGTTAACGTTGCAAACGGAGGCGACGGCAGAGACATGCTGTCTGTGATCAGGTATGTGACGTTGGCTACTGCTTCTGTCCTTCACACAGACCGGAGGAATTTTAGCGAAGCGTGTCAGAAATGTAGACGCCGTGGAGGGACGAGGATTCGCTTTGCATTAGCCGTATAGCCGGAATCTGAGTTTGAGTTATTTAGTGAATCGGTTCATTCAAACGAAGCGGTTTTCGTTCAAATGAATCAAAAGATTCATTTGAGTTCCTGCATGGCAAACTCTCCTGCGATCAAAATTTGACAAAAACCTTTCATAGATATATGCATATTTATTGTCTTTCACCACCATTAAAACAGACTAATACAGAGTTAATTCGGGATAACTGAGCCATTTTTGAGATGACTGGAAAGAAATGGACCAATTATCCTAAATGAAACCTAGTTTGTTTTCATAGTGGTGAAAGACAGTAAATATGCATATATCTACAATACATTAAGTAAATATTAAGCCACAAAAAAAATTTTTGACAAAAAAAAAAAAAAAAAAAAATTACTGTCTGAATGAATCAGATTTCTAAATGCTGTACATACGACAGCGAAAAATACTAATACATATAAAATAAGTTTTTTAATTCTGCATTTTAAAAATTAGAATAAGTATTGTCTAAAATTAAAATAATTTTAAATATAAATAAAAAAATAAAAATTATATAATTAAATAATTTATGCATTTACATATATTATTAAATGCATTATTAAACAATAGTGTAGCAAAACAATTATATATATGTATTTTAAAAATCAGTATATGTAAATATTGTCTAAAATATACTTAATTACATGCAAGAATTAAGTATATTTAATTAAATGCTATAATTAAATAGAATAGTACCGCAAAACAATTCTAATAATTATTATAAAATATATTTATATAAATGTATTTTGAAAATCAAAATATATACATATTGTGTAAAATATACTTATTAAATGCAAAAATGTAATTAATTGCTAGGATTAAATAGAATAGTATTGCAAAGCAATTCTAATACATTTTATGAAATATATTTATATAAATGTATTTTGAAAATATATAAATTGTCAAAAGTATATTTGATAAATTTTTTACATTTACATATTTAACTAAATGCGACTAATTAATACAATAGTGCAGCAAAAATACATATATATATTCTAAAATATACTTAATTACATACAAGAACTAATATATTTAATTAAATGCTAGAATTACATAGAATATTATAGCAAAACAATTCTAATACATACAAAATATTTATATAAATGTATTTTAAAAATCAGAATATGTAAATATTGTCTAAAATATACTTGCAATAATGCAATAATTAAGTATATTTAATTAAATGCAAACAGTTAATTAAATGCTACAATTAATAGTATTAATAGTTTAGCAAAACAATTCTAATTACTTAAAATATATTTATATAAATATATTCTGAAAATCAGAATATATAAATAATGTCTATAAATATTGACTAAAATATACTTAATTACATGTGAGAATTAAGTAAATTTAATCAAATTTAAAAATTTAATTAACTGCTGGAATTAAATAGAATAGTATAACAAAATCTAATACATATTAAATATATTAATATAAATGTATTTTGAAAATCAGAATATATACTGTCTAAAATATGCTTGAATACATGCAAGAATTAAATATATTTAATTAAATGCAAAAATTCAATTAAATGCTAGAATAAAATAGAATAGTAAAGCAAACCAAGTCTAATACATATTATAAATTCTATTAATATAAATGTATTTTGAAAATCAGAATGTATAAATATTGCCTAAAATATACTCAAATAAATGCAAGAATTAAATATTTAATTAAATATATATATTTGTATAAATGTATTTTGAAAATCAGAATATATAAATATTGCTTAAAATATATTTAATTAATGAACTGGAAATAGTTTGACCATTTTTTTTGCCATGATAAAGCTTAAAATAAATAAATAAATAAATAAATAAATATAAGCAGAAAGTTCATTCTTAATTTTCCT
Source organism: Cirrhinus mrigala (assembly GCA_036247105.1). NCBI lineage: Eukaryota > Metazoa > Chordata > Actinopteri > Cypriniformes > Cyprinidae > Cirrhinus > Cirrhinus mrigala. The sequence continues at coordinate 19,025,348 of CM070031.1, read as the reverse complement.
AAATGCAACTAAGAGCAAATGATTTACATAAAATCCCAGTGAATCATTTTTCTTGTATAAATCATTCATGAAGCCATTCATACAAAGTCGCATTCAGTTTAGGAAGATTATGAATGAACTTACAAATGACCCGCACAAATTCGTTCTGCTTGTGTTTCATGAATGATGCCCACAGTTTGGCCTACGAGAAATGCTTTTCTGACTCATTTTGACCTTTTAAGGGGGCTGCACAGAAAATATGACAGCGTTTTGCTGAAGAACTGCCACTTAGCCAGGTTTAGGCCGTTCACCATTGCTATTTTATCCATTTCACGCACCGCGAGAACCGGCTTACGCCCGAGGAAGAGTCTTCGGAGGACTCTTTATCTAATCTAAAAAAGCACAAAATAACAGCAGGACGTTTAGCCGCCACACGCTGAAGCCAAAGGGGAGCGTCTAACGCATCGGCCTCTGGATAACAACATATCAGAGAACGAATCACAAAATGGCACGGCATTAGCCGCACAATGAGCCGGACCAAACCCACGAAGACTCCTCAGCTGAGGGATTAGCAGTGGAAATGAAAGCGTTTCTCTCGACCGTGGTGGTCTGCAGCCCCCGCAGGCACTCTTCACTTACTGACAGCGCAGCCAGAGACCCGCTCATCCATCAGCGCTGATTCATCACGCGCCCTGACGCATCCAAGGGCGGCGGCCGCAAGGAGGCGAGAAGACGCTACGCCAGGAGTCATACAAGAGAACGGGACTTCTGATTTAAAGTCAACATGAAACGGCATTCACAACCTATTCTGCTTCCGTAATGTAACTAGCAGTCAAAAGTTTTTGAACAGTAAGATTTTTAATGTTTTTTAAAGAAGTCTCTTCTGCTCACCAAGCCTGCATTCATTTGATCCAAAATACAGCAGTAATATTTCAAAATATTTTTACTATTTAAAATAACATTTTCTTTTTTAATTTATGTTTTAAAATGTAATTATTCCTGTGATCAAAGCTGAATTTTTAGCATCATTACTCCAGTCTTCAGCGTCACATGATCCTTCAGAAATCATTCTAATATGCTCATTTGCTGTTCAAGAAACTTTTTTATTATTATTATTACCAATATTTAAAACAGTTAAGTACATTTTTATAGAAATTGATACTTTTATTTAGCAAGGATGCTTTAAATTGATCAAAAGTGATGATAAAAACATTTATAATGTTACGAATCATTTCTATTTCAGATAAATGCTGTTCTTCTGAACTTTCTATTCTTCAAAGAAACCTGAAAAAATTCTACTCAGCTGTTTTCTACATAGTAGTAGTAATAATAATAATAATAATAATAATAAATGTTTTTTGAGCAGCAAATCAGAATATTAGAATAATTTCTGAAGGATCATGTGACTATTCAAATAGAAAACAGGTATTTTAAACAGTAAAAATGTCAAAATGTTACTGTTTTTGCTGCGCTTTGGATCAAATAAATATAGGCTTGGTGAGCAGAAGAGACGTCTTAAAAAAAAAAAAAAAAAAAAATCTTACTGTTCAAAAACTTAAAACCCTTAAAGCTAACTAACACCCAATTCAAAACCAAAAATAAAGCCATAAAAATAAACAAATAAAAATTAAAATGAATAAATAAACTTTCACAATTTTACTATTATAGTAATATTACTAAAAATATTACAAATATTACAAAACATTACTAATTTACTATTCTAAATTTAAGTCATTTTTGCTAGTTCCACAAAAAACGCAATTCCCCTTTAAATAAAACATATTTCAAACTATTATTGCTAACTAAAAATCCTATAAATCAAACCATAAAAATATAAAGTAAAAATATAAAATAATACAAAAACACATGTAAATCCATAAAACTAATAACCTTATGAAATCAAAACCATAACTAAAAACATAAAAGTAAAAAAAAAAAAATGAAAAAAACATTTTATATAATTTTATACATTTTTTTTTTTTTTTTTACTTTTACCAAATTTTGTTATATATATATATATATATATATATATATATATATATATATACCAAAATGAAACATTTTTACACATTTTCTAATTCAGAATATTTGTCTTTTGCTTAAAATGTCTTTTACATTTAGTAAATTTAGTATAGTATAGTACATTTAAATTAGTAATATTTTGTCATGTCATGTTCAAACATTTACTCTAACTATATATATATATAAAATTTTATATATAATTTTACATACAATTTTACATATATATATATAGCACAAAAACAAAACATTTCACCTTTAAAAACCACTTCAAGTTTAAATAAACAAAATAAAACAAAATAAAAATCCATTTAAAAATACAACAATCTTCATTTGTACACTTTTTTTAATTTATGTTTGTCTTTTGTTGAAAATGTCTTTGCCTTTTAAATTTAGTATAGTACATTTAAATTACTAATATTTTGTCATGTTCAAAAAGTTTACTCTAACTACACATTTTAGCCACATAATTTAAGTCAACTAAAATGTTACATTTAAAAAATTTATATGCATCAACAATAATTATTTAATTAAATTAAAAAAATGTAATTTAATTAAAAAAAAAAAAAAAAAGTGAAGTGTACTATCTTATCAAGACCTGTAGGTGGCGGCCTTGAGCGCTTCATAATGACAAGTGCTCGAATACATTATTCATTATTGACGGATTGCTAGTTCTGGGTTGCGAGTATTTCAAATTCCCGGGCTGAATTCCCAGAATGCCACACCAGCAGAGTTTAGCGCCGAATAAACTGCACTTCAACTTTCAGCGATACAGAATACAAGCGATCAATTGTAAAACATGACAGTGCGGTCGAGTTTTCAATGGAGGTACGACTGGAACAAACATTCCAACTTCAGTCCGACGAGTGGACCGCAATGATTCACTGCTAATTGAGCTTGAGACACCAAACCACACATGTGGCCTTTCAAAGAGAGCAAGTAAAAGTCATGTCCTCTTTCCAGTTGTTGAGGGCCGGCTGAATAACGCAGCCGCGCTTCCCAACAGCCCTCGTGTGGTGCGGCGTTGGGGGTGAGTTTACCGGGCGTCCCGGCGCAGATAAACTTTGGCATTTCGGCTATGTGGGCCGACTCCGCTGCCCTTTCCTGCATAACCCATCAGCTAGCATGTCATTATCCAATACTGTGGTCGAGCAACTCATTCCTCGCATTTGTCCCTAGTGTTAAACCTGCCCATTTTGGATCCTGTCATACATTTCCTCTCAGAGCTGGAGTGACCAGAAAACCAGAAATTGCACTGTTTACATGTAAACCTTCAATATCGCAACCCACGTAGCCATTGAGGATGACGAATGGCTGTTGGCATCGACTCGACTTTGTTTTGTGGCAAGTGTGTACACGGCTAACGTGCATTTAACTAAAGCTATTTGCAGTCTTCGTGCTCTTTAATGGCATTTCGAAATGAGCGTGGGAACGCATTTGCGCAGCTTCATGGTTTGGAGCGCCACCGCAGACACATTCAGCATTTACTTCTAAACAAAACAATGCTGGGTGATTTTAAACTTCCTCAAACGTTTTGTAAACTCCCTAGAACTTGCTTTGCTTCTAGACAACTTGATTGTGCATCCTTGCATTTTAAATTGCAGCTGAATAATTCGTAACACAACACAAGAACAAATTCTAAACAATGTTGCGAAAAATAAGCTATTTTTGTACAGCTAAAATAACTGAAAAAAGTGTGTTACGCCACAATAATGCAAGAACGGATGTTGAGCATGCACATTTGCGTAGCGTTTTAGACCAAAAAATGTAATATTTTGAATTATTTTTTAAATTTACTTCATCAGAATGTAACAAAATTTGGTGACTTTTGAAATTTGTCTCCCTGTATCCCTTTTTTTCTTTCATTACCCTTTTAAATTTTTAAACTTGCGTGCTAATTGGCAAATGCACATAATCGGCTACATCTGAAACACTTTTTTGATTGAAAATATGATAAAATACTTATATGGGTCAAAGACGAAAAAGGGTTTAAGCATAAAAACAGTAAGTGTAATACTGCTTTAAACCGAAAAAATAAATATTAATATAAAAAATATATATATATATATTAAAAAGTTTTGTGTTTAATTTAATTGCATTTTTGTTTTTGTTTTTCTGAGCAAAAAATAAATATCATACATTTTTCCCCTAATTTACAGAAGACACTCACTAAAATGTCATTCAGTGTAACAATCTTGTCAGGCATACTTACAACAAAAATCAATTTATGACATATTAAAAGACACATTTCTTTTCACCCCAAATACTAATTAGTTGTAATTCTTACATTTTTTAAATTTGCCACTATCCTAGGTTTTGCCCATTTGTCAGAAATCATTTTTAAATCGTTTAAAACAATAACATTTAATATGCTCCCTTTATTCTTTTATATATTTTAACATGTACAAGTCAGAATAAGCATGTTGTTTGAATGTTTACATAAATATTGTGTTACACTGAATGACAATGTAACATTATTTCAACCAAAATTTGTCAATTTATTCTCCGAAAACACCTTAACGTCTTTGACCCATTTAGAAAAAAATGGTGTATAATTAAGATGTGAATATCGTCTAGTACCATGAAATACAAAATATTAAAGAATAAACATCATCGCAACTAGGGATATCACTAACGATCATATTGGTAATCGAGTAATCAGATTATTATAATACATTTATTTGAAGTAATAAAAATAGATCCAAGCAAACAATAATCTAACTTAAAATTAGGGCTGTCAAATGATTAATCGCATACAAAATAAAAGTTTGAGTTTGCCTAATATATGTGTGTGTTCTGTGTGTAATTATTATGTATATATAAATACAAGCACATTCGTGTATATATTTACAAGTAAATCTATTTATTATAATTTTTATATAATTTATATTATAAAAGAAAATTAAATAATTTAATAAAAAAAATACATTTCTATTATTTTTAAATATATGAAAATATATTTCTCCTAAAAATATACATTAATTTGTGTGTATTTATATATACATAATAATTACACACAGCACACACACTTACATTAGGCAAACTCAAACTTTTAATTTGTATGCGATTAATCGCGATTAATCATTTGACAGCCCAACCTAAAATACATATAAAATAGAAATAAAGGAAAAATTGGTTAAAATAAAGTATCAAAAGCATGTAATCATAAGGTTTTACTAAACAAAACCGTGAAAATGCATAATTTATTATAAAAAGAACAACTAGCATACATTATGCATTATATCAAATGCTTGCATAAGGCGCAAACGGCCTGCTGATTGTTTTTACACTTTACAACACGATCTAATCCTTGTTTAATATGGACTAAACAACATTTAATTCAAATGTCCACTTAATCTTTAATATTTAGCCATTTATTTAAGACAAAAACGCTACAGCCACTGTAATTGCTTAAAAATGTGGACATCAAAACAAGAGCATTTGAGCTTTTATTTTGAAATCACAATGAAGAGTTAGCATGTTGAGAAAGATAATGTATTCTTACAAATTAAAATGATGAAATGGTGCATGTTGCGTTCCCAGATGAACGTTATAATAAACCCAAACTCACAGCAATATACACACATGTAAATGATAACTGTTTGTGTGGAGCAGCATTTACAGCATTTAAATAAAGCGCATATATTTAACCTGCATCACGTATATTTGATTCAATCGTAACATTTGTTAATTCACAATAGTATTATGCTTTGTGATTTTTAAACAGGTTTAATATATCATGCAGCATTAGAAAATGGTCTAATAATGCATTTCATGGATTCTCGTCCGTGATATGCACAACTTCTGGTGTTTTGCCAGTTAGTCGACACAGACGTGCATTGAGGATTTTTTTATAATCGAGTACTCAAATTGAATCGAGGAATCGTGACAGCCCTAATAGCAACAAAATATAGTACATTCATTGCTTAAATAATAAAACTGCTACACTTATGACCGCTTAAGGCCATGTTTTTTGTTTTTTTTACTTTATACGGTCAGGACTGCTGACGTCACCCTTCACTAGTTGACCAAAAGGTAAAAAGGTGACAGTTAACAGTCACAATTTGACCTTTTTTACAAGGTCCAGCTGTTATGTCTGATCATAGCTGGCCACAGAAATATTTGCAGAGGTTTTTAGCCCTTTTACTCTTGTAATCGCTGACCGTGCTGCGGTTTGAAAAGGCTGCTGTGATGTGGTCCGGTATCAACATCAAGTGACATTTGACTTCACCAACAAAATGCTTTACTTGAATTAAGAGTGTATCATATTGGTCCGTGGTGCTGTTATACATTACGCAGGCATAAACCACATAAATGTCATTTAAGGACATAATATATATATGTGATTTGCTCATTATGATGCCTTTAAGCTCTGAAATCAAAACCGGTCCAGCTTTGCCAACCTAAATATGTGAAAGGAACATTTTTTCCCCCCTCAAATGAACTTGGTCTCCATCTCCAGAGGAGTGAGTAAATCTGTTTTTTTTGTGATAGTAAGAAATAAAAAAATCTATTTTTATGAAATATGTGATTATGCTGTGTTGCTGTCACAATGCTAAATGTTTCTTGGATAGATCAAACTCACTGTGACTTACATATTTATTATTCTACGCCAGGAATAGAAGGAGTAGTTTAACCAAAAAATAATATTTTGATATTTACTCACCCTCATGTCGTGTCTGAGCTTCTGATTTCTATATTAGTAAGCAGAAGACGATATATTATCCTGCAGAAAGGACGAAAACATCACAAAATTATTATGAAACTAGTACACATGACTCCTTTGTTGTCTTTTGAAGTCAAATGAACTGAAACGACATCCTTTGTTTACTTACAATCCACCTATCCCTCGGCTAATGATTTAGCGCATGATAGTTAATACAAAACGCTATTGGGTCCTGCGCGTCACGTGATCAATAATGACGCGGCACTTTTGGAAATTATACATTGTAGTATTTAATTTTTTATTTATCTATTCCTAACGTAATTCGTTAGATAAAAACAAACAAGCGTGGAAAGCTTGTTAGTTTGAAAGTATTAGCAGTGGAGATGGATGAAACGAAGCTTTTCGCGATTCTGAATCAATTGAATCAATTCCAAAATGATTCACTTCAGCGCTCAAAACATCGCACAATGGCGACAGCTGTTGGTCAAAACGGTATAAATGCAATTGAAACGGCTCTAAAGTGAGTAAACACACCTTTTACAAACTAATTACTAATGTTTTATGAAATGTAACCTAGTAGTTGCAATATACAAATCTTTAAATAATACTACTTTGTATTCTTTCATTGCTTGTTTTGTGTTTTTAGGCATGACTTATTTAGGTCTGTTTATTTTATTATAGAGGGATTGCATTAATGTCACGATTTGGTCAGTTACCCGGATGCGCGACCATTCTGGCCATACTCGTATGTAAACAACAGCATAGATTGCATGGCTAATGTACTACTGAATACATTGCTCTGCTAATTTTTGCTGTCTAAACCACGGAAAAAACGTGTGAAAGTTGCTAAATCATATTTCAAGGACTTAGAAAGAAGGAAATGGAACAATATTTTTGACAAACTAAATTTAATAGGTGGTAAAGATACAAACGAGAAGTATTAATTAAGATATTAGCGTATTATTTCACCTACCTGACCGGAAATAATAACAACAAACACGAATGTTGTCAAGAATCTTGCCCTGGAAATCCTGGTTCAGTTTGGCCAACCACAAACGTCTTTTGTTCCTCAGTTTTGTTTTTTTTGCACTCTTCTCCTTGACCTGTTATAACTTTTGGCGGTCTGACCAATTAGTACAGCCCACAACATTTAAATAATTAACCATTTTCAGCAGCAATAATCAGCAAAATATACAAGTTTTGTTTGGTTCAGTGGGATTGTTTACGTTCAGTGCCATCAATATGGCCGATTGATGACACGTTGTGAAAACACTCTATACACACGTTTATTTAAATTCATTAAAACTAAACCAAGACTTACCTGAGACCATTGCAACGAAGAGTGTTTTGCTGAAATCATGTCACTTGGCCAGTTTGATACGTGCTTCGAACCACTAAATGGAAACGATTGGCAAACGTTTCAGTGCCCCATGAAGGTGAATAGAAGTTGCATTAGACGCCCTTTCAGCAGATTTCAAGATGAATTTACAGCAGTTTTGTGTCATTTTACGTAAACCAATTAAACCAAGAGAGTTATAGAAACAGGATGAGACCAAATGCAGCTTAAGTTGCTAAATGTCACTGAAGCCCCGGCGAGAGATGCAGCGCTGACAGCCTTTATAAACCCAGCGTTTCTGTCTCCTTCATTTATTCACTTTCAGAAGGTTTTCCAGCGTTCTTGGCTCATTTGAAAGATCCTCGCTGTAGTCTGCCAGGCCTGTAACGGAGGATGTCTCGCTGTTTTCTTTGTTTCTGTAACAATGAGCGTCGCATCCATCATTTAGCTTTAGTATGTGCTGCTCCTTTGAGTCGCTGTATAATGGCTGTGAATTATTCTTATTTTCATAAACTTTGTGTCTGTTATGTTACCACCACTTATTAGAGGCCCAGACATAATTATGACAATGTTTTGTCTCTATAAATGACAAAAGATCCATAATTTTAAACTTCAGAGCATGCTTTAAAGCCAAAACATTAACTAAGGACAGACACAAGTACGCAAATGCAGATGTTAACGCTTGGCCAACGCAGTGCATAGTTTAGCTTGTTTTTAAGTTACTGTACTCAAGTTTCTTTGAAAAGTCTGTGCAAACTGTTGCTCCGCCATGACGGTAGTTGTTCTGAAGGAGAAAAGGACAGTTTGTGCTTATGTTCGCTATAGCACCACTTGCAATGCATCTTTTTGCGGGGTCAACTGCAAAGTAACTTTGTTATGATGCCATTTTAACGGCAAGTTAAAAAAAAAAAATCTAAGATTACGAGATTAAGGTTGTAATATTGAGTATAAAGTCGAAATATGAGAATAAAGTCAAAATACTATGAGTAAAGTCAAAATATTATGAGAATAAAGTTGACACTATGAGAATAAAGACAACATATTATGAGAATAAAGTAAAAATACTACGAGAATAAAGTCAAAATACTGAGTGAAGTCAAAATATTATGAGAATAAAGTCGAAATATTATGAGAATAAAGTTGACACTACGAGAATAAAGTCGACATACTACGAGAATAAAGTCAAAACATGAGAATAAAGTCGAAATACCACGAGAATAAAGTCGAAACATGAGAATAAAGTCGAAATACCACGAGAATAAAGTCGAAACATTATGAGAATAAAGTCGAAATACTACGAGAATAAAGTCGAAACATTATGAGAATAAAGTCGAAATACTATGAGAATAAAGTCGACATACTACGAGAACTAAGTCGAAATACTACGAGAATAAAGTCGAAATACTACGAGAATAAAGTCGAAATACTACGAGAATAAAGTCGAAACATTACGAGGATAGAGTCGAAATACTACAAGAATAAAGTCGAAATATTATGAGGATAAAGTCGAAATACTATGAGAATAAAGTCAAAATATTATGAGAATAAAGTTGACACTACGAGAATAAAGTCAAAATACTACGAGGATAAAGTCGAAATACTACAAGAATAAAGTCGAAATACTACGAGAATAAAGTTGAAATACTACAAGAATAAAGTCGAAACATTACGAGGATAGTCGAAATACTACGAAGATAAAGTCGAAATACTATGAGAATAAGGTAGAAACATGAGAATGAAGTCGAAATACTACGAGAATAAAGTCAAAACATTATGAGAATAAAGTCGAAATACTACGAGAATAAAGTCGAAACATTACAAGGATAGAGTCGAAATACTACAAGAATTAAGTCAAAATATTATGAGGATAAAGTCGAAATACTATGAGAATAAAGTCAAAATATTATGAGAATAAAGTTGACACTACGAGAATAAAGTCAAAATGCTATGAGGATAAAGTCGAAATACTACAAGAATAAAGTCGAAATACTACGAGAATAAAGTTGAAATACTACAAGAATAAAGTCGAAACATTACGAGGACAGTCGAAATACTACGAAGATAAAGTCGAAATACTATGAGAATAAAGTAGAAACATGAGAATAAAGTCGAAATACTACGAGAATGAAGTCAAAATATTACGAGAATAAAGTCGAAACATTACGAGGATAGTCGAAATACGACGAGAATAAAGTCGAAATACTACGAGAATAAAGTTGAAACATTACGAGAATAAAGTTGAAACATTACGAGAATAGAGTCAAAAGCAGATATTTATTAGTGATGGGAGAAACAAACCTTTTCGAAGCTTCGAATCAACCGAATCAGTTGCTTGCAAAATGATTCACTGTTTCGAAATGCTCAAAACACCACATGTTGGTGACGTCTGCCGGTCAGCTGTGTAAATGCAACAAAAACTCATGCAAATTTCACATTTCGAAGCGTTTCGAAACAGTTTTGACACAGCAAAACCTTGTTTACTGTAATTATGTGACTTTGGCAGTTTGATACAGGCTCCGAACCACTGTTGCTAAAACAAATGATTCACAAATTTTTTTGAAGCTTCACGAAGCGGTGCTTCAAAAGCACCCCCCACTAATACTTATCCAAACTCTGATCAGAATTAAAAATGACCTTTTACGCTAATGTTTATTATAGCACAACTTGGAATGCTAACTTTCCTTTTTGTCCTTTTTGTCAGGTGGGTGCAACTACCATTTGCACTCACATACTTTAACTTTTCACACAGTTTACATCAACACACTCCCAACTGATGAGAAAATGGATGGCTAGTTCTTATAAATTTGTACAATCTCATTCATACATTTTCGTACGATCCGCTTGCACCTCACTGACGTCTAGGTTTTTGGTGGACCTTCATGTGTACTTTTTCATACAAAATTGCCATCTCAGAAAATAGTCTCAATTTTCTCATGAGTTTGCCAAACAATAAACAATGTTTCTAAAGTCTGGATATGAAAATGTCAGATTCAATGTGACTTTTGTATGCTTTCATACTACAAACTGATGTAGGTCACCTGATTTGAAGGAAAAACAGATTTGGATGACATTTAGCTGTGGTGTGAGTGTATGAACTCTTTTTCTGACTGTATTTTATCATCTACAGGTGTGGTCAGACAGGTGAAGCCGCTGGTTGGTCCTTTGAGCACCGTACTGAAGCTGGCCATGAACTACGTCACAAACGGAGTCGTTTCTCACCGGAACATCATCAACGTTCATATCTACGTGTCTGAATTCTGGTTTTAAAAGCATTAACATCAACCTTTCTGTTTGACTATATTTCAGGTGTCCATTTATGAAATACAAAACACATTGTCATTAGAATGCATCTTTCTGAATGAATTTACTTGAGAAGCTCAAGATATTTTAGTTTAGGATGCATTTTCAAAGACTGTATCTTCAATATAAGTGCATTCTGACTTACCGCACTGGCAGATTTTGTCTAAATGAAAGACAAAATTCACTTATATTAAAGATGCATTCTTTGAAAATCTTATGTTTTATGCAGTGTTGCTTATCAAGTACATTTATTTTAAGAATTTTTAGATATTTAGATATTGGAAAATCCGGCAGTGCAATTAGTTAATTTAGCTCATTTAAGCAAACTAATTGCTACTTTAAGGAATAATAAACAATTCTGTCATCATTTACTCACCATCATGTCGCCCACTTGATTTTCGTTCTTCTGTGGGAAAACAAAACAAGATGTTTAGCATTTAGTATTGTAATTTCTAGATACAATTAATTGAGTGAGATAATCTCTAAATGGACACCTAAAAAAAATCACAAAATGCTTTTATCCAACTAAACAAAACTAAAGTTTTACAAGAGGCACATGTCACACTAGGACAGATGAGAACGTTGCATGATGGGAGCGATGCCGTGCTTTAGATGCCACCGTGTTTTTGGTGGAATAAACATCAGTTGCTGCTCTGAATTTAATTGTAGAATGTAAAAGCATGTTTTTACTTATTTCCCACTGGTTTCTTGAAGGCGTTTCTGTGAGTTGATGCGAGCTCATCCTTCATAGGGCTGAAAGAAAGACAAATGAATATGGAGTTGACGACTCGACACTGATTGTATGCTTGTGTAGACACACTTTGCATTGCTTAATGTATTGTATTGTATCACCGACTGTGTCATTAAAAACGATTTTTAGATTTCTACTCCTTTTTTTTGTCTGATTTAATTAGTGAATGGCTGCTTAAAGGAAGAGTTCACCCGAAAATGAAAGTTTGCTGAATATTTACTTACGTTTAAAAAAAAATAAATTAGCATTACATTACTTGCTCACCAATGGATGTGAATGGGTGCCGTCAGAATAAGCGTCCAAACAGCTGAAAAAAGCATCACAATAATCCACAAGTAATCCACACCACTCCAGTCCATCAATTAATGTCTTGAAAGCTGTATGTTTGTAAGAAACAAATCCATTATTAAGATGGTTTTAACTTCAAAATAGGCCACATTCCAAAATAGTGCTTTCTCCAGTCATCTTGTCTGAATCAGGAGTGAAATCTGCACAGATCAAGCACTGTTTACAAGCCAAAACAGCTCTAAACAAATATGTGGCTGGATTTTAATATGAGAGGACAATGGGAAATGGAGGAAGTGTTATTATGGGCTCATATGTAAAGGTTTGAAGTTAAAAACATCTTGATGGATTTGTTGCTTACAAACAAGCAGCTTTTGTCTTCACATAATTGATGGAGTGGTGTGGAATACTATTGTGATGTTTTTATCAGCTGTTTGGACTCTCATTCTGACGGCACCCATTAACATCCATTGGTGAGCAAGTGATGGAATATTAATTAGGGGTTCAAGCACGTAGCGCTGAAACTCTATTGTAATTGTTAGAATAGTCACGGATCAGCGATCTTCACATAAAGCTGATTGTGCAGATCAAACTGCAAGTCGTAGGGTCTTGAAACTTGGAGGGATGGTAGTACTCACATTGCCGACAACGTCACCAAGACTCGCCCCAATAGGCCTAAAGGGGGCGCTACAGCGATCAAAAGTACAAAATTGTTCATTAACTCCTAAACCGTCAGTGGCAGGCTCAACTTATGTCTCTGGAATCCTTGGCTCACGCAGGACAAAACTTTTTTTTTCCCCAAAACTTACCTTTGCGAACTAGTCCTAGGTTTTTCACCCTATCAGAATCAAGCCAGGAAGATTTTCTACAGAGCAAATATCAATAATCATCAAAAAAAAAATCTAAATTTCGACTCACCATCGCAAAGGGGTGCCAAAACGCTTGAAAGGGGCGGGGCCACTTTTAGTAAAATGCCTATAACTCCTAAAAAGAACGAAATACAGTATCTTGGTGGCTCTATAAGAGGGATAAAACATAAAAATGGCTATACTGTATCTACCCAACCATTTGTCCTATCAACATGAAAATGGGTGTGCATGGTCTTGGTCCAAAGTGCCACAAGTGTCTATAAGGACATTGGCGTATCTCAAAAAACACGAACCCACCACTGGCCGATGAAGTTTGAGCACTTATTAGACAAGGTTAACAGAGGCCGATTGGAACAAAACTTGGTGGGCCTGTTTGACTCACGGCCCTAAAGATCTGTGAAAAATAAAAAATGAAAATAAAAATAAACAAATATAAATCAGTCACTGGGAGGGGTCATTTTTCAAGGACATGAACAATTGTGCGTTACATGTTTTTTTGCACATACACGTGATACTTGCATCATATGACAGAACTCCTCATTCCAGACAAATTTGTCTCTAGAACCACTGCTGTCAATCAAATCGTTTGTTAAATGACAGAAATGTAAAAAACCTACTTTTTGAACTGGTCCTAAGTTTTTCACCTGATCAGAACCAAACCAGTGCAGAAAGATTCTCTGGAGAGCGAATATTGATAATTATCCAAAAAAAAAAAAAAAAAAAAGTCTAGCTTTTGAATCACTGTTGCAAAGGGACGCCAAAACCTTTGAAAGGGACAGGGCTGCATTAGTAAAAACAGTGCAGTACAATTCTCTCTAGAATAATAATTATAAAAAAAAACAAAAAAAAACAAAATTAAATTTACCCTTTGGGAAGCTATAATGGAGTTATTTAGAAAAAGGGGCTGTCCAAATATACCATACATATACCATACCATACAAAGTTTTAAGGAGATCGGACCACAGCTGACGCTATAACAGTCATAAATGTTACAAAACATATTTCTATGGTAAACGACCTGTACTGGGAAGGAAAGGCTTTCTACATAATGTCTTTCTGCATACATGCTTAAACATCTTAAAGCGCTTGAACCCCGATAATCGCTGTAGCCAGATTTAAGGAAAGAAGGAAACAAATTCAGTCAAACAAACCAGTCTCGGCTAATTTATATTTTAAAAACAAATTGATAACACTACAATTCGGTTGGCATCAAAATGATTAAAACCATTGACTGAACTTAATTTGTCAACTCTGTTATCAACATCTAATTCAAAGAAAATGTAAATACAGAACATTTAAACAATGAAACTGGTTAGTTTAAGTTTAAACTACTTCCAAATCAATCATTCAAAATGCTAATCGAAAATGATTCATTTGCATCATAAAATTAAAATATAGCTAAATATTGTGTTTTATCACTATGTGTTGATGCATATCAAATTAAATTGGTTAATTTAGTGGAAAACATGCTAATTTTACTTTGGTGTGGTTAAAATGACAAAAAATAACCCTTATGAGTCATTTCAGAGCAAATACAAAAATACTGAGATATATTGCCAAGGCAGAAAAATAGTGAGATATTATTTTTCATCTTCCAGCCTTATAACTCATCATTAGTTTGTACTGGAATCCATTTTTAGAGTAACCTTCCCATCTCTGGGTAAAATATGCACGAAACTCGAAAAGCCCCCGTATAGAATTAGGTGCCCTGGTAAAAATGAGTAATTCAATTATTTCACAAGCTTATAATTTGACCATAATTTGCTCGGGTTGATTCAAATCATTAGTAAATCAAACTTTCCATGTAACTTGGCTCGGGCAACTCCAGAAATGAAAGGCCGCTGGTTTTTGCGTACTGGTCAATTTAAGACCTAAAGGCATGCCAGCGAAAGCCAATCATTCCCACAATCCTCTTGTTCGACTCGCTACGGTCATGCCATGCATTGATAGATCGAACTAAGTGCTGCTCGTTCCTCGGCAGTGGAAACTTGGTCGCAGTGCTCGGAGGGACCGGGTGAATGGAGCCGTTTGTGACCGCATCCCTTTTAGCGCGCGGTCGCTGAACCGAGACTGTCTTTCCTCAACGTCAGGGGACTGAAGCGGGCGGCCCGAGCTCATTTCAGCAGATGGAGAGACGAGTCTCAGCCGTAGCTCGCTCATGACCGCTGCGGTCCAGAGCAGCCGCCACCGAGCGGCTTTTACAAAGACAATGGAACAGCGAGGGAATCATTTATCATGGTTTAACGTTCCTCTTCTGTGCGCCGACTGAGGTTTACCCCTGCGACGTCACAATACGCGCTTTGAAGACTGAAAAAACGACCTCGAAATCATTCACGCGTGAAGCGATAAGCGATAAAATGACATTGTACGACAAAGAAAAGCACAATATGAAACTTTATGAGACTTGAAAACGGTGAGCGGTTCCAATAATTCTCCTAAGATCCTCATTTTTCAATGCAGAAGCCGTTTTCTGTCAACGTGGTAGACTTCCGCTGTAAATCAAGAAAAGTGCAGTAAATGGTAAAAACTGTTTGCACTACAAACCAGTGTGTTCATAATTAAGATAATACATTAAAATAACATGGTAAGACACAGTGGTTTGCAATATCAAGCAGCAAAATGAGCTGTTTTGTACAGCTAAAAACAGCTGGATGTGGATGAGACCAGAACCTCGCACATTAAATTTACAACAGCTCTTACGAAAAAAAATAAGCTGGATGTTTGCGGAGAAAAGACAATCCAACAATGCACCACGATGAACTCAGTAAAAGGAAAAATTGTGGAATTTATACTTGAATAAATCATAAAAATATTTTTTTTTGATAAATTGGTTTGGAGAACATTTTCAAAAACTGAAAAATGGTCTGAAAATCATTAATGTATGAACTGCCCAAAGCAAGAAGCTATTTATTTAAAAAACAAAATAAATAAAAAAAAGTAAACTTTTTCTTTCAAGGACGTTTCAAGCACTACTTTTTTTGATTTTCAAGATCTCACTTACCAAACAGTGTCTTCTATTTCAAATTCTCCAAAAAGAGAGAAAAAAAGGCAAAAATAAAGTGAAGCACATGCAAAGTATTACAAAGTATACTATACTTTTGCTATAGTAAAAACACTGTCATTTTTCTTAAAGGGTTTGTATTTGTGTATACTTTTTCTTTTTTTTTTTTTAGTTTTTATAACTGTACTGCATTAATGGTTTGATGTTTTCTACTGTTTAAGAAAAAAAAAATCTGAAAAAAAGATTCCTGATCTGAATCAAATGATTCGCAATCCACGTTCCGAAGTTCCAATCTAAAGCAAATGATTCGCGATACGTGAAGTTCCAAATTAATTAAAATGATTCACGGAACGCAATTTGAAGTTCCAATCTAAAGCAAAAGATTTGCGATCCACGCCCTGAAGTCCCGATCTGAATTTGATTTAGATCAGGACTTCAAATCGCATACCGCGAATCATTTGATCTGAATCATTCAATTCGCTAAATGATTCACGAACCCGTTCCGATCAAAATCAAATGAGTCTTGACGCACTCCGAAGTCCCAACCTGAATCAAATGATTCACAATACGTAAAGTTCCAGTTTAAATCAAATGATTCACAAAACGCAATTTGAAGTTCCAATCTGAAGCAAAAGATTTGTGATCCACGCTTTGAAGTCCCGATCTGAATTTGATTTAGATCGGGACTTCAAATCGTGTATCGCAAATCATTTGATTTGAATCATTCAATTCGCTAAATGATTCACAATCTCGCTCTGATCTACATCACATGAGTCGTGATACGTGTTTTAATGTCCCGAAGGGAATCAAAATAGCTTCGAAATAGTGAATCGTTTTGCGACGCAATGGTTTAACTGATTCAGAATTTCGAAAAGCTCTGTTTCACCCATCACTACATGCTTTTAAAAACTGTTGCAAGCAATGCCGAAATTCGAAAATGAATGGCTCTTTTAATTTGACCTTTTTTTTGCTAGCAAATCGCTTAAAATGAGTGATTGAAGTCACTGATTGAAGTTTGGTGATTGAAGTTTGAATCCACTGGAGCGGTTCCAGCATAAATGACTCAATTGATTTGGTTGACACTATCAGTACTATTATTGGCTTAGCTTGATTGTTTTCTGAAATTAACTGAAATTTAATGTTTTTTTGAATTACGTGAATTTTGCGAGAAAAGACAAAATTAAACACTTGTTTCATAGATGCATTGTCTTTCAACAATTCAAGCACTTTTCAGGAACCTCTTCAGAAATATTGCTATTTTCAAGGGTTTTCCAGGCCTTTAATTTCAAAAAGTCAAATTCAAGTACTTCAAGCACTTTAAGCGCCTTGTACAATCCCAGAGTTAAATAAATAAATATATATATATTTTTAGAAATAAACATAACATTTTTAATTCATAGAATTACATTTTAATAATTATAAATGTTTAACAAATCAAATTCAGATAACATTTTTGACAGTGTTACTGTATGTTAACCTTTAAAAAAATAATAATATCATGTGAAAATGAGACTATTTCCGCTATTTCCTCAAACTATTTCTAAAGTTTTCAAAATGTTTTTAAAATGCAAATTAGCTAAGGCTGATTTTCACAAATTTGCTTAAAAAAATTAGCAAACCAGTTTAGACTGGTTCAAAAGGTTATTTTTACTAAAATAAAGTTTTAAATCCCAATGAAGTGCCTCGAAATTGTTTTTTTGCCAAGCGTTTTGATTTGACAAAATGCGAAACAATGGCAGCAGGGGAAACATTTTCACTCACATCATTCAATATTTGTATTCTATGTAATTGCATGTAGTTCAATACAGTTTTACATTGTTAGCTTCACAACATGCAATTTTTTTCCACATGCATGCATGAGTATCTGGTTGTAAAACGCCTCATGTGAAACATGACACTGACTTTTAAGCAAACAAAAACACACAACGCATGCACGTAGCATTGCATGGGGCACGTGCTGAATAAAGCGCAGAGAAATGCCCCATCTGTCCTCCGTACCACCCACACCCGCCGCTGGAGCGCAACACAACGGCCTTGGGCTGCGTGCACGCATGTGACGTGTGTGTTGCGGACTGTGCTTTGGCGGGGTGGTGGTCAGGACTCATGGGGAAGGGAGGCTCTCTGGATCTGGAGACCGGAAGAGTCCGTCTGGGACGAGGCCCAGCTTTGGGACAGGCAGAAGACGGGGTCGTATCAAATGCACACACACACACATACATACACAAACGCGCTCCCCCCGCTGCATTTTCCTGGCCGGCATCCCCCGTCCCTCACCGCAACACATGTTTTAAGATATATGTGAATTCTTTTAATGAAAATGTTGGGGGAGTTTCCCTCTGCTGCCATTGTTTCTCATTATGTCAAATGAAAACGCTTGGCGAAAACACATCAAAATGCATGCAAATGCACGCTTTTACATGCACTGGTATGTCACTCAAACACAAACCTGACAGATGCTCACTGGAAATAATGCACAACTTTCTGTAAAGTGATGCATTTCTGAAATAAACTTGGACACTCGAGAAGTTATGAAAATGTGTTAATCTCAGTTTTGAGGCAGTTCAGTACCTTATATTAGTGAAAATAACATTTTAAAGCAGCCTAAACAGGTTTCATGGTCTCCTCTGGTCCTATATACAGTATGGATATTCAAGAAGACAAAATGAAGAATGGGACTGGGTTGGGGTTGATTTAGTTTTTGTAACCTTACATTACCAAAAACAACATCTCAAACTAACCTACAGTAAACAGGCCTACTGGTCTCCTTTTCTGGTCTTTATACAGGGGTTTTGGACACTTTCCGGCAAGCTAAACCAGCTGAAGACCAGCGTGGCCAGACTAGGTCACGTTTAAGCAATGTAAACCATATAATAGGCTGGTTTAAGCTTTTTTCCCCAGCAGTTCAATGTCTGATATTTTGTTCTGCGACATTTCTAAGGAAAGAAAAACCGCAAACAAGATCTCAATTGTTTCTTCTAGGAATTGACTGAATCGTTTTCAAGACAAAGCAATTGCATTTTGACAAACGATTTAGAGTAGATTTTTTTTTTTACTTGCAATATGAATCATGCACAAGTCCAAGAACGTGCTTTAAGAAACTGACATGTTGATTTGAAAGCAGCAGTGAGACGCACTTGAGTTTCTGAAGACCAGATTGACCAAGCTGGGAGACCAGTTAAACCATCCAAGCACAGCAAACCATGTTAGGCTGGTTTATCCTTTTATTCCCAGCAGATTAATGCGTAATATTTTGTTCTGCACAACCATTTAACATCTCAGTTGTTTCCAATTTAATGGCCCATTTCCGCCACTAAATTTAAAAAAAAAAAAAAAAGGTTATTGCGACTTTTTCATCTTAAAAAAAAGATTTTTTTCGCAATTCTAACCTTTTTTTCCTCATAAATGTGAGATATAAACTCGCAATTCTGAGAAATTATCAGTCTTTTTCCCCCCTCAAAACTAGACTTTATAACTTGCAATTGCAAGTTTATAACTCACTGTTTACAAAAAAAGTCTGAATAACTCGCAATTTTCTTAATTCTGCGAAAAAAGTCAGATTTGCGATAATCTTACAATTGCAATTCTGACTTTTTTTCTTTAAAATGCGAGCTTGTCTCTTGCAATTTTGTCTGTGTTTCCTGCAAAAGCAAACTGCGAGATATAAACTCACAATTGAGAGTTATAAAGTTGATGGGGAACAAAGACTGACATGTTCTCAGAATTGCAAGTTTGTGTCGCACAATTCTGACTTAACTTGCAATTGTGTTAGAGAGTCAGAATTGCAAAATATAAACTCAATTCTTTTTTTCTCAGAATTGCGTGATATAAAGTCACAATTATGAGATAAAAACTCACAATTCTAACTTTTTCTCTCACAAATGTAAGTTTGTATCCCGCAATTTTAACTTTTTTTCTATTAATTATCAGTCTTTTTTCCCCGTCAAAACTGGAATTTATAACTCGCAATTGCGAGTTTATATCTCACTGTTTACAACTGTGAGAAAAAAAAGTCAGAACTGTGAGAGGTCAGAATATCTTGCAGTTCTGACTTAATAACTCGCAATTGCAAGTTTATATCTCAAGTCTGAGAAAAAAAGTCAGAATTGCAAGATATAATCTTACAATTGTGAGATAAAAACTCGCAATTCTGACTTTTTTTCTCGGCAATGTGAGTTTGTTTCTTGCAATTGTGTGTTATAAAGTCAGAACTGCGAGATATAAACTCACAGTTCTTTTTTTTCTGAGAATTGCATGATATAAAGTCACAACTGTGACAAAAACTCGCAATCCTGACTTTTTTTCTTACAAATGCAAGTTTGTGTCTCCCAAATCTGACTTTTCTCTCAGAACTGTGAGATATAAACTCACAATTCTGAGAAAATATCAGTCTTTTTCCCCACCTCAAAACTGGACTTTATAACTCACAATTGCAAGTTTATATCTCAATTCTGAGAAAAAAAGTCAGAGTTGCAAGATACAGTCCTACAATTGTGAGATAAAACCTCGCAATTCTGACTTTTGCTCTTGCAAATGCAAGTCTGTATCTCGCAATTTTGACTTTTTTCTCAGAATTGTGAGATATAAATTTTCTGATAAGAAGTTATCAGTCTTTTTTCCCCCTCAAAACTGGACTTTATAACTCGCAATTGCGAGTTTATATCTCACTATTTACAATTGTGAGAAAAAAGAACGGTGATAAGTCAGAATATTTTGCAGTTCTGACTTTATAACTCGCAATTGCAAGTTTATATGTCAATTCTGAGAAAAAAAGTCAGAATTCCGAGATATAATCTTACAATAGTGAGATTTTTTTTCTCTGAAATGTGAGTTTGTCTCTTGCAATTTTGACTGTTTTTCTTGCAAAAGCAAATTGTGAGACATAAACCTGCAATTGCGAGTTATAAAGTTCAATTTTAAGGGGGAAGAAAGACTGACAAGTTCTCAGAATTGCAAGTTTGTGTCTCACAATTCTGACTTAATAACTAGCAATTGCATGTTATAAAGTCAGAACTGCATGATATAAACTCAAAATTGTGACTTTTATTCTCACAAATGCAAGTTTGTATCTTGCAAATCTGACTTTTCTCTCATAAGTCTTTTTCCCCCATCAAAACTGGACTTTCACAATCTCACAATTGCAAGAAAAAAGTCAGAACTACGAAATATAAACTCAAAGTCAATTCTGACTTTTTTTCTCAGAAATGCGAGTTTGTCTCTTACAGTTCTGCCGTTTTTTTCTCACAATTGTAAATTGAGATATAAACTTGTGATTATCCAGTTCTGAGGGGAAAAAAAACTGATAAGTTCTCAGAATTGTGAGTTTGTGTCTCACAATTCTGACTTAATAACTTGCAATTGCGAGATATAAATTGTGATATATAAACTTGCAATTCTGAGAAAAAAAACAGAATTGTGACTATTTCTCAGAATTGCGAGTTTATGTCTCACAATTCTGAGAAAAAAAAAAACTCAGAATTGTAAGACTGAAAAGCACAATTACCTTACAATTGCAATTTTTATTCAGTGATGGAAACAAGCTTCCATATTTTCCAGAGCGATTGCATTTTGGATTACAAATACGATCTTCTTAAAATTTGGAATATACAATGGCACAATAAGACCAAAAAAATGCACCAAGAAAAGTAACGTTTTGATTTAAAAGTACCAATGAGACATTCTTGAGCTTCTGAAGACCAGGCTGGGAGAACAGTTTAAATCAGCCAAGTCCAACAAACCGTATTAGGCTGGTTTAAAATTTATTTCAAAAGGATAACGTCTAATATTTTGCTTAAAGTCTAACAACATTAAGATCTCAATAGTTTCTTCTAGGAATTGACTAGATTGCTTCTGAGATGATGCGATTGCTTTTTGATGAATGATTACGAAGCAATATTTTTACATTTGCAGTTTGAATTGTGAATCGTAAGACCAAGAATGTGCATTAAGAAAATAACGTTTAATTTGAAAGTAGAAAGTTCTTGACTTTCTGAAGTTTAGATTGGCCAGATTGTGAAACCAGTTTAACCTAAGTCCAGCACATCATATTAGGCTGGTTTATCCTTTTATTCCCAGCAGGTTAATGTCTGATATTTTGTTTGGCATATCCACGTAACATCTTCAAGAAAAAAGAAATCACAAACAACATCTCAGTTGTTTCTTCTAGGAATGGATTAGATTGTTTTCTGGAGCGATTGCATTTTTAAAATTTTTTGCATCTTTTTTTTTTATGTGGATTCTAAAGTCCAGTTTAGCCAAGCTGGGAGACCAGTTTAAACCAGACAAGTCCAGCAAATCTTGCTAGGCTGGTTTAACCTTTTTCCAGTAGATTATCTGTGCAATACTTTGTGTTCTGCAACATCTTTAAGTAAAGAAAAACCACAAACAAGATCTCAATTGTTTCTTCTAGGAATTGATTGGATCGTTTTCCAGAGTGATTGCATTTTGGCAAACGATTACAAAGAAGATCTTTTTTTAATGTGGATATGAAATGGCACAATAAGTCCAAGAATGCACATTAAGAAAGTAACATGTTGATTTAAAGGCAGCAGTAAGATATACTTGACTTTCTTAAGTCCAAGCTGGGAAACCAGTTTAAACCAGCCAAGCCTAGCAAACCATTTCAGGCTGGTTTAAGCTTTTCCCTAAAACGGTTAATGTCTAATATTTTGTTTTGCAACATCTTTAAGTAAAGAAAACCCACAAACAAGATCTCTATTGTATCTTGTTTGTGGGTTTTCTTTACTTAAAGATGTTGCAGAACAGAATATTAGACATTAAATTCTTTTAGGTATTGATTGCATAGTTTTCGAGACTGGATGATTGCACTTTGACAAATAATAACTATTTTTTTGAATATAAAATGGCACAATAAGTCCAAGAACATTGATTTCAAAGCAACAATGAGATCTTCTGAAGATCAAATTGTCCAGACTGGGAAACCAGTTAAACCAACTAATTCCAGTAAACCATATTAGGCTAGTTTAAGCAGCTTAATGTCTAATATTTTGCCTAAAGTCTAATATTTCTAAGGAAAGAACATCAGCAAGATCTCAGTAGTTTCTTCTAGGATTTAAATGGGTCATTTTGGAGACAGAGCGAGCATTTTGACAAACAAAAACATAATTTGTAATACAAATTTGCACCAAGAATGTGCATTAATAAACTAAAATGTTGATTTTAAAGCAGGCATGAGACGTTCTTGAGTTTTTGAAGATCAGGATGAGAGACCGGTTTAAACCAGACAAGTCCAGCAAATAATATTAGGCAGGTTTATCCTTTTTTCATCCATGTTTTACCTAAAGTCTAATATCTCTAAGGAAAGAAAATCAACAAGATCTCAACAGTTTCTTGTAGGATTTAAATGGATCATTTTGGAGACAGAGTGAGCATTTTGACAAACAAAAACCATTTGTAATACGAATTTGCACCAAGAATGTGCGTTAATAAACCAAAATGGTGATTTTAAAGCAGGCATGAGACGTTCTTGAGTTTTTGAAGACCAGGATGGGAGACCAGTTTAAACCAGACAAGACCAGCAAACAATATTAGGCTGGTTTTTCTTTTTTTCCATCCATGTTTTACCTAAAGTCTAATATCTCTAAAGAAAGAACATCAACAAGATCTCAATATCTTCTTATATGACTTAAATGGGTCATTTTGGAGACAGAGTGAGCATTTTGACAAACAAAAACATAATTTGTAATATGAACTTGCACCAAGAATGTGCATTAATAAACTTAAATGTTGATTTTTAAGCAGGCATAAGACACTCTAGAGTTTCTGAAGACCAGGATGGGAGACCAGTTTAAACCAGACAAGCCCAGCAAACCATATTAGACTGGTTTAAGCTTTATTCCAGCAGATTAAATGAGCAATATCACACGAGTAGACTTGAGATATGGCAGAATATTGGCAGTATATCGAGTAGACATATCTCAAGTCTACTCGTGTGATATTGTTCATTTAACCTGCTGGAATAAAGCTTAAAGGGGTCATCGGATGCCCATTTTCCACAAGTTGATACGATTCTTTAGGGTCTTAATGAAAAGTCTCTAATATACTTTGATTAAAAATTCTCAATGGTTTTGTAAAACAACACCCTTTTTACCTTGTCAAAATCAGCTCTGCAAAAATCATCTCATTCTAAGGGGTTGTTCCTTTAAATGCAAATGAGCTCTGCTCGCCCCGCCCCTCTCTTCTCTCTGTGGAAAGAGGAGTCTGTTTAATTTAGCTGTTTAGCCACTAAACTTCCGAGCTACCACGTTATAAGGAAAGGCGATCGCAAAGATTCATAAAAAAAAAAACCCTTATACTCACTTATGCTGTAAGTGAAGCTGGATCACGAATGATTCGGGCGAACATAGACGGATATATGTAGATCGGGAGGTGCATTCCATTCACAAACAAATGTAATCCACTGCATCTTCCGCGGCTCAGATGTCGGGAGTAAATGACGACCACTATGTTCATTATTACACCCAGCAACACAACACCTCAATCGCTCAATCTAACTTACATCCCTGCTTCGGCATCGACACATGTAAGGTTACTGGACTCTGACAGCTGGTCTGAGGTAAGAGCTCATGTCAATTAACTATCGTGGGAGCGGCCTCTGTGGGTGTGACGGCAAACCGACAGGCATCTGAGAACGGCTCATTTGAAAAAGGTGATATTATTTTTACAGATTGATTAAAAACCACTGCATGGATTTGTATCATTATAAGGTAGATTTGTACATACACTGCCAACACACATTAATGTTCAAACAACATTAAAAAAGTGAACTTAGCATCCGATGACCCCTTTAAAACCCTTTTGAGCAGAACTACTTCCTTCCGCCACAGATTCAAATCAAGTTTGACAGTTGAGCTCAAGCCTTTGTTACTAATTCCAAAACGTCACTTTAGAACTAGTAACGAAGGAATGTTGAGTTACTTCACTGAAAGCGTATTGTATTACTGCATTAAAACCTCACTGTATCATGTATTAGTATTATGAGAGAGAGATGGACTGAGCGAGTGTGATTAACGTACCTGCATCAGATGGAGCATTCATTATTCATATTCACGATGAAAGCGTTATGTTTGTGGTAACGTTAATATCCTTTCATCTGCATAGGGTGATTTTGCTGCTCATTTGCTCGCTGCGTCAACCTGTTATTAAAGCTAAAAATAACTTCCGCTTAAAACCTTTTTAGTATAAAAGTCTGCTGACTCACTCATAAAAGCAGTCTGTTGTCGCCATCTAAAGGCGGAATAATGTAACTAAAATCAGCATCGCACACAGCTTCTCAATAGTAAACGCTGTTATTAAATATCTTTATATAAAATATTATTGAATAATAATATTTAATAAACAACAACAAAAACAGCCATCATAAAAATTGCTAAGCAATTCAATCAAAAGTAAAGGTGATATACAGTATTGAATTTACATATTTACATGAGATTTCGCCAAAATTATCTTCTCTGGAACAAATAATAGATTAATGAGACCAAAGTCTGTCTGTTAGATTTACCCCAAAACGAATTATATCTCATGTTTAACCACTATAGAGACATTAGAGCCAGCGGTACATTCCAGAAGATCTGGCCGAGTTGAGGCTTCTCTCGGCGGCTTTATGAGCGCAGAACGATCGCTACCCTGGAGCTTACGCGTCCGAAAACGTAGACGCAAATTTTCTTTAACAAACTGCATATGTGAACTATAAACAAGTACATTCTCGCTCGAAAACCTCTTAAAGGTACATTCGGTGACACAGAAACTACTATTTTTAAAATTATAGTGGATTTGGGCTTCCGTCATGACACTCGCTGTAAGAAGTACCGCAAGCGGAGTGATACAACTACAAACGGTAAAAAGGCTGTTGGAGTTCTCTTATATCGCACTCTTATTAGCCAATCAGATTCGAGAACCAGACAGAACTGTTGTATAATATCTAATATTTATAGCCCATTTCGCTAGATGTAAACATACTGGTCCCGATACGCTTCCTGTTTCTTTTTATTTTACTTTACAAAACATCACAAAAAAATACAACCAACATAACATTTGACTGGATGAAAATGTTACATTAGCACCTTTAAGATGTATTTGTATATGTAAAATAAAAAAAAAACAGGAAGTGCTTCTGGACCAGTGTTGTTTACATCTAGCGAAATGGTCTATAAGGAAAGATCTCAATAGTTTTGTCTAGGAATTGACCAGATCATTTTAAAGACAGAGTGACTGCATTTGGACAATTTGTAATAAGAATCGTGCACCGTAAGACCAAGAACGTGCATTTAGATTAAAAGCAGCTTGAGTTTCTGACTGATATTGAGGTCAGTCGTCTCACTGACGAGCGGAAACGTCCGATATCTTTGTTTGCACGCAAAAACATCCTCTCACGATTAATAAAACCTCCAAATGGACGTCTGCTGATTAGAGCCATTGATCTCTAGAGCTCCCAGAGATCTACTATTACAGCTGGTGTTTGTGAAGGGGGAAAAAAAAACACCAAATTTGATGAGCGCTGGTGTTTTCCTGAAGCCCAACAGGTGGCAGACACACACAGCACACAGGAGAGACATGGAAGGCTTTTATTTCTGTCTTCCCAGAAACATCAGGGCCAATGTGACTTCAATGAGTTTGGAGGAGGCCAGTCTTCACCTACCTAAACCCAAAGAGCTCGACTGAGACGTGTGACTCCTCATAACTTAGAGCGGCGGTCCAAACCGCTTATAACCAGAACGGAGCTCACAAGCGAGGCCAGAGTACACAGAGCCGTAGCGTCCGGAAGTGTGGGCTATTGGGATTTATTCCACACTCATGAAAATTCAGAGTTCACAAGCAAAGGCCGTCGAAGATCGGCTCCGAAAACCCCAAGCGCTTGCTTTACGTGACGCTTTATGACGTCCGTGAGGTCGACGGAAAGAACCGTCCGGCTCGCGCGTCTGAAAATACAGCATGACATCAGATTGTAAAAGACGCTTTTTTGCTCGACGGATGGTTTTAGCAGTCGCTTTATTTATGACGAGCACATCATTATTTGGCTTTTATGGCCCCGGGTGACATTTGAAACAAATGTGCTCTTCAGAAGAAAAGAAAAACACATTGTTTGTTGAAGAAAATAGCGCTGGCTGCTAGAGTCGTACATAAGCAATAACAGAAAAACCCGGAGGATCAGAGGGAAACGGGCTAACGAACAACATCTCAAGAGGAATTTCCAGCAGTGGCATGAAATCGCTTTGGTTTGTGTGCTGAACGGAGGTCAAGTTCGATGGTGCATTTATTGGAGAAATGGCCAAACCAATGTCGTCAATCGACGTGGAAAATGTTCTCAATGACACTGAGGATCTGCAGGCAGAGTTAATGGCTTTTTGAGAGCTCGAGTTCATCGAGAGCACACAGAAGAAACGACGACACCTTCGCTTCTGCATTACACAAGTGACGCTAAATGCGGCCTTTGGAAAACTGACAGTGCTTGAGGGAGTTTCTAAAGCGTGCACTTGGTGGAAATGGAAAAAAGATGCTTTTGAGTTCAGACGGTGACAATCACTGTTGTTTTTCCTGACTAAAATTAAAACTTAGTTTTAAATGTTCATTTAAGTAAAGTTTAATTTAAATAAATATGAAATAGAATAAAATGAAAACTAAAACGAAATACTAAAATGAAAACTGAAAATAAATGGTAATTCTAAATATTAATATTATAATATTATATAAATAATACTAAAATTACTAAAAGTGAAATAAAGTTACATAAAAAAAAATTAAAAATATATATTTTTATGTATATATCATTTTTAGTTTAAATGTTCATTTAAGTAAAGTTTAAGTTTTAATTAAATAAATATGAAATAGAATAAAATGAAAACTAAAATTAAAAAACTAAAAGGTCATTCAAAATATTAATACTATAATATTATAAATAATACGAAAATTACTAAAACTGAAATAAATTAAAGCTATTATTTATATATATATATATATATATACACTACCGTTCAAAAGTTTGGGGTCAGTAAGACTTGTAATAGTCTTTAAAGTAGTCTCTTATGCTCATCAAGGCTGCATTTATTTGATTAAAAATATAGAAAAAAAAAACAGTAATATTGCAAAATGTTTTTACAATATAAAATAATGTTTTTTATTTTAACATACTTTAAAATAAAATTCATTCCTGTGATGAAAAGCTGAATTTTTATCAGCTGTTACTCCAGTCTTAAGTGTCACATGATCCTTCAGAAATCATTCTAATATGCAGATTTATTATTAGAATGATCAGTGTTGGATAATATCAACAGTTGTGCTGCCAAATATTTTTTGGAACCTGTAATTTTTTTTTTCAGGATTCTTTCATGAATAACAAGTTTAAAAAGTACAGTGTTTATTCAAAATATAAATATTTTGTAACAATGTAAATTATTTATTATTAACTTTTAATAAACTTTTAATTATTAACTTAATACATCCTTGGTGAATAAAAGTATTAATTTCTTAAAAAAAAAAAAAAAAGAAACAATAAAAATGTACTGACCCCAAACTTTTGAATGGTAGTGTATATATATATATATATATATAAACTCATACTGAAAATCTAAAAATAAAAGCTAATCCAAATTATTATAATAATTATTATAATATTAAATAAATAATACTAAAATTACTAAAACTGAAATAAATTAAAGCTATTATATATATATAAAATTACTAGAACTCAAACTGAAAATCTAAAAATAAAAGCTAATCCAAAATATTATAATAAATACTATAATATTATATAAATAATACTAAAATTACTTAAAGCTAAAAGTGAAACGAATTAAAGCTAGATAAATATAACAAAATATTTTTATATAAAAATATATCTAAAAAACTAAAAATTACTATAATATTATATGAATACTAAACTAACGCTGTGACAATACTTAAATGAAATGAAATTACATTAAACTTAAATGAAATTAAATGAAATTGAGAAATGTTGCCTTGGCTAAATAAAGCCAAATAAATACATAAAAGCTAAAACTGATGTAAAAATAACAAAATCACAACAGAATTACTAAAACTCTAAATAAAATGAAAAGCTAATCCAAAATATTATAATAAATACTATAATATTAATAATATGTAAAAGCTAAATAAATACATAAATAAAAACTAAGAAAATTACAAAACTCACAAAATTAATTAAAACTTTAATAACAAAATAACTAAAATGTGTAAAAACTAAAAATGAAAACTGAAAATTTGAAATTAAAAGCTAATTAAAAAAAAATGAACACTACAATATTATATATTATATAAATAATACTAAAATAATGGAATTATTATGCTTTGTAATTCAGATTGTGACGTTGTTATTCTTAATAAAACAAAATAGCTTTCATTAATTTAAATAAATCTGGAATTGAATAAAATATGAATATTAGATGAAAAAGCAAACTTTAACGTACAACAAAAATGAGAAATGCTGTCTTTGCGGCTAAGTAAAATAAAAATAAGTTTAAGTTTAACTACTAAAATTACTAAACCTAAAATAAAACTAAATAAAAATACAAATATAAACTAAAGATCATAAAAAATGACTATATATTCCTTTAATTAGAAGCACTAAAAAGTTACAGCTAAATAAATACATAAAATCTAAAACTGATTTTAAAAAAATGACAAAAACACATAGAATAATAAAAGCTGAAAATTTAAAATTAAAAGCTAATTAAAAAAAATTAACACTACAATATTATATAAATAATACTAAAATAACACAGGTGGCAAAGGAAAAGAGATTGTTGTTAAAACAAAATAGTTTTAATCAATTGAAAATAAAATCTGAAATTAAGTACAATATGAATAGTAGATGAAAATGCAAACTTTAACTAAAAAAAATCTGAAATGTTAACTGAAATAAAAAGTTTAGGTTGACGTTACTAAAATGACTAAAACACACACACGCACTATAATATTATATAAACTAGATACAAAAGTTGGCTTGAGAAAGTTTAAGTTGGCTTGAAAAAAAAAAATTAAGAAGTTTTAAAAAGTTTTAAGTTTGGTGGTTTTCGGTCTGAAATAGTTTGAAGTTTAAAGTAGTTTTAAAAGGTTAAAGTATGAATGTTTGGAAGGCAATACAGTCTGTCAGAGATAGCATGGTTAGCATGTTACTAACATGTTTTTAACACGATCCTAGCATGCTTAGCAAGTTACTAGCATGTTGCTAGCATGATTTTAGCATGATTAGCACATTACTAGCATGCTTCTAACATGATTCTAGCATGATTAGCACGTTACTAACACGTTTTTAACATGATCCTAACATGAGTAGCAAGTTACTAGCATGTTGCTAGCATGATTAGCAGGTTACTAGTATGTGGCTAGCCTGATTAGCATGATTCTAACATGACTAGCAAGTTACTAGCATATTGTTAGCATGATTCTAGCATGATTAGCATGTTATTAAAATGTTTTTAACATGGTCCTAACATGATTAGCAAGTTACTAGCATGTTGTTAACATGATTAGCATGTTACTAACATGTTTTTAACATGATCCTAACATGATTAGCAAGTTACTAGCATGTTGCTAACATGATTCTAGCATGATTAGCAAGTTACTAGCATGTTGTTAGCATGATTAGCATGTTACTAGCATGATTCTAGCATGATTAGCATAGTCTCAGAAGAAGAAGTTTAAATAGCATTTCAGTAAGTTGCCTTTCTCAAGACAACTTAATAATACTAAAATATTTTGGGGTTCAGCCAAACCCTGATCTATTTGTAGTGCAACCAAATCACTGAGCTCTAAAAATGAAAATAAATAAATAATAAATAAATAAACTTAAATTTGAACATTTAACACTTTAATTTTTCATGATTTAGGATGCAGCATAACATATGCATGCATGCATGAAATACAGAAATGCATCTAATGATCTTATGCATTACGAGAGCAAAGACAAAACTTTCTGCAATGACTCTGGAATGAGTCTGTTTACTTCTAGAGTAATAAAGTAATAAGAGTAATAAAATACTATTTAATTTCTCACAGTGCAAGTTTATATCACAATTGCAGCTTTATTTGAAGTTACTGACTTAAAAAAATGACGACACCTTCACTTTAACATTACACAAGCGACACTAAACGTGGCCTCTGGAAACTGTAGAGCACTTTAGGGAGTTTCTACAGCGTGATACGGTTCGTCCCGGCGTGTCAATCTCAGCAATGGTTATTCTCATAATTTGGCGTGGAATAATGACATCAGGCCGCTTTAACCCTGAGGTTTAGGTGTTCTCAATCCGAAAACCAAACAAGGCCGTTGTTTTGTCTGCGTTCGCAAGCACACAACCCCAAACAATTATGCTTGGCGCGTCCTGCGAGATATTACGTCTAACACCTTAACGAATCTGGGCCCGAGACGAACACTGTGCGCTCATGCATTCGATAAATATTTGGCCGATCGATTTCACGGGATGCATTACTCAGTGTGTGGAGCCGCGGTCAGGTGTGAGTGTGTTTTCAATTAGCTTTGCACCTACCCAGAACACACAAGCACCAACAGGGGAACTCGACCAAACGGATTCATGTTATCCAAACGCTCGGCTGTCAGCTCCAGGACCGGCTTGGCAAAATGCTCTGTTTAAAAAAAAAAAAAAGGAATGAGACAGAAATAAATCTTCAGGCCAATGCAAGTACCTGGATAAAAATATTGGCGTAAACAAATTTTTGTGATATTACAAAAAAAAAAAAAAAAAACATTTGTGACAATCAGCGTTATTTTAAAATAAAACTAAACTAAAATTATTAAAATCGTTGTTACTCATTTTCAGTCAAAGAAAATCTGGCATGTTTTTTTTTTTTTTCTTTAATGTATTTATTATTTTATTTTATTTTATATTTATTGTTATATCTTTATTTATTTACATGCTGTATTATTATTTTGTTAATTTTTTTAAATGAATAAAAATATTTATTTAATTATTTAAATACATATAATTGATCTATTTGATGTTTTTATTTGTTTTATTTATTTATGTGCACCCACAGATTAAATAAAAACTAAAAAAACATAATAAATAAACAATAAAACAAATGTAAAATAAAACATAAAAAATAAATACATACATGCACATATAAAACCTAAATAAAAACATACACAAAAAACAAGAACGTAAATACAAGAAATGAATAGAAACTAAATAAGGATATAAAAAATAAATAAAAAGTAAAACAAAAATAAGAATAAAGAAACAAATACATAGATGTATTTATTATCATAGATTTATTTTATTCATTTATAGTTTGTTTTTAAATTATTTATTATTTTGTTTTATATATGCTGCTTAATTATTTAAACAAATAAAAATATTTAATTATTTTAAAAAGTTTTATTTTATTTATTTATTTATTTTAATGCATGCACACCATATATTATTATTTATTATCCATACATTTCAACTTTATTCATAAATCACTTTAAAAACCAGATGTGTACCAAACATGATAACGAAAAATAAAGAAAATAAACAAATAAACAATGAAAATAATTAAATAAAAACTAAAAACAAACATAATAAATAAACATTAAAACTAAGTATTTCATTATTTAAATAAATATAATTTCTATATTTTTATAAATATATTTTTTTTATTTGTTTTATTTATTTTAATGCATGTGTACCCATATATTACATTTTTTATTATCCATATATTAGTATCCATATATTATCCAGATAACATATCCATATATTATCCATTATATTATTATCCATACAATTATTATTTTTATTTATAAATCACTTTAAAAACCATATTGTACCAAAGGTGTGTATCAAACATGATAACAAATAATAAATAAACAAATAAAACAATGAAAGTAATTAAATTAAATCTAAAAAAAAACTAATAATAAAACTAAAAATAAACATAAATTAAACAATAAAGCATAAAAATAAACGAATAAATAAAATCAATAAAACCAATAAATACATAACACACATAAAAACATAAACACACAAAAAACAATAAAGTAAATACTGTAATACTGTACTTACAAATAAGTAAAAACTAAAAATATACAAAAATCAGACAAAAATAACAAAATAAGATTAAAGAAACATGTATTTATTATATCACTTATTTATATTTTGTTTTTTAATTATATATTATTTTGTTTTATATATGTTGTTTAATTATTTAAACAAATAAAAAATATTTATCTAATTATTTAAATAAATATAATTTATACATTTGTTCTTTTTATTTGTTTTATTTATTTTAATGCGTGTGCACCGACAGATATTATCCATACAATTCAATTTTATTCATACAGTAAATCCCTTTAAAAAAACACAGATTATACCAAAGGTGTGTAGCAAACATGATAACAAAGAATAAATAAAACAAACAAATAAAACAATGAAAATAATAAAAAACAAAAAAAACCCATAATAAATAAACAATAAAACATAAAAATAAACAAACAATAAATAAAATAAATAAACCCAATAAATACATAAATGCACACAAAACCACCGTACACAAAAAATAATAAGGTAAATAAAATAAATTAATAAAAAAAATAAATTAATAAAAACTAAAAACATACAAAAATAAAACAAATAAAAAACAATAATTAAAAATAAGAAAAATAATAAATAAATAAATAATAAAACAAATAAATACACAAGTAATAAAATAAATAAATAAATAAAATAAATTAATATAAACTAAAAACATACAAAAATAAAACAAAAAATAAAAATAAGAATTAAAAATAACAATAAAGAAACAATGTATTTATTATCATTTATTTATATTTTGTTTTTATTTATTTATTATTTTGTTTTATATATGTTGTTTAATTGAACATACATAATATTTAATTATTAAAATAAATATAATTTATATATTTATTAATTTATTTTAATGCGTGTGCCCCCATAGATATTACCCATGCAATTTCATTTTATTCATAAATCACTTAAATATAATAAATATGCCATAAAACATAAACATGATAGTTTAATTATTTAAATAAATATAATTTATATATTAGTTGTTTTTATTTGTTTTATTTATTTATTTGAATGCATGTGTACCCACAGATTTTATCCATACAATTCAATTTTATTTTATTATTTAAAACCACAGATTGTACCAAAGGTGTCGACATAACATCAGATTTGACCATGTTTACTTTTTCAAATGATTGTCCACCATTCATTATTGCATATAATGGTACAGGACCAAATGTTTGCCTTCATAATCTTTTATCAAATATAATAACTTGCTGCACCTCTGTATTGACTTTTGTTTTGCTTAATGTCATGAATTCATCTTTATAACCATCAAACTCCATTGAGGTTTAAACAGCCACTCCTCATGCTTTTTTACTCTAAAGTACGTCAGATTATAGAAGTAAACCGAGTTAGAAACACAACGTCACAATGCAACCAATATATATGTACAAATATATGTATCGACATTTGTTTGCATTGTAATCAAGGCTTTAGTTTTAACATATATGTAAAAATGAAACGGCATAACTGAACACGACACTTTATAACATCTGTGTGCGTTTCAAACTGTTCAACCTTCACAAGATCATCATGAACAGTCATGAATAAATCAGCCACCAAAACAAAGGCCTGGCGTGTAAATGCACGCTCTTCTTTTGTTGACTCCTCCATCAATGTGGTTTTGTTTTGGTATCGGTTAGTTCAGTTAATGCTTAACACCACCAAAGAGCCTCGGGGAGGTCTGAGTAGTAAGTTATTATATTTGATAAAAGCTTATGAAGACAAACATTTGGTCCTTTACAATAACATGCAATAATGAATTGTGGACAATAGTCTGAAAAAGTAAACAGGGTCATGTTTGATGTCATGTTGACACCTTCGGTACACGATGCGGTTTTGTAAGTGCTTTATAAATGAATCTGGATTGAATCGAACCTCATGGATAATATCTGTGGCTGAGCATAAAAACATAAAACATGAAAAATATATAAATAAACAAATAAACAATAAAATAACTAAAAACTAAAGAAAAATAATAAATAAATAATAAAACAAATAAATACACAAGTAATAAAATAAATAATAAATAAAACAATCAATAATAAATATAAATGAATAAATAAACAAATAAACTAAAATATAAATACATAAAACATGAAATTTAAAAACAAACATTGAAATTAAATAACTAAACTAAATATAACATTAAAAATAAAACAAATTATAAATAATAAAACACAAATAATAAAGTAAACAAATATAACAATAGAACAAAAATAAATAAAAATGTAATAAAAAAGAATAAATAATAAAACAAATAAATGAATGAAACAAATAATAAATAAATAAAAGAAATTAACAAATTCATGATACATAAAACAGAAATAAATAAAACAATAATAAATAAACAAAATACACAAAACAATAAATATAAATAAATAAATAAATAAAAATATAAATACATAAATAAAACATGACATAAAAAAACAAACAATAAAATTAAATAACTGAAAACTAAATATAACATAAAAAATCAAACAAATAATAAATAAATAATAAAACATATAATAAAATAAATATAAAAATAGAAATAATGTAATAAAACAAAAACAAAGAATAAATGCTAAAAAAAAAAAAAAACTACATACAATGGATAAATAAATAACATAAAATGGAAATAAATAAAATGATCAATAAATAAACAAACAAAATGACAATAAATAAAATATTAAAAAAACAAATAATAAACAAATAATGAAATAAACAAAAATAACAATAAAATAAATAAATAAAACCATAAAAACAAAAATAAAAAATAAATAAAATAAATAAAAACAAATTTGCAATACATAAAACAACTGAATAAAATGATCAAGAATAAACAAAAAAAACAATAATAAATACAACAAACAAATAATAAATAAACAAATAAAACAAACAAATACAGTAAATAAAACAAAATAAAATCATAAAACAATCAATAATAAATAAATACATTAAATTATAAATAGATAAAAATGAAAAATATAAAACACAATAAAATTAAATAGCTAAAATCTAAATAAAACAAATAATAAACAATAAAACACAGAAACAAATAAAACAAAGAATAAATAAATAATAACAGAAATAAAAAAATAACGAATTCATGATGCATAAAACAAAAAATAAATAAACAATCAATAATAAACAAAATAAAACAATGAAATGATTAAATAAAAACACTAAATTAACAATAAAACAAATCAAATTAATAATAATAAAACAAATTAATACATAAATGCACACATAAAAACAAACAAATACACAAATGGATAAATTAAATAAAAGAAATGAATGAAAACACAAAATAAAACGAACAATAAATAAAAACAAGAAAGTAAAATAAAAAATTAAAATTAAAAAACTAAAAAATACTATTAAACAAACAAACAAATGCATACAATAATAATATTGGGTAGACAGAAATACATGTTAAACCTCTGATGTTCTGATCATCATGCAGGCTCTGAACAGCCACGAATAATCAGCCACCAAAACAAAGGCATAGCGTGTAACGACTGATCATTATTAATGCACGCAGTTCTCTGAGAAAAAAATAAAGCTTCTTTTGTTGCATCGTCCATCAATGTGTTTTTGTTTTTGGTCCCCGTTAGTTTAGTTAATGCCTAATGCCATCAATGAGGCTCGAGGAGGCCTGAGGATTTCAACACTTCTCGAACGAAAGACCTCGGTGACCTCTGCCGAATCCAGCGACGGGATGAAGCGCATCAATCACGCCCGTACGCCGCTGCATTAGCGCTTTATGGGAATGACGTCGCAGGATTTGATTGAAACCCAATCGCTCGCTTGCGCAACGTGGGAGAGTCGCAGCGAAGGCGGCGGAGCCGTGGCTTTTTCCATGTTTCAGAAGTGTAAGTCATGCACAGTCGAGAACAATGTGACAGTGATTAGACTCAGTGACGGACCACCCAGAGCCCATCGTCTCCTGCTGCGTGACTCGTCCTCAAACACATCTGCGTGAGAAACACGCAGTCTGGCGCTCGGAACGCTAAATAAGGACTGAAACATGAGATTACTCCTTCATACCAGTCCGTCTTTCTATAAAGTCTGTATGAAACGGCGCTGCCAACTCGGTTTGCCGCTACAATCTGATGTATTTCAGAGTAAAAAGAGGATGAGAAGTGGTCGTTGTGTATCTGAATGGAGTCAGGTGGTTGTGACGTCAAATAAAGAGGAAAGTCAGTGCAAAGGCGGAGGAAGTTGGTATATTTAATAAAAGATGATGAAGACATTTGGTATTTTACAATAACATGCAATTATAAATTGTGCACAATAATTTAAAAAAGTCAACAGGGTCAAATTTGATGTCACGTTGACGTATTTAATGAAATTTGTGGTTTTCAAAGTGATTTATGAATAAAATTGAACCTTATGGCCACTTCTCATCTCTGTTTAAATGAATGAATAAATAAAACAAAAATAAATAGATAACAATAACACAAAAAAATTAGCAAGTAATAAATATAAATAAAAATAAAACAAACAAATAAAGCCACAAACATAATCATAAAAATAAAAAAATAATAAAATAAAAATAAATAGAAAATAAAACAAAAATGAAACAGATAATAAATAAATAATAAAATAAATAAATACATAAATAAATCAAACAAAATAACCAAACAACATTAACAAAACAATAATAATAAATAAATAAAAATAAAACAAATGAAAAAGGTATTAAATTAATATAAATAAATAACAAAGAAATAAAACAAATAAAACCAAAATTGAATAATAAATTAAATAATATCTAAAATATAAAATAAATAAATAATACACAAAATAAATAAACAAAACCTAATTAAACATAAAAACAAACAACAAAAATAACAAGTCAAACTAAATATAAAAACAAAATAATAAATTGATAAAACAAAACATATAAGTGAACAAATAAAACAAAATAAATCAAACGGATAGAATAAATTAATAAAACAAAAGTAAAACGAACAAAATAAATAAAACATTAAACAAAAATAAATAAATAAAATAAATTATGAATTTAAAAAAGATAAATAAAACAAAAACAAGTAAAAAACAATGAACACAAAACAAATTCATAAAACAAAAACAAATCAAAATAAATCATATAAATAAATACATAAAAAATAAACATATAAAAATAATAATAACAAACAAATAAAACATTAAAAAAATAAAACAATAAATAAAACATAAAACAATGAGTACATTAAAATAAAACAGATTGAATAAATAAATCAAACCAAATAAACAAATAAAACATGAAAAATATAAATCTGAATATATATATATATATATATATATATATATATATATATATATTATATATATATATATATTATATATATATATATATATATATATATATATATATATTAGCGCTGTCAAATGGTTGATCGCGATTAATTGCATCCAAAATAAAAGGTTTTGTTTACATAATTTATGTGTATAATGTGTATATTTATTATTTATATATAAAAACACAAACATACAATATATATTTTGAAAACATTTACGTGTATATATTTTTATTTGTGTAATTAATATTATATATAAATATATTTAATATATAAACATATATTTTTCTTAAATATATCCATGCATGTGTGTGTTTTATATATACATAATAAATATACACAGCACACACACATATATTGTTTTGGATGCAATTAATCATGATTAATCATTTGTCATACATTTTATGGGTCAAAATTATACATTTTTCTTTTATGCTAAAAATCATTAGGATATGAAGTAAAGATCATGTTCCATGAAGATATTTTGTGAATTTCCTACTGTAAATATATCAAATATCATTTTTGATTAGTAATATGCATTGCT
Organism: Cirrhinus mrigala; assembly: GCA_036247105.1. Classification (NCBI taxonomy): domain Eukaryota; kingdom Metazoa; phylum Chordata; class Actinopteri; order Cypriniformes; family Cyprinidae; genus Cirrhinus; species Cirrhinus mrigala. The sequence goes on along the minus strand of CM070031.1, from coordinate 18,986,253 downwards.
AAGAACTTTAAAGTCAGTTTTCTCAATATTTAGATTTTTTTGCACCCTCAGATTCCAGATATTCAAATAGTTGTATCTGCAATATCTCAAATTTTGTTTTATCCTAACAAGCATACATCAATGGAAAGCTTATTTATTCAGCTTTCAGATGATGTATAAATCTCAATTTCAAATATATATATATATATATAAAATATAAAATAATGTTGGAAATAATGTTGTATAGGTGGATAGACCGAGACATGTCAAACCCGTAACTGTAAGCATAAGCAACCGTAATATTAATGCCTTAGCAACTAAACAGAAAACTCATTACTGAATGTCTCCATCTGTCTGTGGAGCTGCACTATATTTAGTCAGATTTATAAATCCTGTTTTACGGATATTAAAAGATTTGCGTTGGACAACAAGACTAAAACACTGATGAAGATAATGATTTTTTTGCACTGAAACAAGAACGTAAACACTGAGGCCGCCATGCGTCCTTCATGAATCATCGATTATTCCTCTAAACCACAATTCTTTATCAATTCAATGTTCTGTTGATTTTCTCCAGAATGCCTGATTAAGTAAAACCATCTGTCATCTGAATTACAAGTCAAGCTTGTACTTGTTTTTTCCTGTCGATGAGTCTTTCAGGACTGGTGTTTGTCAGATTCCCGGACGATGATCGGTCCTGCGGCCGGACTGAAGCTCCGTCTGAAATGACAGAAACGATCAGCGGCTTTTTTTCCATCATCAGTTTGGGTGCAGATTGCATTGTTTCAGAGACGAGGCGAGTTACTGTCACCATGGCAGACGGTTCATGTTATGGCTACCAAAGACCTTTTTTTTTTCCTTCAATAACTGACTTGATGACTTCAGAAGTTGTTTTTTTCCCCGTCTTGAATTTCTCTCCTGATCTTGTGACTGCATACATTATATATATATATATATATATATATATATATATATATATATATAAAATTATTATAAATTAATTAATTGAAAAATTAAATAATATATTCATTTAATTAATATTTATTAAATGATTTAATCACACACACTCACAAACACACACACACACACACATATATATATATATATATATATATATATATATATATATATATATATATATATATATATATATATATATGGACATGGAACAAATAATAAATAAATATAAATAATAAATCACATAATAAATAAAATAAACAAATAAAATAAATAAAACAATTAAAATAACCAAACAAAATAGCCAAAACAAGAACATTTAATAGATACAAATAAAACAAACATGAAGTAATAAATAACAAGTAATAAATACATATAAATAAAAAATAAACACAATAACAAATAAAACTAAATAATTACAACAAAAATAATACATTTATGAAAATAAAATAGATAAACAATTTAAAACAAAAAAATGAAACAAATAAACAAGTACATAAATAAAACAGACTAAAATAAACAAAACAGAACAAATAATAAACACATATAAATAAAAAACATAAATAAAATAAGCAAATAAAACCATAAAAATGAATAAAATAAATAAATAAAACAATAATTACAATAACCAAACAAAATAGCCCAAATAAAAAATAAACAGATACAAATAAAACGAAAATGAAACAAGAAATAAATACAGATAAGTAAATAATAAATCAAATTAAATAAACAGAACTAAAATGAGATAAATACATAAATAATAAATATAAAATACAATAAATAAATAATACACAAATAAATAAATAATTAAAAGCAAAAACATCAAACAAATAAACAAGTAAATAAATAAAACAGACTAAAAGAAATAAAACAAAAATATAAATAAAACAAACACACACAGACACTATATATATATATATATATATATATATATATATATATATATATATATATATATATATATATATATATAAATTAAAAGGAATTAATTTAATAATTAACATTATAGGAATTAATTTAATAAATTAATATTATATATATATATATATATATATATATATATATATATATATATATATATATATATATATATATATGATTTTTCTACAATTTTTGCACAAAAAAAAACATGCAAAAATATGCACCAATATATTAATACACAGTAAATTACAACATTTACCTACATTATAAATAAATCATTTTTCAAGTTTAAAAATCACTTTATTAAAACAGATCATCCTAATTTATTTTGAAATATATATATATATTTCGAAGCTGTAAATAAAACAGATTACTGGAGTACATTTCACAAGAAAATATTTATTCATTTTAAGTTTTAAGTATATGTGTTTATACTTATAAAATGTTTAAAATTTCATGTTTAATTTAATGTGTTGCTTTCGGTTTCTTTGTAATTAATTGCGAAATTTACTAGCAATTTCTGAATTAAATTTTTCAGTATCCTGAAAATTTACACTTGTCATAATACTCAAAAAAATGTAGTCTTTATAAAATTTGATGGACAACAAAAAGTACATAAAACATGTATATTGCCCGCAAAATCATCACGAATATATAATATATTTTTTAAGGCCAGTCCAAGGTCAACCAAAACTCTTAAAAATACATCAAATGGTAGAATTTACATAATAGACATAAGAAGTGTTAAAGGAACGCTCCACTTTTTTTTGCTAATAGCTTAGCATAGATCATTGAATCAGATTAGACCGTTAGCGAGATGCTGATTCAATGATCTATGCTAAGCTATTAGCAAAAAAAGTGGAGTGTTCCTTTAAATAATGTACATAAAGGTTATTTTATGACTTATAATTTGTCGAAAAGCAAACTATAAATGTAATATTCTACATTTATATGAATACATCTAAACTATAGTGATATAATATACTATACAATGAACAGGCAGCGTTTGAGAAGGAGGTGCAGGGTTTCTCAGGGCAGAGAAGGTGGAGGTGTAAACACTGGCCGGGATAATTGCAGGCTAACGCTCATCTTTTCATAAACTCAGCACAAAAATGTTGATGTATTTAACATGGCTGGCCCAAAATTACAATTCCTGAAGCTGAGAAAATGTCATTGCTTTTGGAGCACCACAGAGGCTTTGGCCGAGGGCCTCCGCTGACCTTGGACCGCTCGGGACCACACACACGTCACCTTCAGCGGGAAAGCGCACCGGTCACTTCCACACGGCTTTTTTCTGGCTAATTTAAGCAAACAGACACAAACGTCGTCAGGATGACTGGTGTTTATATATTTATGTATTCTATTATTTCATCTCTCGAGATATATTTGGGATTGAGGGACTTAATTGAGTTGAGGAATCTGCAGGTGGATTATTTCTGGAACAGATTTACACATCGTTTGCCTAAAGGAATCATGTTTCAAGAGTCGATTCATTCAGTTCGATTCAGTCAGTTGTCAAGACGCATTTGAGGCTGTTTTGACCAACATGACTGTGTGTGGCATCATTTTTTGTAGGGGCTGGATGAAGCCCATTGTGGATTCATGAGAAAGTGATGCTTTTGGTTGGCGGCCGGCGTGGTTCAAGCAACTCAAGGATGGTGAAGGGAGTCTGAGATTACTCATTATCGCCACGGGAAGAGCTGCAATAAATCCCAAGACATGGCAAGCTTTGGCTTACAGATAGGAATAAAAATAGGTCTGAAAGTTGGTTTAAAAAGACTCTAAAAGACTTTTTGTGGATCCAGTGGAATAAATAGATCGTTTTTTCCTCATACCTATTCAGCATAAAGACTAAAATTGCCATTGTGTTGGCCTGCAAAACACCGCTTTGTGCAACTTTAGGTTATAGATATTGTTAAAAAAGGTCTTAATGTTGGGTTGAAATTACTGTAAATGACTGAAAATGACATTTTGTGGATCTAGTGCATCAAGATTTGCGGTGTAATTTCAGATAAAATTTGTAGTTTTTGCACCGTTGGGTTACAGATATGTTTAAAAGTGACTTTTTGTGAATAAATACAATTGTTTCTCTCACCTAGTCATGAGAAAATCCCAGATCACCATCGTATTGGCCTGCAAAATTAATAAAACACTACTTTGTGTGCTTAAAGCTGGGTTAAAATGACTGTAAATGACATTTTGTGGATCTAGTGCATCACGATTGCTGTGTAATTTCAGATAAAACATTTTTTGCACCGTTGGGTTACAGATATGTTTAAAAGTGACTTTTTGTGAATAAGTACAATTGTTTCTCACACCTATTCAGTATGAAGTCCAAGATCACCATCATACTGACCTGAAAAACAGATAAAACATTACTTTATGTATGTTTTGGGTTACAGCTAAGACTAAAAAAATGACTTAAAAAGTCTTAAAAATGACTTTTTGTGAATCTAGTGTAATAAATAGATATTTTTGTCTTATCTATTCAGTAAAAAATCCCAGATCACCATAATATTGGCCTGTAAAACGGATAAAACGCTACTTTGTGTGCTTAAAGCTGGGTTAAAATGACTGTAAATGACATTTTGTGGATCTAGTGCATCACGATTGCTGTGTAATTTCAGATAAAACATTTTTTGCACCGTTGGGTTACAGATATGTTTAAAAGTGACTTTTTGTGAACAAATACAACTGTTTCTCTCACCTATTCAGTATAAAGTCCAAGATCACCATCATACTGACCTGAAAAACAGATAAAACATTACTTTACACATGTTTTGGATTACAGCTAAGTCTAAAAAATGACCTTAAAAGTCTTAAAGGAACACTCCACTTTTTTTGCTAATAGCTTAGCATAGATCACTGAATCAGATTAGACCGTTAGATCGAGCGAGATGCTAACGGTCTAATCTGATTCAATGATCTATGCTATTAGCAAAAAAAGTGGAGTGTTCCTTTAAAAATGACCTTTTTGTGAATCTAGTGGAATAAATAGATATTTTTGTCTCATCTATTCAGTAGAAAATCGCAGATCACCATTGTATTAGTGTCCACAATGGATAAAACACTACTTTGTGTGCTTAAAGCTGGGTTAAAATGACTGACATTTCGCGGATCCAGTGCATCAAGATTGCTGTGTAATTTCAGATAAAATTAGTATTTTTTGCACCATTAGGTTACAGATTTGTAAAAAAGTGACTTTTTGTGAATAAATACAATTGTTTCTCTAAACTTTTCAGTGTAAAGTCCAAGATCATCATCGTACTGACCTGAAAAACAGATAAAACATTGTTTTACGCTTTTTTTGGGTTACAGCTAAGACTAAAAAAAATGACTTACAAAGTACTAAAAATGATGACCTCCCATATAGCTACAACACTATTTTTTCCATTTTTCGTTTATAGATATGACTAAAAAGTTGACTTAAAGAGACTAAAAATGACTTTTTGTGAATCTAGTGGAATAAATACATATTTTTTCTCTCGCCTATTCAGTGTAAAAGTTGTTTTAAAAGATTTAAAATTTAATTTTGTGGATCTAGTCGAATAAACTGATTTTTTTTCTCTCACTTATTCAGTGTAAAGCCCAAAATCGTATCTGCAAAACAGATAAAACATTGCTTTGCGCAACTTTAGGTTACAGATATGACTAAAAAAGGTCTTAAATTTGGGTTAAAATTACTGTAAATGACTGTAAATGACATTTTGTGGATCTAGTGATTTTTTTTCTCACCTATTCAGTATGAAGTCCAGGATCACCATTGTACTGATCTGAAAAACAGATAAAACATTACTTTACGCATATGTTTTGGGTTACAGCTAAGACTAAAAAAATTACTTAAAAAATATTAAAAATGACTTTTGGTGAATCAAGTGGAAAAAAATAGATATTTTTCCTCTCACCAAATCATTAGAAAATCCCAGATCACCATCATACTGGCCTGTAGAATGGATAAAACACTACTTTGTGCGCTTAAAGCTGGGTTAAAATGACTGTAAATTATATTTTGTAGATCTACTGCATCAAGATTCCTGTGTAATTTCAGATAGAATTTGTAGTTTTTGCACCGTTGGGTTACAAATATGTTTAAAAGTGACTTTTTGTGAATAAATACAATTGTTTTTCCTCACCTATTCAGTGTAAAGTCCAAGATCACCATCATACTGACCTGAAAAACAGATAAAACATTACTTTATGCAACTTTAGGTTACAGATATGTTTAAAAGTGACTTTTTGTGAATAAATACAATTGTTTCTCACACCTATTCAGTATGAAGTCCAAGATCACCATCATACTGACCTGAAAAACAGATAAAACATTACTTTATGTATGTTTTGGGTCACAGCTAAGACCAAAAAAATGACTTAAAAAGTCTTAAAAATGACTTTTTGTGAATCTAGTGGAATAAATAGATATTTTTATCTCATCTATTCAGTAGAAAATCGCAGATCACCATTGTATTGGCCTGCACAATGGATAAAACACTACTTTGTGTGCTTAAAGCCGGGTTAAAATGACTGTAAGTGACATTTTGTGGATCTAGTGCATCACGATTGCTGTTTAATTTCAGATAAAACATTATTTTTTGCACCGTTGGGTTACAGATATGTTTAAAAGTGACTTTTTGTGAATAAATACAATTGTTTCTCTCACCTGTTCAGTTTAAAGTTTTAAGATCACCATTGTACTGACCTGAAAAAAACAGATAAAACATTGCTTTATGCATTTTTTGGATTACAGCCAGGACTAAAAAAAAAAAAAAAACTTACTTAAAAAGACTAAAAATGGCTTTTTGTGAATCTAGTGGAATAAATAACTTTTTTTTCTCTAACCTATTCAGTATAAAGTCTAAAACTGCCATTGTGTTGGGCTGCAAAACAGATAAAACATTGCATTATGCAACTTTAGGTTACAGATATTGTTAAAAAAGATCTTGAAGTTGGGTTAAAATTACTGTAAATGACTAAAAATGAAACTGAAATGATTTTTTCTCTCACCTATTCAGTATAAAGTCCAAAATCATCATCGTACTGACCTGGAAAACAGATAAAACATTACTTTTACGCATGTTATGGGTCACAGCTAAGACTAAAAAATGACTTTAAAAGTCTTAAAAATGACTTTTTGTGAATCTAGTGGAATAAATAGATATTTTTATCTCATCTATTCAGTAGAAAATCGCAGATCACCATCGTATCGGCCTGCAAAATGCAAAATAGATAAAATATTACTTTAGGGACCTTTGGTGACTAAAGATGACTAAAAAAGGTCTGAAAGTTGATTTTTGTGGATCTAGTATAAGAAATGGATACTTTTCTCTAATCTCACAACTATGTTCCTTCTTAGAGAAAAAAATGGTATCTGTGAGGAGACCGTATCATAATACCGAGACTGCTCTCATTAGAGTTACAAATGACCTGCTCTTATCATCCAATCGTGGTTGTATCTCTTGATTAGTGCTACTGGATCTCGACAATATTGACCACAACATTCTTTTGAATAGACTAGAAAATTAGGTTGACATTAGTGGAAGCGCATTGGCATGGTTCAAATCGTACTTATCTGACCGCAAACCGATCACAAGTAAAGTATGGAGTACCTCAAGGCTCAGTACTAGGACCATTGCTTTTCACGCATTACATGGTACTCTTGGGAGATATCATCAGGAAACATGGTGTTAGCTTTCACTGTTATGCTGATGGTACTCAGTTCTAATTTCATAGTGTCCCAAGAAGCCTACCTATTTGCAAAACTAACAAAATGTATAGTTGATAGAAAATAACTGGATGACTAGTAATTTCCTACCGCTAAATTCTGAAAAAAACAGAGGTGTTAATTATCGGGCCAAAAGCCTCTGCATGTAATAACCTAGAACACTGTCTAACACTTGATTACTGCTCTGTCAATTCTTCATCATCAGTTAGGAACCTAGGTGTGCAATTTGACAGCAATCTTTCCTTCGAAAGTACATTTCTAGTATTTGTAAAACCGCATTTTTCCATCTCAAAAATATATGTTAATTGCGACCTACACTGTAAAAAAAACTATTTTTTGAGTGAACTTAAAATAATTTGTAACCTGGCTGCCTTAAAATTTTAAGTTCAGTCAACTCAAAAAAGTTTATTCAAATTGAAATGTTAAATTATACTAAGTGACAACTTAGATATTTGAGTTGAATCAACTTAAAATTTTAAGGCAGCTGGGTTACTTATCCATCTGTTAAGTTTAGCAAACACAAATATCTAAGTTGATACTTAGTACAACTTAACATTTCAAGTTGACTAAACTTAAAATTTTAAGGCAGCAGGGTAACAAATAATTTTAAGCTGACTCAACAAATTGTGTTTTTAATTTTTTACAGTGTATGCTCTCAATGTTAATTCATGCATTCATGACATTCCTACAGCTATTCAATATAAAGTCCAAGATAGCCCTTATATTGGTCTGTAGAAGACATAAAACATTATTTTGTGCATCTCTGGATAAGAGACGACTAAAAAAGGTCGAAAGTTGGCTTAAAAAGACTAAAAATGACTTTTGGTGGACTTAGTGGAATAAATCATTATTTCCAAGTCCAAGATCGCCATTGTATTGACCTTTTAATTATGTCATGTTTGTCTTGAGACTGTAAAGAGCCATGAGACCCCACAACGCAGCATGACCCCGGGACTGGAAGTGTGTATGTGTGTTTAAGCAATTGACCCTGGCGGCCGGGGTTTCTGTTTACTGAAACATGAGGTTCTCCGGTAGTTCCTGTCGGAATAATTTTGTTCTGGTTCAAAAACCTGTCACCGCAAGAGCTAATGCTAATATGCTAATAGCAGCTGTGCTCAAGTTTCTTTTGACCTGGTGAAAAAAGCGTTTGTGTTTACACTGACATTCGGAGATAACAAAAATATACACGTCCATTAACATGTGTTGTCCTACCGTGGTTTCCCTTGAACGGCGGTGCGGAACGGCTATGGGAAATGTCATTAGGAAGCCGTTACTCGGCACTCTTGCACGGAAAATTTATGAGGTGTTAAGTACAGCGCTTTACACGAGGGGCAGGAGGGCTCCACTTCACGACTCCCTGAATCTCTCAACAAAAGAAGGAAAACAAGGGATGTCTTCAGGAATATGTGGCTTTTTTTTCCAGTGTCGCTGCCAGCGCCAGTTTAGATCCTCCCGTCCTGTTAATGACACATTTAAATTAGCTGTGGTCGGGTTTTCTTCACATTCATCGAGATTCTTCTTTTCTCCTCGGCCGGCCTCACCTCGGCCTGGTCGGGCTCCGGAGAACCACATGCCAGGGTCACTCCTCTCCTCTCCCACCCAGCCAAACCAGACCCATAATTTTGCTTTTGTTTCAGACGCGGCCCCAGTTGCAAAGGAGGAAGCCGTGTGGAAAGGTCAACAGAGAAGGATGCTGAAAAGAAAGCGATCTGGAGAAGAAGGTGAACGTTAGCATGTTGCTATAAGCTTAAGACAGAAAAACTCTAATCAGAAAGTAAATAGCAATTAGCCTATAGTTATCACCACTAGTCGACATTGAGCTTTACACACCATCTTGGACAGACTTTTCCCCGCGTTTGTCGCTATGCATTCTGGGATTGCTGGTGAAAGGTAAATGCAGTTCTGCCTCAGACTTGTGCGGAAGCAGAGTTGTGCGGAATTTATCTGAAAACGAGAGAGAGAGAGAGAGAGAGACAGATAGATAGATAGATAAAACAATATATATAACAATAGATAGATAGAAATAGAGATAAAACAATGTATATAACAACACAGATAGATAGATAGATAGATAGATAAAACAATATATATAACAGATAGATAGATAGATATAGATAAAACAATATATAAAACAACAGATAGATGATAGATAGATAAACAATATATATAACAGATAGATGATAGATAGAGAGATAGATAGATAAACAATATATATATATATATATATATATAACAACAGATAGAGATAGATAGATAGACAGACAGATAAAACAATATATATAACAATAGACAGATAGATAGATAGATAGATAGATAGATATAGATAGATAAAACAATATATATAACAACAGATAGATAGATAGAGATAAAATAATATATAACGATAGATAGATAGATAAAACAATATATAACAATAGATAGAAATATAGATAAAACAATGTATATAACAACAGACAGATAGATAGATAGACAGATAGATAGATAAAACAATATATATATATCAATAGATAGAAATATAGATAAAACAATGTATATAACAACAGACAGACAGATAGATAGATAGACAATATATTTATAACAGATAGATAGATAGATAGATAAAACAATATATATATAACAACAGATAGATAAAACAATATATATGTATATATATACACAGAATCTTTTGACTTACAATTTACAACTAGACGGATGTACTGTTACTTCCACTACAGTCAAAAGCCTGGGTGTTATATTAGACAGCAACTTGTCTTTTGAAAATCATATTTCTCATGTTACAAAAACAGCATTCTTCCATCTTAGAAACATTGCCAAGCTGCGAAACATGTTACCTGTTTCTGATGCAGAAAAGCTAGTTCACGCATTCATGACCTCTAGACTGGACTATTGTAATGCACTATTAGGTGGTTGTCCTGCATCTTCAATAAACAAGCTACAGATAGTCCAAAATGCAGCTGCTAGAGTCCTACCAGATCAAGAAAATATGATCATATTACCCCAATTTTAAAGCCTCTGCACTGGCTACCTATTAGATTCCGCATCAGCTACAAAATAGCACTTCTTACCTATAAGGCACTTAACAGTTTAGCTCCTGCGTACCTAACTAGTCTTCTACCACGCTACAATCCATCACGCTCCCTAAGGTCACAAAACTCTGGACTGTTGGTAGTACCTAGGATAGCAAAGTCCACTAAAGGAGGTAGAGCTTTTTCACATTTGGCACCCAAACTCTGGAACAGCCTTCCTGATAACGTTCGGGGTTCAGACACACTCTCTCGGTTTAAATCTAGATTAAAGACACATCTTTTTAGCCAAGCATTCAAATAATGCATCTCATAAACTTTTTCTGCAGCTATATCTGATCAAATGTTCATTTTAATCTTTTAGCTCTGGTTTAACAAACCTTCCTTTTCTTAGTTTGAACAGCAGCTACGCTAATTATGTTCCTATTTGTTCTCTGTTTTTGCCATGGGATTGACATCCCATGGTAACTAGGAATTCACAAGCTCCAGTGTGGATCCAGAACACTTAAGAAGAGATGATGCCAACCCCACAGAGGACTTCAGATGATGCCAACCCTGAAAACATACAGCACTACCGAATTCTGCTACTAATTTATAGTGTTCTTTGTCTGTTTGATTACGTCATTAATTGATCTTTACCACACATCTCTACCATATGTACATCAAGCTACTACTACATATATTGTAAAAATGTCAATTTGTTGTAAAGCTGCTTTGCAACGATATGTATCGTGAAAAGCGCTATACAAATAAATTAAAAAAAAAAAAAAAAAATATATATATATATATATATATAACAACAGATAGATAGATAGATAGAGACAGACAATATATTTATAACAGATAGATAGATAGATAGATAAAACAATATATATATAACAACAGATAGATATAGATAGACAATATATTTATAACAGATAGATAGATAGATAAAACATATATATAACAACAGATAGATAGATAGATAAAACAATATATATATATATATATATATATATATATATATATATATATAACAACAGATATATAGATAGATAGATAGATAGATAAAACTATATATATATATATAACAACAGATAGATAGATAGATAGAACAATAGATAGATATGTAGATAAAACAATGTATATAACAACAGACAGATAGATAGGTAGATAAAACAATATATATAACGACAGATAGATAGATAAAACAATATATATAACAACAGACAGATAGATAAATAGATAGATAAAACAATATATATAACGATAGATAAAACTATATATATATATATACACACATATATATATACACATATATATATAAAACAACAGATAGATAGATAGATAATACATAGATACATCAACAGAATAAGATATAGATAGATAAATACATAAGAATATATAGATAACAATATATACAACAGTAGAATGATAGAAAGAAAGATAGAAAGGATGATAGGTAGAATGATAGACAGATATATTGACAAATATATAATAATAGATGGATAGATAGAACGAACAATAGATAGATAGATAGACAGATGAATAGATAGAATGACCAATAGAATGATAGGACAGAATGATAGATAGAACAATAGATAGATAGACATATATATATATATATATATATATATATATATATATATATATTGTTCTGTCTGTCTATCTATCTATCATTCTATCTGTCTATATATCGTTATATATATTGATCTATCGATTGATCTAATAGATGGATAGACAGAATGATAGATAGACAGACAGACAGAACAATATATATAACCATAGATAGATAGATAGATAATGATATAACGACAGATATAATCATATAATGATAACGACAGACAGACAGACAGATGTAGATAGAAACGCTTACTAATTAGGCCGCTCACTGGGTTTTGGTCCAGACCTCCAGTACACAGATCTGCTGGAGGAGGGTTTCCTTGACAGGGGCCTCCTGCTCAAACCGCGGAGCGCAGAAGCCGCTGGAAAAGTCAACCATGAGGATCTCCTCTGAAGGGACGCTGGGAACGGCGGTGGGCGATCAGGGCACACAAAGAGTTCTTCATATTTTCCTGCATGAAATGGTTTATGAAGGATGAAAGTGGTCCCTCGTCCTTCTCAACGACCGATGATTACCATTAAGTATTCAGTCAAAAGAAATTCCCTAAACTCACAGGGTTTACAAATTTAATACATCTGAGTAGCAGGAAAAATATTTTCCCAAGCCATCAAACTCTTCCAGATTGAAGCGGGAAGAAAACGAATAAATTCAACTAAACAATTCAAAACAATAACCTAAACAAAAAGTCTAAATGACTGTGCCTTGGCATATTAGATGAAAATCATGTCATTCTTGTTGCATTGGTAAAATTGCTCTTTTAACTGCAGTCTGGCTATGATTTCATGCCCACGATGTAATATGTTATGTTCTGCTTTGTGCACACAGGAATTGTGGGTAATCTTTAGCAGCGCTATTCAACGGTGTCTCCACTCCCAGAGGAAAATGCAAGCCATACGGCAAAAATATTACAATAGACTAAATAAAAAGGATTATGCACAGATAAAAAACAGAATATGTAATTATAAAATAAATAATAATATAGCAATGTATTTTTATAATACGTGCATGTTGTACTCACTCAACACTGCTGTAACAACTGAGATAATAAATGAGTCATTTTACTTTCCAACAGGTAAGTGCACTAACATAACACGGTTTTTTCCTATCATCATTCCTGAATGGAGGTGTAAGAGTTGGAAGAGTGACACATGAGGGCCTCATTAATCTAGGAAGAGGCTTGACGTGCCTCGCAGTCAAAAATATGCTGATTTTATCTCAGCTTTGACAGAAACGCCACTGACTGTAACCCGTCTTCACCGCCTGCTTTTGTTCCCTTCAGTTTGCTTTTACAAGTCTGAGCTTAAGGCTCATGGTACGGTGGTAGAAATGTGTCAGCTCAGAGTCTCACTTAGAGACTGCTAGTAAATTTCACAGTTAATTTCAAAGAAATGGTAACATATCGAATTAAACGAGACATTTTGAAGTGGAAAGACTGAACTAGCATTTTCTTGTAAAATGCACTCCTGTAATCTTTTCTCAATCACATTTTTACAGTGTATGTTGACACTGTAGATACATCATGTACAATGTTAATGTTCAATGTTATTTCATAGTGAAAATATTTGTATTTTTCTATCATTAATTTAATATGAATAGGTGTTTTTATTTTTGGTTTGCATCCATTAAGTTCCAAATATGTGAAAATAAAAAATCAGGATTAATTTGTCAGTTATTCAGTTGATTGGATTATTAAATAAGCAGACAATACTACATGATTATTAAAACACATATACTTTTTTTAAACCATTGCAGTGACATAAAATGACCATATTTCATAACATCTTGCAACATTGTTGCTTTGGACATGTTAACTCACTTTAATATGAATAGAAAATCAAATGTTGCATTTGATTTTTTGTATCATTTCATATGAATATGATTTTTTGGGGGGGGTTGCAACCATTATGTTTCAGATAAAAGGCAAAAAAAAAATCATAAATAATACGACTCGTTAATGAAGTATTCAATTCACTGGATTTTTTTTTTTTTTTAACTATAGTATTACATGATTCGTAAAAAATTGTCAATTTTTACCATTTCCAGATCAGAATTTTGCCAGATCTATCAGATCTGATAGATCTGGCAACGTTGCTCATTGTTGCTTTGGATGCGGTAACTCATGTTAATATAAATGGAAAATCTTGCTTTTGCATTTTTGTATCATTCATTTTAGTTTTAGTTTAGTTTAGTTTTTTCTTTTTGCATCCATTAGGTTTCAAATAGAAGGCGAAATAATCATGAATTAAGATTTATTTATGAAATATTCATTTCACTGGATTATTAAAAAAAAAAGACAATACTACATGATAAATAAATAATATAAAATTCTTACCATTGCAGTGATATAAAATGACTAGATTCGCTAAATATCTGGCAACACTGCCTACTGGTGCTTTGGACACGGTAACTGGCGTTATTAGAAATGGAAAATGCTGCATTTGTATTTTTTGTATCATTTATTTTATTTATTTATTTATTTTTGCATCCATTAAGTTTCAAATAGAAGGCAAAAATAATCAGATTTTTTTTTGCATCAATTAAGTTTTAAAACTTAAAAAAAAAAAAATTAATACAATTTATTTACAGTATGAAGTTTTCAATTCACTGGATTATTAAAAAAAGCAGACAATATTGGACCATTCTTTAAAAGGCAAAAATAATCAGAATTTTTTTTTTTTTGTATCAATTAAGTTTTAAAACTTAAAAAAAAAAAAAAAAGGATGAAGTATTCAGTTCACTGGATTATTAAAAAAAGCAGACAATATTGCACCATTCTTAAAAATGCTATAAAATTTTTACCACTCCAGTGATATAAAATGACTAGATTTGATAAATATCTGGCAACGGTGCTCACTGTTGCTTTGGATGCGGTAACTCATGTTAATATCAATGGAAAATCTTGCATTTTTGTATCATTCATTTCAGTTTTAGTTTGGTTTAGTTTTTTTTTTTTTTTTTGCATCCATTAAGTTTCAAATAGAAGGCGAAATAATCATGAATTAAGATTTATTTATGAAATATTCATTTCACTGAATTATTAAAAAAAAAAAGACAATACTATATGATAATTATAAATAATATAAAATGACTAGATTCGCTAAATATCTGGCAACACTGCCTACTGGTGCTTTGGACACGGTAACTGGCGTTATTAAAAATTGGAAAATGCTGCTTTTGTATTTTTTTGATCATTCATTTTATAATTTTTTATTTATTTATTTATTTTTGCATTCATTAAGTTTCAAATAGAAGGCAAAAATAATCAGATTTTTTTTTTTTTTTTTTGCATCAATTAAGTTTTAAAACTTAAAAAAAAAAAAAAAAAATGATGGAGTATTCAGTTCACTGGATTATTACAAAAAAGCAGACAATATTGCACCATTCTTAAATATGCTATAAAATTTTTACCACTCCAGTGATATAAAATGACTAGATTTGATAAATATCTGGCAGCGGTAACTCATGTTAACATAAATGGAAAATCTTGCTTTTTGTATCATTCATTTTAGTTTTAGTTTTATTTATTTAGTTTATTTTTTTTATTTTTTATTTTTTTGCATCCATTAAGTTTCAAATAGAAGGCAAAATAATCATGAATTAAGATTTATTTATGAACTATTCATTTCACTGGATTATTAAAAAAAAAAAGACAATACTACATGATAATTATAAATAATATAAAATTCTTACCATTGCACTGATATAAAATGACCATATTTCATAACATCTCGCAACATTGTTGCTTTGGACACGTTAACTCATGTTAATATTGATAGAAAATGTTGCATTTGATTTTTCGTATCATTCATTTCTTATGAATAAGATTTTTTGGCGGGGTTGCAACCATGTTAAACCAAGTTTAAGATAAAAGGCAAAAAAAAAAAAATAATCATAAATAATACAATTCGTTTATGAAATATTTAATTCACTGGATTTTTATTTTTTTTTTAAACTATAGTACTACATGATTTGTAAAAAATTATGTAAATTTTTACCATTGCCAGATCTATCAGATCTAGTCATTGTGATATACAATGACTAGATCTGATAGATCTGGCAACGTTGCTCATTGTTGCTTTGGATGCAGTAACTCATGTTAATATAAATAGAAAATCTTGCATTTGCATTTTTGTATCATTCATTTTAGTTTTAGTTTAGTTTAGTTTAGTTCATCCATTAAGTTTCCATTAAGGCAAAAATAATCAGATTTTTTTTTTTTTTTTTTTTGCATCAATTAAGTTTTAAAACTTAAAAAAAAAAAAACATTAATACAATTTATTTACAGTATGAAGTATTCAATTCACTGGATTATTAAAAAAAGCAGACAATATTGCACCATTCTTAAAAATGCTATAAACTTTTTACCACTCCAGTGATATAAAATGACTAGATTTGATAAACATCTGGCAACGGTGCTCACTGTTGCATTTTTTACACAGCAACTCATGTTAAAATAAATGGAAGATGTTGCATTTGCACTTTTGTGTCATTAATTTTAGATATGTTTTTTTGTTTTTTTTCTGAGAGTTTTGGAGGTTGTTTTTAACTGAAATAAGTGTTTTTGTTATTACACAGAGAGTAAAGTACCAAAACAAAAGTACCGTTGGGTACCGGCACCCCTGCCCCATACATCCCCTCCCCCCAAAGCTGTTAACCTAGGGGAAACACTGGTTGCATTTGCATTTTTATATCAATTTTACAGAGTATTTATTGGTTTGCATCCATTAATCTCCAAATAAAAGGTGAAAATACTCAAAAAAAAAAAAAAAAGCATTCGGTTTACTGGATTATTACACAACAACAAAAAGGTTTCTACCATTGCGGTGATATAAAACGACTAGACTTTCCCAAAAGACAAATTTCTTAATCCTTGTTTTTCATTGTCCGTGTTGTTATTTGCAAGCATTGAAAGCTGATAATGCTTGTGCAAAGAATCCCAACACTCAGTGGCATGAGAGGAATATCCAACCCAAACCACTGATCGTAGATTTGTCTGTTTATGTTTTCCCAGTCTCTTGTACGCTTCCCGAAACTCTCTGGCTCTTTGCAAGCCTCACCACTCCAAAAAAACCCTGTAACTGTGGAAGCCTGCGGCTATTTTTGTTTTGATGGACAACCTGATAGACAACGAGCTGTCCGGTTTTATGAAGATTTCAGCTCATAAAACTCGAGTTCGTCGAGCGCAATTCCAGCGGCTGGTCTCTGCATCTGTCGCGAAGGGGCCGCTGTGCGCGTCCAAAACGCAGATATGCGATCCAGCACAGTGAGTGCATGGTTTTTGCGTTTGTGAAACCATATTTATTTACTCTGGGAAGGTTAATAGTGCATTATTTTATCTGTCACCGAGCCCTATGGCACGGCCAACGTAACCCCAGGCCCGATTTTTCAGCTCTATGATAGCATTTTGTCTATAAGCGTATCCAAGCGAGTCTCATAGACTTGATTTATAGGATTTCTTTAAGCCGCTTTTCAGCGTACGCCTCGCTTGTGTAAACAGACTTTTGCGCTGCGGCCCGCAAGAGGAAATTTGAAGTTTTACAGGTTAAAAGCGAATCAATTATAGGCTGACGGCTGACAAGAATAAATGTGATGTAGTTGGCGAACTTATGCCAACAAAGCGGTATTAAAACTTGCATTACTGAACCATTTACCACAAAAAAAATTATTCTTACAAAAAGTTTTTTGTTTTGCTTTTCATTAAAGCATCTCAACATTCCTAAATCAAGACACTTAGTTGAAAAGCAAAATGAAGTAAGACGAAGTCTTCTGGAAAAAGCTAAAAGCTTTCTGGGGAAAAAAAATATAATCAAAATTAAGTACTTAAAGATTTGGATTTTTTGTTTTTTCTGGTTTCAAGTATGAACTCACTTAATTTTAATACGTTTTTTACAAATCTGTCCAAAATGCTTAACTTAAGTGACTTCATGCTTCAGATATCTGCCAATGGGGTCGGAAAAGTAATCTTGTTTTCCTTTTGAATTCAGTTAATTTTTCTGACCTCATTGGCAGATTATTTTTATGTTTTTAAAATAAACTTACTTAATTCTGATACATTTTTTCAGAAAATGACATAATATGTTATTTTCTTAAGTAAATGTACGTTGATTTAAGAACAATTAGATATTTGTACGCAAAAAAAGTCAGAAATACTCAACTTAAGTGACTTCATGCTTAAGACAAGAGCAAATATCCATCAATGTGGTTAGAAAAATAATTTTCATCCTGAATTCAGTTAATTTTTCTGACTCCACTGGCAAAATTTTATTTTATTTTTTATATAAACTTGCTTAATTTTAATAGATTCTTCAGAAAACAAGAGGTAATATTTTGTCATTTTGTAATAATGTAGTAAATGTATGTTGATTTTAGGTATTTGTATGGGAAAACCAGTCAAAAATATTAAAATGAAGTGACTTCATGCTTAAAACAAGAAATATAATCTTGTTTTCCTTTTAAATTAAGTTTATTTTTCTATTTTTCACTGGCAGATATTTTTTTTTTATGTTTAAAAGTATAAACTCACTTTATTTTGATACATATTTCAGAAAAACAATTAATATTTTATGTCATTTTGCATCTTAATTAAATGTATGTTGATTTAAGAACATTTAGGTATTTGTATAGTCAAAAATAATGAAAATTAAGTGACTTCATGCTTAAAACAAGAACAAATATCTGGCAATGAGCTCAGAAAAAAAAAAAAAATCTTGTTTTCCTTTTGAATTAAGTTTATTTTTCTGACTCCACTGGCAGAATTTTATTTAATTTTTTTTATATAAACTCACTTAATTTTAATAGATTCTTCAGAAAACAAGAGGTAATATGTTATGTCATTTTGTAATAATGTAGGAAATGTATGTTGTTTTAAGAGCGTTCAGGTATTTGTTAGGGAAAACCAGTCAAAAATACTAAAATGAAGTGACTTCATGCTTAAAACAAGAAAAATAATCTTGTTTGCCTTTTGAATTAAGTTAATTTTTCTATTTTTTGATTTAAGTTTATTTTTCTGGCCCCACTGGCAAATATTTATTTATTTTTTTATATATTTAAAATATAAACTCAATTAGTTTTGATACACAAACGTACAACGTAATATTTTTTCATTTTCCATCTTAAGTAAATGTATGCTAATGTACAAATGTTTAGATATTTGTACGCAAAAAAGTCAGAAATACTCAACTTAAGTGACTTCATGCTTAAGACAAGAGCAAATATCCATCAATGTGGTTAGAAAAATAATTTTCATCCTGAATTCAGTTAATTTTTCTGACTCCACTGGCAGAATTTTATTTTATTTTTTTATATAAATCTATTAAAACTTTAATTTTAATAGATTCTTCAGAAAACAAGAGGTAATATTTTGTCATTTTGTAATAATGTAGTAAATGTATGTTGATTTTAGGTATTTATATGAGAAAACCAGTCAAAAATACTAAAATGAAGTGACTTCATGCTTAAAACAAGAAAAATAATCTTGTTTTCCTTTTAAATTAAGTTTATTTTTTTATTTTTCACTGGCAAATTTTTTTATTTTTTTTTTGTTTAAAAGTATAAACTCACTTTATTTTGATAAATATCTCAGAAAACAATTAATATTTTATGACATTTTGCATCTTACTTAAATGTATGTTGATTTTAGAACATTTAGGTATTTGTATAGTCAAAAATAATAAAAATTAAGTGACTTCACAGTTAAAAGAAGAACAAATATCTGCCAATGGTGTCAGAAAAAAAAAATCTTGTTTTCCTTTTGAATTAAGTTTATTTTTCTGGCCCCATTGGCAGAATTGTATTATTATTTTTAATATAAACTCACTAAATTTTGATACATTTTTCAGAAAACAAGACATAATATTTTGTCATTTTGCATCTTAATCAAATGTATGTTGATTTAAGAACATTTAGGTATTTGTACAGTGAAAATAATAAAAATTGAGTGACTTCATGCTTAAAAGAACAACAAATATGTGCCAATTATTTTTCTGGCCCCACTGGCAGAAATTTTTTGCACGTTTAAAGTATAAACTCACTTAGTTTTACTACACTGTTTAAAAAACAAGATGTAATATCTTGTTTTTTTCCATCTTAAGTAAATATATTTTAATTTAAAAATAGATATTTGTAAAGATAGTTGTCTGTGAAAATAAGTCAGAAATACTCAACTTAAGTGACTTCATGCTTAAAACAAGAACAAATATCTGCCAATGGGGTCAGAAAAATAATTGTTTCCCATTTGAATTCAGTTGATTTTTCTGACCCCATAGGCAAAATTTTATTATAATTTTTTATATATATATAAACTCACTTACATTTTTCAAAAAAAAAAAGCAATATTTTATGTCATTTTGCATATTAATCAAATGTATGTTGATTTAAGAATGTTTAGGTATTTGTATAGTCAAAAATAATACAAATTAAGTTACTTTACACTTAAAACAAGAACAAATATCTGCCAATGGGGCAGAAAAATAATCATTTCCCATTTGAATTCAGTTGATTTTTCTGACCCCATTGTAAGAATTTTATATTATTATTTTTTTTTATATATAAACTCACTTAATTTTGATACATTTTTCAGAAAACAAGGCGTAATATTTTGTCATTTTGCGTCTTAATCAAATGTATTTTGATTTAAGAACATTTAGGTATTTGTACAGTGAAAATAATAAAAATTAAGTGACTTTATGCTTAAAGCAAGAACAATAGTCATTTTCTTTTTGAATTCAGTTAATTTTTCTGACCCCTTTGGCAGAGTTGTATTTATTTTTATTTATTTATTTATTTATATAATCTCGCTTAATTTTGATACATTCTTTCAGAAAACAAGAATTGTATGTTGATTTAAGAATTTGTATAGTCAAAAATAATAAAAAATTAAGTGACTTCATGCTTAAAAGAAGAACAAATATCTGCCAATGGGGTAAAAAAATAATACTAATGTTTTCCTTTTGAATTAAATTTATTTTTCTGGCCCTATTTGCAGAATTTTATTTTTTTTATTTTTTATTATTATTATTTTTTTTTTAATATAAACTCACTTAATTTTGGTAGATTTTTCAGAAAACAATATATAATATTTTATGTCATTTTGCATCTTAATCAAATGTATGTGAATTTAAGAACGTTTAGGTATTTATATATAAATAATAAAAATTAAAGTTACTTTATGCTTAAAACCAAAACAAATATCTAAGTAATGCAGTCAGAAAAATAATCTCATCTTCCTTTTGAATTAAATGAATTTTTCTGGCCCTACTTGCAAATATTTTTTTTCTCATTAAAATATAAACTCAGCGAATTTTGATACATTTTTTCAGAAAACAAGACGTAATACTTTGTCATTTTGCATCTCAAGTACATGTATGATGATATAAGCATATGTAGATATGGCAAAGCAAGTAAAAAAAAAAAAAAATGCAGTGTTTAAATTAGTATTTTGCATTAATTTGCAAAGTGGCTTTAGTAGTGGTTGAGTGGTGCATTGCATTTTCCCACACAACTCTTCTTTGACATCATGCAAACGCTATTACAGACTTTGCTAGATAATCAAACGCAGTAAAGGTTTTTCAGAAAGCCACCATAGGAATGTTTCATCATGAGGTAGGGCTTGCAGTCGTACTTGTGGCTTCTGACGATCTGAAAACCCAGGAGCTAGAGAATTTACCTCAGACAAACAAGCAGGCACAACTACAGACAAAACAAATTAGCGTCTTGGAATGAGACGCAAAACCCAAACAAACACCAGAGATTGTTTGGCCAACCGTGCTCACCAGTTTTAACTCTGCGCGCATGTTTATTTTTCTGTTTTCTGGTTCTGATTTGCTTCAGTTTGCCCTCCGTGAGGTCTCCATTCTGAACATGACGACGCACGCAAGACCGAGCAACCAGAATGGGTAATCCCACAAAAAAAAAAAAAAAGAGCGCTTCCCATTTTTTCCGCACATTGTACGTTGCCCTCAAGTTCACCGTGGAGGAAAACAATTAGAAGTTTCTCAATGCAACGATGTGCTTTCCATGACTGCAATAGTTAATGATTAGTCTGTAAATACTGTAAAGACGGCCTCGAGCGGCAATTCTTTGCATTTAGGAATCTGAGAAGACAAAGAGGAACGGTTTAAAACGGCAGTAAACTCATTGAGGCATCATAACTATGCGTCTTCGGCTAACAGCTGTGTTTTGGAAAATGTTAGCTGGTTTTAGCTGGTCATTTGCAGGTCAACAGGATCTAGGACTACCATATGCTAGTATGACTAGTCAGTTGCGGGTTGATTTTTTTTTAAAGGGGTCATTGGATGCTCATATTTCACAAGTTGATATGATTCTTTAGGGTCTTAATGAAAAGTCTCTAATATACTTTGATTAAAAATTCTCAATGGTTTTGTAAAACAACACCCTTTTTACCTTGCCAAAATCAGCTCTGCAAAGATCATCTCATTCTAACGGCTTGTTCCTTTAAATGCAAATGAGCTCTGCTCACCCCGCCCCTCTCTTCTCTCTGTGGAAAGACGAGCTTGTTTACATTAGCCGCATTTAGCCGCTAAACTTTCTAACTACCACGTTATAAGGAAAGGCGATCGCGAAGATTCATAAAAAACGCTTATACTCACTTCTGCTGTAAGTGAAGCTGGATCATGAATGATTCACGCGAACATAGATGGATATATGTAGATCGGGAGGCGCATTCACAAACAAACCTAATCCACTGCATCTTCCGCGGCTCATTTTATTTCTAAATTAAAGACTGTAGTTGAAACCTAACTGAATTGAATAAACCCTAATAAAATAGACTCTATGCACGAACCCTTCCGGTAGAATCTCGGTCAGCCTATTTACTTCCGCATAGCGCATTCTATAGCGAAGTATACTAGTGGCAAAACTCTTTCATAAGATTCATTTGACAGCGATTTATAATTTAAGTATTACATATAGTATTATATAGTTATACATTATAGTAATTACCAGAATGGCACATAAGTGAAAGCTTGGGCAAAGGATTAAAGACAAAATAACATTTGTGGGAGATCGATGATTTTAGATTTATTTCTGTAATAAATCATATAAAATGTATATTTTATACAATGTTGCCTGCACTGCAGGAATGTAAACTTTTAAATATAATAAACATTGAACAGTTTCAATACAGTACTGTAAACATGTAAATATTTAACTTTAAACATTTGTATTGCAGTAATGTAAACATGTTAATATAAATAACTTTGAACACTTGTACTGCAGTAAAGTAAACATATAAATATAACTGAACATTTATAATGCAGAAATGTAAATATGTAAATATAAATAACTTTGATACAGTGTTAAACATTTCCTGTACAGTGATGTTGTGTAAACACAATATTAAATGATTATTTGTCTTCTGTTTTTTTTTGTTTTGTTTTGTTTTTTGTTTGTGTTTTCTACACCTGTAGGCAATGAAATGAAAATAAATTGAAACCAACCCAGTAGGTGGCAGCAAATGGCTGTTTGAATAAGTGAGTTCAACAGATTCGTTCAAACAGCTGATTCATTCAGAAACGAGGCAGGCAACTGCCTTTATGAATGGGTTACTGAATCACTGACTCACTTGATTCGTTAACGTGGATTCATTAAGCAACGAAGTACCTGTGTTGTTTGGAGACACAAAACAGTTCTGCTGTGGCAACGCAGGCTGCACAAGCAACATCTGGCACAACACAGGTCGATCGGTGCATCTCTATTTAAAACGTTAACTTTGCTTAGCTAAAGTCTTGATTGATGCGGCTTCTCTGACTTCCTCATCGACCTGAAACATGTCACCCTTACGCAGATCTCTCCTGTCACCTGATCCTTACTAGAAACTGAGATATTACTTATAGTTAGTAATGTTCATAAAGTAAAATCCAAAAAAAAAAATCACATAAGATGCAAACAATGTACATAAAATGTAACTAGATAGATAGATATGTAAATAAATACAAATAATGCAAAGACATATAAACTGTGAGAAATGGAGACAGCTAGAATTGATATTCGTATAACATTATAGCATGAGAATACTCACCCTCTAAACTGTCGATGTAACTCTAAATATATCATTTGAAGCCCTTCTCTTTCTTACTGTTGAGCTGATTGCCTCAGGATACGATTAACGTCATTCACAGTTATCCAGGGAAGCTCTTGTAAACAGCGAGTGTGGTAAGTCATCCTCTCCTGCAGCATTTTCACACAGTTATCGCCAACAGCGAAAACGGCTTCAGGTGCTGCACCGGATGTAACTGAGCGGACTGAGACTAAACGCGGAAGTGATCGTGCATAGAGTCAATTAGACTTAAAGTACCAAAAATGCATGTTAGCCAGAGCTGGGTAGTAACTGATCACATGTGATCCGGATTATGTAATCAGATTCCAAAAATGAACTACTTGTAATTAAATTACATTTTAAAACACTCAGACCAGTTACTTTTTTATTCATTACACAATCACACATTGTTTACACAATAAAAGATTATTCATAATTATTTATTCTCCCTAATTCTTCTTTCTCATATTTTAAATTTGAAGGACCTCTGAGATCTTAAAATAAATATTTTAATAATTAATTATCACATTCGCACATTGTTCACGGTTCTCTGATGTTGGTTAATGGCCACATGGCATGCAGGTAAACTAATATTTATTCATTTAAAAAAAAAAAAAATTTAGTAAGCCTTTTATTTTTATTGATGGTTTATTTTTATTTGGTTTATTTTATTATTCAATTAATTCATTGCTTTTTCAATCTCCTTGATGAAAAAACCTTGATGTAATGTTTAATGCATTTATATATTTTTTTTTTTTGCATTTTTATATCAACATGATACAAAATTATCCTATTTAAATCAATGTGATAAACAAGTTAGCTCAAAAGTAATCTAAAAGTATATTACATTACCTAAAATGTGTAATGTACTGGATTACGTTACTGACTACAATTGTTGTCAGGTAATTTGGAATCAGTAATGGATTACAATTTGTAAGTAATGTATAGACACCCAACTCTGATGTTAGCATGCTACAAACCATTTTACTAAACATCAAACACTAACAAGTCTACCCAAAAGCACATACAGTTAAAGTCAAAAGTTTACATACACCTTGTAGAATCTGCAAAACGTTAATTATTTTATCAAAATAAGAGGGATCATACAAAATGCATGATATTTTTATATAGTACTGACCTGAATAAGATATTTCGCATAAAATGTTTACATATAGTCCACAAGAGAAAATAATAGATGAATTTATAAAAATGACCCCGTTCAAAAGTTTACAAACGCTTGATTCTTAATACTGTGTTGTTACATGAATGATCCACAGCTGTGTTTTTTTGTTTAGTGATAGTTGTTCATGAGTCCCTTGTTTGTCCTGAGCAGTTAAACTGTCCGCTGTTCTTCTGAAAAATCCTTCAGGTCCCACAAATTCTTTGGTTTTTCAGCATTTTTGTGTATTTGAACCCTTTCCAACAATGACTATCATTTTGAGATCCATCTTTTCACACTGAGGACAACTGAGGGACTCATATGCAACAATTACAGAAGGTTCAAACACTCACTGATGCTCTAGAAGGAAAAAAGATGCATTAAGAGCCAAGGGTTGAAAACTTTTGGAATTTGAAGATCAGCATAAATTGAGCTTATTTTGTCTTCTGGGGAACATGTAAGTATCTTCTATAGCTTCTGAAGGGCAGCACGAAATGAAAAAAATATGATATTTAGGCAAAATAAGAAAAATATACACATCTTCATTCTGTTCAAAAGTTTTCACCCCCTGGCTCTTAATGCATGATGGGTTTTTCCTTCTGGAGCATCAGTGAGCGTTTGAACCTTCTGTAATAGTTGCATATGAGTCCCTCAGTTGTTCTCATTGTGAAAAGATGGATCTCAAAATCATACAGTCATTGTTGGAAAGGGTTCAAATACACAAAAATGCTGAAAAACCAAAGAATTTGTATCAACAGTATTAAGAATCAAGCATATGCAAACTTTTGAACAGGGTTTTTTTTTTATATATCTATATATATATCTATATATATATATATATATATATATATATATATATATATAAATTCTAAAACTATTATTTTGGCTTGTGGACTATATGTAAACATCTTTTATGTGAAATATCTTATTCAGGTCAGTACTAAATAAACAATATTATGCATTTTGTATGACCCCTCTTATTTTGGTAAAATAATTAACATTTTGCAGATTCTGCAAGATGTAAGTAAACTTCTGACTTCAACTGTAAATAACACTTAATTTGAACATTTATCCCACACAAAACATGTTGGAAACTAGAAATCCACTGAACAAAGTGTAATCCTTACACAAAAGCACAAAAGTTATACTCGATTTTACAAATTCAAGTGTATACTAAACTGAACAAACAGCAAAACCAGTTATTCCAAAGGTGGGTTTGTAGGAGAATTTTGGGTTCCTCAAAGAGATGAAAGTTCTTAAAAGAACCATCTTTTTCTTAGTGTAAAAAAATATTTAAAAAAATAATAAGAACCTTTCGTGGAATGGAAAGGTTCTACAGATGTTAAAAGTTCTTCATGGAACCACTAAATGTTCCAAAAAGCACCAACTGACTGAAATATTGGTGCATATAAATACAGAAACCTCAAACTACATGCCACCATGTGATCTGATGCGCCCTGAAAATGCCTTTAAGAAATATAGAGGCGATAATGTTGGTGCAGTGAAAGCAACCAATCCACAATGGTCAAAAAGCTACAATGTGTTCCATCAAAACTGTCATCCAAATGTGCAAATGTGTGGCCCCAACACTGGTTCACTGCAAGTCCGAAAGCCCGTTTTGTTGACGTTTTTGGGAAGGGTCTCTATTTCACACAATTCATACGTGACACGTCGTTAAAGATATTTGCGTCCTCACCGATGTTCCCTCCAAGTCAAACGCCGCTTGCCCCGTTTGCGGTTCCTCCATGTCATTTCCAGAACAGAACAATATTTTCCTGATTAATTAATTTCGACCGGCAGAAGTTCTGCACAACATATAAATATCAAAAAACGTCTACTTTATTGAAACCACGAGGGATGCTGGTATTGGCCAAAACACACAACCTTTCTGGAGAGGTCACTCGCCCTATTTTCTGCTCTGGTGGGCAGGGGAAGCAGTAGTGACCATTGGAATGTTCTGGTTTCGCTTGTATGTTTGAGCTTAAGCCTTCCTGATACCCTCTTCCCAGGCACAGCACCACTACCGACCAACTGGCCCCTGCCGTATAGCCCACGGCCTCCAGAACTGGTGGCTCGAAGCCCTCGCTCTGGCTCCAAATCCACTCCATTTCTCTTTGGGCTGGTGGGTGCAACTTCCTGAAAACAACAGTAGGGAGTAATCTGTATTATTATCTGAACATCTGATAAAGGCTTGTGTTCTTGGCCAGATTTGCTGTGGAAAAGATCTCTTATGCTCTCCTTGCTCCTTAAACTATTGGGAACGGATTATTGGATTCGTTCACTTCCAGAATAAAAATTTCCTGATTTACTCACCCCGATGTCATCCAAGATGTTCATGTCTTTTTTTTCTTCAGTCGAAAAGAAATTAAGGTTTTTGAGGTAAACATTCCAGAATTTTTTCTCCATATAGTGGACTTCAGTGGGTGCCAACGGGTTGAAGGTCAAAAAATGTTTCATTCTGGAAGTGAACTAATCATTTAAGACTCTTTAAGATCCATGGAACTTTTCTTCTTTAATTTTGGAACTTTTGGAATCTTTATTTTAAGAGCGTAAAAAGAAACTTTTGCCCAACAGAAATGCATTTTATGGATCTTAAAGGGATGAAAAAAATTAAAAATGAAAACCCTGTCATTAATTACTCACCCTCACGTCGTTCCAAACCCTTAAGACCTTCATTCTTCTTTGGAACACAATTCAAGATACAGGGTTCCTACACATTTTCTATTTCAAAATTCCATATTTTTTCCAGACTCAAATTCCAAACCTCTCAGTAGTTTTTGTTAGACCATATTTAACATAAATGGTTCATAGAACATTATTTTCAGCTTTATATTTGATATATAGAAGAGTCATCTGTAAATTTTTTTTATTTAATATTTTAATAAAATATTACATTTTTTTATTGATTTTCTCAAAGTGACAACAAAAGCCCTAAAACAACAAATAATTTTACATAACTTATTTCCTTTGTGCATCACTGCCATCTTACTACGAATAAAACAAGAGCATGGATGCACAAGAATTAACAGATCTGCTTGCTCAAAATTTGGCTTTTCTTATGTAGTACCTCTAAGGCCTTATGTCCAATCATCGTCTGTGGTGGCTGAAAAACCATGACAAGGAATGGGCTGATGGCATAAAATTTGCCAAGTTCAAGGGTCTATAAAAAAAGATGGGTACTATAAAAAAAAAAAAAAAAAGTGTTTAAAATCTGGCTTTCCTTAGGGCAGTATGCCGTATTTCAAGGCTTTCAGAACTAAAATTTACAGATAATGTACTCACCCCCTTGTCATCCAAGATGTTCATGTCTTTCTTTCTTCAGTCATAAAGAAATTATGTTTTTTGAGGGAAACATTTCAGGATTTTTCTCCATATAATGGACTGATATGGTGCCCCGAGTTTGAACTTCCAAAATGTAGTTTAAATGTGGCTTCAAACGATCCCAAATGTGGTTGTAAACGATCCCAGCTGAGGAAGCAGGGTCTTATCTAGCGAAACTATCGGTTATTTTAATTAAAAAAAAATACAATTTATATATTTTTTGATGTCAAACGCTTGTCTTGTCTTACTCTGTCTGAACTGTTTTTTTCCCGGTTCATGACAGTTAGGGTATGTCGAAAAACTCCCATCTCATGTTCTCCCTCAATTTCAAAATCGTCCTATATCGCTGTTTTACCTTTTTTGTTAAGGGTGTTTGATCTTTGATGTTCACTTTGCAAAGACTGGGTCGGTACTTCTGCAGTGATGTAGGATGATTTTGAAATGATTTTTGAAGTTGAGGAATAAAAAAACGATTGTTTTTCAGAGTCAGAATACACAGAGTTCAGGGAGAGCAAGACAAGACAAGCATTTGAGAATTAAAAGTATTTAAATTGTATTTTTTTATGAAAATAACTGATCGTTTCACTAGATAAGACCCTTCTTCCTTGGCTGGGATGGTTTACAACTGCATTTGGGATCATTTGAAGCCACATTTTAACTCCATTTTGGAAGTTCAACCTCGGGGCACCATAACAGTTCATTATATGGACAAAAATCCTGAAATGTTTTCCTCAAGAAACTATTTCTTTATGACTGAAGAAAGAAAGACATGAACATCTTGGATGACGAGAGGGTGAGTACATTATCTGTAAAATTTTGTTCTGGAAGTGGACTTCTCCTTTAAGTCTCTTTAATGCATAGTCTGTGGTGGCCAAGAAACCACACTGCGAAATGGGCTGATGGCACTGTCCTATATGCTTTAAGTTTAATGTTTTTTTTGTTTTTTTTATTTCCGCAAAGATCCCTGAGGCTATGTAATACGGTGCTAAGAACACAGTGAGAAGAAACCCAAAATGCTTATAACCTGAAGTTTGCATAATGAAAAAGTGCACCTTGAATTCATTCAGTCGTATTTAACAATCACTAAAGAATCACTAAACAGCTGCCATGAAACCTTGCTTCTTGTAGAATAAATTTTCATTAAATTCTTAATTTTCTATTCTAAAAAAAACTAGGGCAAAAGTCTGGAAACAGACCTGGAAAATACTTGAATCAAATTCCATATTTTCTTTTTTTGATGAAATCCGAGAGCTTTCTGTCCTTGCATAGACAGCAATGCAACTACCACATTCAAGACCCGGAAAAGTAGTAAGGACATCGTCAACACAGTCCATGTGACATCAGTGGTTCAACCGTAATTTCACAACACGAAAAACGTAATGTGTTGTGATTGGTTAGCTGTCCCACTGCGTTGCGATTGGCGAACAGCTTAGACAGTGTTTCCGTACTGCTACGCCCCTTGCCAAAGCAGTTAGCGCAAGCTAGATTAACTAATTAATTATTAGACTTACGTTTTAAATATGGATATTTTTCTTACAAAAACGCATCGATTCCCTACAGGAGGCCTTTATTGACCCCGTGGAGCTGTGCAAAGCACTTTTTTATGGATGAATACACTTTATTGGACTTGTTTTGGACTGATGAAGAGAAACACCTGTCTACACCATTCTAAAGCTTGGGAGTGCCAGGATAATTTTTAAAGGGGTCATCGGATGCAAAGTTCACTTTTTCATGTTGTTTGAACATTAATGTGTGTTGGCAGTGTATGTACGAATCTACCCTATAATGGTAAAAATCCATGCAGTGGTTTTTAATTAATCTGTAAAAATAATATCCCCTTTTCAAATCGAGCCGTTCTCAGATTCCTGTCGTTGTGGCGTCACACCGGCAGAGGCCGCTCCCACGATAGTTGATTGACATGAACGTCTTACCTCAGGTCAGCTGCCACAGTCCGACCTCCATTGTTTCGATGCCAGAGCAAGGAATGTAAGTTAGACAAGAATATCTCTGATTGAGTGATTGAGGTGTTGTGTTGCTGGATGTAATGATGAACATAGCGGTCATCATTTACTCCCAACATCTGAGCCGCTGAAGATGCAGTGGATTACATTTGTTTGTGAAGGGAATGTGGCTCCCGACTCACTTCTGAGTAAGTCTTTTTTATGAATCTTTGCGATCGCCTTTCCTAATAACCTGCTAGTTAGCACGTTTAGAGGCTAAATGCGGCTAAAGTACACAGGCTCGTCACTCCACAGAGAGAAGAGAGGGGCGGGGCGAGCAGAGCTCGTTTGCATTTAAAGGAACAACCCCTTAGAATGAGATGATTTTTGCAGAGCTGATTTTGCCAAGGTAAAAAGGGTGCTGTTTTACACAACCATTTTTGAACTTTTAACAAAAGTATATTAGAGACTTTTCATTAAGACCCTGAAGAATCATATCAACTTATGGAAAATGGGCATCCGATGACCCCTTTAATATAACTCCGATTGGATTCGTCTGAAAGAAGGAAGTCATATACACCTAGGATGCATGGAGGGTGAGTAAATAATACGCTACAGTAGTGTTTGGTCCTATCGTCAGCCTGCGAGATCGCCAGTACATGATATTATCGTGCTAATTTATTTAATTATTTACATACTTAGTTTCATTCGGCATGTGTTTCGACCCCTGTACTGCACACGCCTGCGGTGCGTTACAGCTCTGAAGCAGCCACTCTAGTCAATGCTTGTGTTTATACCCGCCTCACTGCGGCTCGTTAAAGCGGCTCTCCGCGCCGCATCGCTAAAGTTAGGCTAATCCCCCACCTCGTCCCTACACACCCCCCAACCATTAGAATTTCCGTAGGCGTGATTTATTTTAATGATATTCTAATGGACCGCATTGTGACATCATAGCATGCAGAAAACAAACGCTGTAGTTCACAAGAGCCGTTCGTTGTAATTCTTAAACAAATTTTTAAAAACGAAATATCTCCCTTTTAAATACTGGTCAATAGAAATACAGAAACCTAACTAAATGGCACTACTACCGATCAACCTGGGCCCCTGCCATCTCACCCCACCTCACTTTCTGAGAAAACAGTAGGGTGTAATCTGTGAAATTACCAGAGCTTCTGATAAAGGCTTGTGTTCTTGGCCAGATCTGCTCTCTTACGCTCTCCTTGTTCCTCAAAGAACTGGGAATGGATTACTGGATGTGTTTGGCATCCAATTAAAACTGGTAGTTTTCCCACCATTTCCTCCCCAACGATTAAGTTCCAGGAAGGCATCTCGTACGATTAAGCAAACCAGAAGATTATCAGGTCAAAAGTGAAAGGTCGGTCCCAAGAGGGCAGAGATCCGGTGTTGACCTGAAAGATCCAAGACTGGGAATCTCTTCATCCCCATTCCGCAACCCATGAGGAAGTGTCTCTTTCTTCTAAGCCCAGCTTTGTCTCCTAAAGCCGCACTTTAGGGGGATTAATCCGTGAGCCAAATTTACTGCCGGTGGACGGTTGATTTCTACTTAACAATTAAAATTCCAGCTTTTGGCTGGCATTCGACTGACTGAGAGGAATGAATACCAGAGCCTGGCACCGACTGGGCAACCCTGGCACTGGAGCTTCGCATGGGGGTATTTTTTTTAATGGAAAAGAGATGGTTATTCACCGCTTCCGCCTGGTCATCACAGCAGCACAAAGAAGAGATAATGAAGTAGACCAAACGCTGGCAGGAGGCCATCCTCGCTAACAGCTCCAGGTCTAAAGCGTGACCCCCTCAACGGCAGCACTAGATAATGTCACGGCAAATCCCTCATACTGCTGTTGGCATGCGAATCTACAATAGTTTTATGCTGTTCTTTCTAGTTTAGAGGGGTTTGTTAATATCTTTAAATGATTTCTTTGTTAATACTGTGTAGAGGTTTTGCTATACCTTTTATCTGGCATGAGATAAAGTGGTGTCCATATGACTGGAAAACCAAGATTCAAAATCTGATGTGGACCTAAAAGATTTAACAGAAATGTTAAGATCATGATGAATTTCAGATTGTCTTCTATTGAAGCTCTTTTCTTTGGATCACCTCAAATCATGCTGGTGAACATGATCCTCAGGTTTTGTTCATGTCAGCTCCAGTCTCTGTCATTAAAGCAAAAGACAAATTTATGTTTTATATATATATATAAATATATATATATATATATATATATATATATATATACACACACATACATGTACACTACCAGTCAAAAATTTGTGATCAGTATTTTTTTTTTTTTTGAAAGTCTCTTCTGCTCAACAAGTCTGCATTTACTTGATCCAAAGTGCAGGAAAAAAAACAGTAAAATTTTGAAACATTATTAATATTTAAAATCATAGTTTTCTTTTTGAATATATTTTAAAATGCAATTTATTCCTGTTATTTTAAAGCTGAATTTTAAGCATCATTACTCCAGTCTCACGATCCTTCAGAAATCATTCTAATATTTTGATTCGATGCTCAAAAAACATTTATTATTACGTTGAAAACAGCTGAGTAGAATTTCTTCAGGTTTTTTGATGAACAGAAAGTTCAGAAGAACAGCATTTATCTGAAATAAAAAATCTCTCATAACATTATAAATGTGTTTATCATCACTTTTGATGGATTTAAAGCATCCTTGATGAATAAAAGTATTAATTTCTATAATTTAATTTATGCAAATCAGCATATTAGAATGATTTCTGAAGGAACATCTGACTGTAGACTGGAGTAATGATGCTGAAAATTCAGCTTTGATCAAAGGAATAAATTACATTTTTAAATATATTCAAATAGAAAGCAGTTATTTTAAAATAGTAAAAATATTTCACAATATAACCGCTTTTGCTGTATTTTGGATAAAAAAAAAAAAAAAAAAAAAAAAAAACCCCAGGCTTAATGAGGCCTTACAGTTCAAAAAAATGTTTGATTGGTTATATATATATATATATATATATATATATATATATATATATATATATATATATATATATATATATACACACATACACACACACATATACACACACATATACACACATATACATATATATATATATATATATATATACACACATACACACACACACAGACACAAACAGTATATATACACACACACAATACAGTAATTAAATACAATCTATTAAATAAAGATATATTCATTAAAATAATTCTTTAAAATTATTTAAAATAATACTAGTATAATATTAATATACATCTATAAACTAATACTAACCAGACTAAAATGTAAAATACTATTACTAATTAAATATTAATACTATAATGCATTTATTACTATAAATACACTATCAACCAAAACAACAGTTGTTTTTTTTAAAAATCATATTTCCATTAATTTGTATATTATTATAAATATTAATATATAAATGAAACTACTGTTAATAATTTTATAATTAAATATTATTTAGATACTAAATACTTTAAATCTTGGGGAAAAAAACATTTTAACTTTATTATAAAAAAAATTACATTTTAGCCAACTTCAATGTTATCATTTTGCCATCCTGTTTTTAGAGTTTATATTTATATTTTTTGTGCACCTGCTTAAAAATGGGTTTATACTGTATTTTTTAAATAAATGCTACTATTATGTGATATAACATGTTATTATAATATAAAAATACCCTTATCCTAGTGATATAAGTGTTTCGTCTACTTACAGGATAATCCACTTTCTCTCTGGTTTGTCTGTCACATCCAGGAATAGCCAGCTGGCCATCGACCAACCCAGCAGGATGTATGTGGCCACCTAAAGTTCCAGCGTTTCCTGTTTACAACAGTGTGTGTGACACTGGTTTGCGTTTTTGAAATGCTTTAGGAGCACCTCTATTTTACGCACATGCAGCTCAGCGTCGGTCAATGGGTCAGCAAACGCGGCACAATCTCAGCATCACAACACAGAGTTCCCAAAGTCTGTTCTGTGTTTTTAAAGGAAGTGCGCTGGACTGATGAAACCACTGAATGATGCTCTTGTGAAAAGCCCATCTGAAATGTGAAATACGAAACGTATATTCTCATGGCAAAGACGAAAACCACAAAGACAGATCAAGCCGATGTGGTGAACATGAGGCTGTGAAGACAGGAGCGACAGCCCACATGAACGTTAGATTCTTGTCGTAAGGCAAGCGCTGTGTTATTGTTTCCTGTTCATACGGATCGCTGTGCTCTGTGGAAAGTCCGTGTTTTTTCCTTGGTTTTCTGGAAACCAAGAGACATTCCGTTTCTTACCATATGACCTTCAGGTAGAGACAACAGAGAACATGTTAGCAAATATCAAGCAGAGCACATCTGAATTATATTTAGGCCAGAAACACTCTACAAAATTACGCCAACTTGCATGCAAAC
Source organism: Cirrhinus mrigala (assembly GCA_036247105.1). Classification (NCBI taxonomy): domain Eukaryota; kingdom Metazoa; phylum Chordata; class Actinopteri; order Cypriniformes; family Cyprinidae; genus Cirrhinus; species Cirrhinus mrigala. The sequence goes on along the minus strand of CM070031.1, from coordinate 18,951,153 downwards.
TCAAGTTTGCATCCATTAATACATTTCATCTACTAGACAGGGATATCAAATCCTGACAGGGCCACATTGAGATGCCAACATCTCTGAAAATAAACCAAATTTGGCCTTAAAAATGAGAAAACCAAAAGCAAATTTTGTTAAGAACCAAAATCTAAAAGGATTAAGATATCCTTAATACTTCTTGAGTTACAGGCATGCAAACATTGGGGAAAAAATGTGAAAAGTGCTATTTCCGTATTTTTAAGAGTCACCATTGGCATGCAATGCAACAAAGATTGCCAATATCTCTGTACCTAAACCAAACTTGGCCTTAAAAATGAGGAAACCAAAAGCAACGTTTGTTAGGAACCAAAATCTAAAAGGATATTAAGATATCCTTAAATCTTCTTAAGTTACAGGCATGCAAATGTTGGGGGGAAAAAATGTGAAAAGTTCTATTTCCCCATTTTTTAAGAGTCACCATTGGCATACACTGCAACGAAAATTGCCAATATCTCTGAAACTAAACCAAATTTGGCCTTAAAAATTAGGAAACCCAAAGCAAAGTTTGTTAGGAACCAAAATCTAAAAGGATATTAAGATATCCTTAATACTTCATGAGTTACAGGCATGCAAACATTGGGGGAAAAAAAAATGTGAAAAGTGCTATTTCCCAATTTTTAAGTCACCATTGGCATACAATGCAAAAATGATTGCCAATATCTCTGAAACTAAACCAAATTTGGCCTTAAAAATGAGGAAACCAAAAGCAAAGTTTGTTAAGAACCAAAATCTAAAAGGTTTTTAAGATATCCTTAAAACTTCTTGAGTTACAGGCATGCAAACATTGGGGGGAAAAAAATGTGAAAAGTGCTATTTCCCAATTTTTAAGTCACCATTGGCATACAATGCAAAAATGATTGCCAATATCTCTGAAACTAAACCAAATTTGGCCTTAAAAATGAGGAAACCAAAAGCAAAGTTTGTTAAGAACCAAAATCTAAAAGGATTTTAAGATATCCTTAAAACTTCTTGAGTTACAGGCATGCAAACATTGGGGGGAAAAAAATGTGAAAAGTGCTATTTCCCAATTTTTAAGTCACCATTGGCATACAATGCAAAAATGACTGCCAATATCTCTGAAACTAAACCAAATTTGGCCTTAAAAATGGGGAAACCAAAAGCAAAGTTTCTTAAGAACCAAAATCTGAAAGGATTTTAAGATATCCTTAAAACTTCTTGAGTTACAGGCATGCAAACGTTGGGGGAAAAAAAATGTGAAAAGTGCTATTTCCCCATTTTTTAAGAGTCACCATTGGCATACACTGCAACAAAGATTGCTCAAGTCAATGAATTTTACTAATAGACCTACCAATCTCTGTGTAAAAATAAAATAATGTTTCTGCCATTTTTCTGAAGTCATTTTTACCGCCCTGTAATTTGGCTCCAAATCTCTGAAAACTGATATTTTGACTCACCTTTACAAAATAATGGATTACTCAGTAAATATTCCTACATAGAATTTAATATATTGGCTTTTTTCACAATATTTTGATGATTTGACTACATTGTAATTTTGCAACACTGTTTATTTCTGTAAAGCTGCTTTGAAAGTATCAGTACTGTTTAAAGTGCTATATAAATAAATGTAACTTGACTTGACTTCTAGGTAGTAAAACATCCAGTTTTAAGTGAATATTTATAGGTAATAAACTCAATTGCACACTTGAGTCAAGTATGCACACTAAGCATTAGCATGCTTGCTTACAGCATGTTTCTGAACTAGATGAATCAAAATGCACAATTGTAACCCTTTAAAACATCAATTTAGCTCTGAATATTTCTTTTGAATCAATTCTAAATGACTTCAACAGTGCAGTAGTGCCAAGTTGATTGCGTATTTTTTAAGAAATCCTGTCTTTCTGGAAAATAACAAAAGAGAAAATAAAGTGCATTAGGATTTATACACATCTCATGTGTAGAGAATAAACTATGTGATTTCGAATTCAGTGCAAATACAATATGATACACAGCAGACAATTTAAAAAAAAGGTTTGTTGCTTTGATAAATGCTTTATTTATTTTATGTTGACGTTCTCTTCCAGGCTTTTCCTGACAATTTGTTGAACGTCAACTGGAATGACATTTCTCCTTGATGCTCTTTCAATAAAAATAAAAAAAAAAAAAAATTTTTAGATGTTTTTTTCTTTACTCAAGTTACAGAGTTCTGTTTGCTAAAGCTGGGATTGTCAGCATGACCCTGTGAGTTCAGTTCTTTTAGGTTTTGTAATAAAAAATAAACAAACAATGATTCATAGAATACCGTTTCCAGCATTACATAAAGCTTACATGTGGATTGTGCAGCTCCTCATGCGGACGCTCTTTATGCCAAGTGGGTTATCTGTGGACAAACCAAAAATGCGCTTGAGTGAAAAGGAGGTACCAGCGAGCCACATGGAGACTGAAAGGATTTGTTTTTGTCCTGGTCCTACAGGAATCCTACCACAGATATTCCAAACATTCATTACGGAAAGACAATAAACGGAGAAACACTCTGTCATCGTGCAATGCAAATGAGATATTTTTATGCTGTACTATTCATTTGGTAAACACTTTTATTCAAAGCAGCTTTGTACTCGTTTTATCATCACATGAGGTCAGCCAATGAGCTTAGCATTGTTAATTTAGTGTAGCCAGATTTTTGACTTTGAAAATTTGCTGAAAATGTACTCACCCTCAGGCCATCCAAGATGTAGATGAGTTTGTTTCTTCATCAGATTTGGAGAAATGTAGCATTGCATCGCTTGCGTACCAATGGATGTGAATGGGTGCCGTCAGAATGAGAGTCCAAACAGCTGATAAAAACATCATAATAATCTTCAAGTAATCCACACCACTCCAGTCCATCAATTAACATCTTGAGAAGCGCAAAGCTGCATGTTCGTAAGAAACAAATCCATCAAGTCATTTTTAACTTCAAAGATACGAGTGAAAATGTTGTCTGGTCTGAATCAGGAGAGAAATCTGCACAGATCCAGAGAGTCCAAAACAGCTCTAAACAAATATGTGGGTGTATTTTGATGTGAAAGACAACAGGAGATGAATTTTTTAACTGGAGGAAGCAACATTACGGATTATGGCCAAAGGTTTGATGCTACTAATCTTGCAATCATTGGAAAATCCAGTGATTGACTCTTCCTTAGAAGTGTTTGTTGGTTTTTAGATGTTTACAGGTATTTTTTTAAATATGTAGACTAGTGTTGATGTTCCATTCTCAACCAACTGAGAAAGTTTCTTTCATGTTGTGTGTTATTACTGAAAATTAGTTGAAGACAAAAGTTTACATAAACCTTGCAGATACAAAATGCATGTTATTTTTTATTTTATTTTTATTTGACATAAAATATGTTTATTTATAGTCCACAAGAGAAAATAATAGTTGAATTTATAAACATGACCCTGTTCAAAAGTTTTCATACACTTGATTCTTAATACTGTGTTGTTACCTGAATGATCCACAGCTCTGTGTGTGTGTGTGTGTGTGTTTTTTGTTTTTTGTTTTTTTGTTTTAGTGATGGTTGTTCATGAGTCCCATGTTTGTCCCGAACAGTTAAACTGTCCGCTGTCCTTTAGAAAAATTCTTCAGGTCCCACAAATTCTTTGGTTTTGCAGCATTTTTGTGTATTTGAACACTTTCCATGATTTTGAGATCCATCTTTTCACACTGAGGACAACTGAGGGACTCGTATGCAACTATTACAGAAGGTTCAAACGCTCACTGATGCTCCAGAAGGAAACATGATGCATTAAGAGCATTAACAGTTGTCCTCAGTGTGAAAAGATGGATCTCAAAATCATACATCATTGGAAAGGGTTCAAATACACAAAAATTCTGAAAAACCAAAGAATTTGTAGGACCTGAAGAGTTTTTCTAAAGAACAGCAGGCAATTTAACTGTTCAGGACAAATGAGGGACTCATGAACAACTATCACTAAACAAAAACACACGGCTGTGGATCATTCAGGTAACAACACAGTATTAGGTATCAAGCATATGTAAACTTTTGAACAGGGTCATTTCTGTGCTCGAAATATCATATTCAGGTCAGTACTAAAAAAACAACATGCATTTTGTACAATCCCTCTTATTTTGGTAAAATAATTAACATTTTGCAGATTCTGCAAGGTGTAGGTAAACTTTTGACTTCAACTGTATGTAAAACAGCTAAGATCCAGAAGCAGGAACTAGATGGTTTTAAGGCTCTCATATTATAACTGACCTGATATTATCCCTTGGTTGATCATATCAGTACCTCAAGTCTACAATGAGCTATCCAACCATTCATATTTAGGAAGGAAGAAGCCATGCTAATAATCAGTGGAATTTAGCTCTCCTCAAACCCAACACTAAAGTTTATAAAGTCCAAAGGACACTGTGAGCCACGGAAAGATAGAGTTTTAAGAGCCAAACGCATTTTGTAATGTGCTGAGTGTATGCAGAAGTGAAAATGGAGGGGAAAAGCCACAAATTATGGTTTCTCGTGTGAGGTAACACAGCGATCCATTGAGGAGGAAGCTTCTGTTCCTGTCAACAGAGGTGTTGCAAGGTTTTTCCACCAGAGCATCTTTACAGGCTTCACGTACTACCACAATGCAATGTGGCGTTCATCTCTGCCCCTTCACTCTTGGCAAGAAAACTATTAATAATATAATATTTCCTCTGTTTAATGCCAGCTAAGGCCTTGTTGAAATTGAAAAGCAGCCATTGTGTAATTGGCCTTGCGTACGTGCAATCCATACGCTTTCGGGCAGTCGGGACGGTACTGCGCAGCACAAAGTTTGCTTGTGTGGTCAGCATGTACTGTGGATTCCCAGACGTCTTCGCCTCCTGCGGTCGGCCGTCACCCAAAGGTGTTCGATGTTCTTGGCTGTCACGGTCGGGCTGCGAGCCTTGTGGTCAGTGCGGCTGCATTTAGATTTGCGGCTATCTGCGCGCTTTTCTTGGACCCACGCTGGCATGATGGAGCTCTTTCTTATGAGAACGGATCCCAACGCTGCCAGGATATAACAGGATAGTCCTGGCAAACCACTGCGAATAGATTTTATGCGGCCGAGAGAGAGTCGATCTGGAACTCTCTGCCGATGTTATCAGAGTCATATCAAGTACGCAAGGTTATTGGCGTGACAGCGTCTGAAATATGACTTGCTGCGGGTTCGATTGTCTCTGCAAAACAAAACAGAGTTGACGACAGCCACCCAAGTTTCATTGTGAAAGCAATAACAGCTTACATATAAACAACCACATATGCAAATCAATCAACTTTGAAGTCAACATGAAACGACACGAAACCCAGTCTGCTTTTGTAATGTGATGTATGAAGCTGTGAAACTGGATTTTCAGTGAGAAAAAAATAGGGTCATATAAACCACATTGTGTATATATATTTCTATATTGTTCTCTTTACTTTAATCAGGCCTATTTTTAGGACAATTAAGCTTTTTTTTGTTTACATCTGGATTTGCGTTTGCATATATATATATATATATATATATATATATATATATATACATATACATATATATATATATATATATATACACACACACACATATTATATATATATATATATATATATATATATATATAAATAATGCATATATAATTGCATAATTATAAATGAATATATTTAATACTATTTTCTCCTAGTTACTACACACGTTAGAAGCAGACTGAAGATGAATAAATATGAAGGCTGTGTGCATAACTATGTACATGTGTGGGATTGTGGGAACTTCAATCATTGTACTGTCTCTTTGCTCCAGGGGTGTCAAGGATTTAGACATTGAAGCTTCATCATCGAAACTAAATGAAGCAATGCTGATGTGACAGTCAGACATGAGTCATTACGAATCCCCTAGAGAGACTTCTACATGAGTGCTGTATGTCATATTAGTGCGCTCTCTTTAATGAGCTGATGAGTGAACATCACGCAACCTGTCAAGAACATGTCCAGGTCACATTTAACTCCATAACAAAAAGAACAGAAAAATATTATATTTTGCATGAAGACAATGAAGCCTGTTTTTTGGCATCATGGCATTTTTATATCATGACAATTATATATTTACCCTTCAAATTATTGTTATCTATCTATCTATCTATCTATCTATCCATCTATCCGTCCATCCATCCATCCATCTCTCTACCCATCTATCTATACACGCATCAACGCATCCATCCATCTGTCCGCCTATCCATCTATATATCGTCTAATCATCAATCCGTCTATCCATCCAACTATTTATCTATCTGTCCGTCCTTCTATCTATCCATTCATCCATCTATACATCCAACTATCTGTCCATCTGTCTATCTATTCATCCATCTATCCATCTGTCTCTCTACCCATCTATCCATCTATCCCTCCATCTATTTCTCTATCCATCCGTCTGTCCATCCATCCATACACACATATTTCAACCTATCTGTCCATCTGTCTATCCATTTCTATCCATCCCTCCATCCATCAATTCATCCATTGGCCCATCCGTCCATCTGTTCATCCATCCGTCTATCCATCCATCTATCTCTCTACCCATCTATCTATCCATCCATCCATCTGTCTGTCTGTCCTTCTATCCATCCATCCATCTCTCTATCAATCCATCCGTCCATCTATCTATCCATGCATCCATCTGTCCGTCCTTCTATCCATCCATCTCTCTATCAATCCATCCGTCCATCTATCTATCCATGCATCCATCCGTCCGTCCATCTATATATCCAACTATCTGTCTGTCCATTCATCCATCCATCTCTCTCTACCCATCTATCTATCCATCTATCCATGCATCCATCCATCCGTCTGTCTATCCATCTATCCAACTATATACCCAACTATCCGTCCATCTATCTGTCTGTCCGTCCGTCTATCTATCCATCTATATATCCAACTATCTGTCTGTCCATTCATCCAACCATCCATCCACACACACACACACCCACCTATCCATCTCTATCCATCTATCTATCCATCCATCCATCCGTCCGTCCTTCTATCCATCCATCCATCTCTCTATCAATCCATCCGTCCATCTATCTATCCATCTATCCATGCAACATCCGTCCGTCTGTCTATCCATCTATCCAACTATATACCCAAGTATCCATCCATCTATCTGTCTGTCCGTCCATCTATCTATCCATCTATATACCCAACTATCCGTCCATCTATCTGTCTGTCCGTCCGTCTATCTATCCATCTATATATCCAATTATCTGTCCGTCCGTCCATCTATCCATCTGCTATCCGTCCGTCTATCTATCAATCCATCTCTCTACCCATCTAACATCAATCTATCCATGCATCCATCTGTCCATCCATCTATCCAACTATATATCCAACTATCTATCAATTTATTCATCCATCTGTCCATCTATCTAGCCATCCATCCATCCAACTATATATATCCAACTATCTGTCTGTCCGTCTAGCTATCCATCTATCTATCTATCCATCTATCAATTTATCCATCCATCCATCCATCTATCCATATATCCATCTATCTATCCATCCATCCATCCATCCATCCATATATCCAACTATCTGTCTGTCCGTCTATCTATCCATCCATCCAACTATATATCCATCCATCCATCCATCCATCCATCTTCATTTGATTTTGGGGTCAAATGGTTTCATGAGATTCACCGTGCTACAAGCATAAAAACTGAGATGCACATAAAAACTCAGCATGCACCTGCTCCCATCCAATCAGCTGCTGATGTGGAGCATGTCGTCATCATTTAAGGGGACGACATCCAGAGGGAAACCACATGGGAAGGTGTCTTTCCTTAGCCAGCATTACAAAATTCTTCGAATGGAGTGTGGCAGCCCGCATGGGGGAAAAGACGGCTGTCGTGGTGTCCGGACGGTTTCCATGGACCGATGACTGCGAGTCGGCCTGCAGATAAACAGAAAGAGTGACTCACGGCTAGACGAATGCATCCTATACGGGTCTCTCCTCCACGGGCACACGACTCGCCCCTCCTTTCCCAACGGCAGCTGATCGTACCCACACCAAACCAAACCAAACCACGGCCGCTGCTCCATGCACATGCTAAAAAAAGGAAGTCCTAAGTTCTTTCTCATCTGCCCAGACAGACATTAGACATTAGTTGAGCGGAATAAATCGTCCGCCGCAGCCTCGGTTCCTCATTCGGGATAGCGGCAGGTTTTCATTTTGACCAGTTGTCTTTGGCCTGCCCTTGGATGTCTAGGAATGGTCTATGGAAACGCAGCCTGGAAATGTGAAAAGTCACCTTATGCTATAAAAATAAACGACAGTGATTATCAACAGGAAATCTCCACAAATGGAGATGATGCAACAGATGTTTCTGAGCTCTGCACGCGTAAAAATAACTGGAGGAAGGAAAATCATGAACTAGAACTAGAAAATATCCTAAATCAGTTTTTCCTCATTCATTCCTCATCCTCAAGATGTCTTAAAAAAAGCTAATACAACTAAAAATCAACATATTTCTTATTATTATCCTCCCCCTCAATAATCAGCATACAAAAAATCTTGGATACATGAGTAAGTTTAATATTAAAAATGTCATTGCTACACTTGGAAAAGTCATGCAAAATAATAAAATGAGATTTTTATTTTTATAACTTTTCTAGATAAGCAATTTATTGAGCAGAAATTGTAAAGTAAAAATATTTTTAGACTACTTATCCTTAATAATATCCAATTATTAATGAAAAACTGGAAAAGTCATGATGAAGTCATGAAGTCTTTTAAATATATTGTTGTGAACAGAGGTACAGTGTTGTTTTTAATTTATTAATTTAATTAATTTCCTCATTTAAATTGAATATTTTATTTAACTTTAAAGAAAGAATAAGATCTTTCTTGCATACATTAAGCCTAATTTTCCTAATCTATTAATCCATAATTACAGTGAGAATGACTATTTTTTTCCAGCATTTTTCACTTCTTTACTACTACCTCAGCAAAAATAAATGCATAATAAAAAAAAAAATAAAAAAAACATTAATAATCTTAATATTTTTTAATTTAATTTAATTTAAAGAATGAATTGTCAAATGCACATCTTTAACAACATATTCTTTATTCTTTAAGAACATATATCCGAAATTCACTTTGGAATTTTTTGTAATCTTCATTTTATTTTTATTTTTATTTTTTTTTTTTGCATTTAAAGTCATGAGAATGAGATTCTTTAACCTTATGAGAACTCTTTAAAATCTCAGTTGTTTCTCATAGGCAGTGTTGAGACTAAACGAAGAGGCAAAATGACTCTAGTAATCTCACATATGACTCAAGAGTTTCAAAAGATGTCTCAGATCCCAAAAGTCTCCTTCAGTTCCTAATTAAATGCATAACTGATCTAACACTGAGCAATGAGGGAGAAACCTCTGAGCACTTTCCCCACTGGTCTGAATAACAATATATGCAATATCAATCACCGCACACGCTGCGACCGCACCACAAAAACATTTCATATTTTTAAATGTGTTAAACGCATCAAACAATGTAAATCTAGCATTATGGCTATTTTTGACTCATCCACAAAAGCGTCAAGAATTCAGTCTTTCCGGAGCCCCGTCTGGAGCGCCTGTCGCACGTGTCTGTCTGAGCCTCCGTTTTATGTTAATGAAGCAGCAATGCGTCCGTTCTGTCGCAATAACTCACGCATGTCAGATCTGTCCTCTCCGCACCCTTTCTAACCATCATCCTGCTGAAGGCCATTCACATACCTGCGATCTGCCCCGGCTTGACAGCCCTACATGAGGCGTGCGAATGCGTGTGTGTGTTTTCCTCGCAGTTTTTGGCTGTTTATGTGGCGTGTCGCTCCTTTCTGCACCTCTGAGTGGAGCTGGAATTTACAGAGATGATTATCAGTCTCGTTTCCACTGGGACGCGGCGCGTGTTTATGTGTGGGAAAGCAGGAGCGAGGAGTGTGGAGGAGAAGAAGAACCAACGAGATGTTTTGACGGCAACTAAGTTTACTTGCCCGGGCAAAACCGGTTGCCATGTTGTGAGTGGTTGCCAGGACGTTACTATGTGGTTGCTAGGTGGTTTCTTATTGGTTCATGTGAAAAGAGTCCCACCCCCTTCTTTAGAAAGCCTCTGTGGGATTTGATATTGAGATTTATTAGCGGTGCTGATGAGACCAGAGACACTAGATGTCAGTATTGGGTTTGACTCTCACCTCATCAACCTCTACACCTTTCTTCTGTTCAACACAGACTCAAAACGATTGTTAAAAAAAACCCTTCAGAATCCACAATTATGACATTTAGTGGTGGTTAATGAGTCAAGCAGAGTGTGATCAATCTTAGTGTTAGTGATGTAATCAAAGCTCTAAAACTTGCTATGTGCTTTAAAACAAGCAAACAAAAACACTATTCAGAAGCTTCAAAACAACATCCTGGCTACCACCAAGAACACCCTAGCAACCACACAACACCACCTTAGGAAGGGCATAGCAACACCGTGGAAACCGCCTAGAATGCCCTAGCAACCTCATAGAAAAACTCTTTTAAAAAAAAATAAAAATAAAAAAATAACACCCTGGCAATTATCTATGCTAGAATACCATAGCAACACCATAGAAACCACATAGCAACATGCTAAAAACACTCAAGAACCTTAAGAACTGCAGAACAGTGCATAGCACTGTGCAAATGCATAGCTACACCCTCAAAACAACACCCTGGCAACAACTTAGCAACCGCAAAGCAAAACCCTGGAAACCACCTAGAATGCCCTAGCAACCTCATAGAAAAAAAACCTCAAAACAACTTTGGAACCACACAACATCATAGCAACACCCTAACAACCACACAGCAACATGATAAAAACACCCAAGACACCTTAAGAACTGCAAAACACCCTGGAAACAACCTAGAACACCTTAACAACCACATAGCAACACCCTAGCAGCCATACGACAATGTGCAAAAACACCGAGAAACACCTTAGGAAGTGCATAGCAACACTCTGGAAACCACCTAGAATGCCCTAGCAACCTCATAGAAAAATGCTTTAAAAAAAAAAAAATAAATAATCAAAACAACTTTGGAACCACAGAAGACCCTGGCAACTACCTATGCTAGAACATCATAGCAACACCCTAACAACCACACAGCAACATGCTAAAATCACTCAAGACACCTTAAAAACTGCAGAACACCCTGGAAACAACCTAGAACACCCTAACAACCACACAGCAACACCCTAGCAGCCATACAACAATGTGCAAAAACACCCAGGAACACCTTAAGAAGTGCATAGCAACACCCTCAAAACAACACCCTGGCAACCACCTAAAACAACTGAGCAACCACACAGCAACACCTTAGGAAGTGCCTAGCTACACCCTGGAAAACACCTAGAATGCCCTAGCAACCTCATAGAAAAATGCTTTAAAAAAAAAAATAAACCCTCAAAACAACTTTGGAACCACAGAACACCCTGGCAACTACCTATGCTAGAACACCATAGCAACACTCTAGCCACCACATAGCAACATGCTAAAAACACTCAAGACACCTTAAAAACTGCAGAACACCCTGGAAACAACCTAGAACACCCTAACAACCACACAGCAACACCCCAGAAGTCATACAACAATGTGCAAAAGTACACATGAACACCTTAGGAAGTGCATAGCAACACCCTCATAGCAACACCCTGGCAATCACCTAAAACAACTGAGCAACCACACAGGAGCACCTTAGGAAGTGCCTAGCAACACCCTGGAAACCACCTAGAATGCCCCAGCAACCTCATTGAATGCTTTTAGATGCTTTAAATGCTTTTAAAAAATCCTCAAAACAACTTAGTAACCACAGAACACCTTGGCAACTACCTATGCTAGAACACCATAGCAACATCCTAGCAACCACATGCTAAAAACAATCAAGACACCTTAGAAACTGCAGAACACCTCGGAAACCACCCTAGCAACAACATAGCAACACTCTAGCAACATCATAGAAAAACACTAAATTTAAGCTCAAAACAACTATGGAGCAGGAACCTTAGGAACACAGAACACCCTGGCAACTACCAGGGAGTACCATAGCAACGAATACCATAGCAACACCCTGGCAACCAGACATGATGTAATAAAACATGTAGAACGCCTTAGGAAGTGCAGTACAACACCCTGGAAACCACATAGAACATCCTAGCAACACCCTAGTAACCACAAAAAGCACTAAAACTCAAAGAACACCTTTGGAAATGCATAACAACAGCCTGGAAACCACCTAGAACATCACAGAAACACCCTAGCAACCACACACAATGTGCTAAAACATGTAGAATGCTAAAACATGTAGAATGCCTTAGGAAGTGCAGTACAACACCCTGGAAACCACCTAGAACAACCTAAACAACCACCTAACAACCCAGCAACCGCACAGCGACACCCTAACATAGAACCTAACCAATACCAGCCTGGATCTTCGGGTATCTCCATCCATCCATCCTAGTGTGAAACCTCTGATGGATGGATGTATCTTCTGTGTTTACAGTGTCTCATTGGAGATCAGTCCAGGGGGCACATTTTACTTTTTAATGGATGGACAGAGATGTGTGTGTGTCTGGGAGATTGATCATGCTGTGGGAGGTTCCTACAGAATGCTTGGAATCTAATCTCAAACTGGACTGGAGAATATTATTGGCTTGACCTTCTGTCTCAGCCACACAGCCACAAATATTCAAATATGCCACACACTGCAACAAGCTTCAGTGCTGCTAAATACATTTGGTCACATGACCAAACTCTAAATATTCAGAAGTGAGAATAACAATTAAAACTAAAAAACATACATACATACATACATACATACATATATATATATAAATGATAATTAAAGCAGTATTACTATGAAAAAAAACTCTCCCAAAACCTTTACAGAAAATGAAAGTCAGACACGCCAATGGGAATTTTTATGATCCTTCATGGTATCATGACATTTACGTCTCCATACGAGTATTTTTCCACTTCACATCATCCTATTTCCTCCTCGTGTCTTTAACTTCACCAAACCCTCATCCTCTAAAAATCCTCCCCCATCATCTCTCCGTTTCTCCCTTCCAAATCCCTATCCGCCAAATTAACACATCAGTCAAAGCTGACGTGATTATCAGGATGGGTTATCACCTCCTGTCGGCCTACATTTGGCTGTTTGGAGCTCCAGAGGGCAAAAGCTCATTTAAAAGGAAGGTAAAGTGCCATTCCTTTCAGATGGACACATTTACACTGTCAGCCAGAAGAAATGTACTTTTCCTGCTTCCAAATGCGATTCCCTTAAATGCATTTAATCTGACCTACATCTAAACACTCGTAATTTCTGCCCCAGTAGCATCACTAAAAATAATTATAAAATATTCCGCCATTGCCATTGGTCAGAAAAACAGATAGCCCTGCTCCAAACTCACGCCATTGGTTGAGCCAATATTAATAAATATTGTTAAAATGACATACACTACCATTCAAAAGTTTAAAAAAATCTAGAACACATAGCAACACTATAGCACACAATGTAATAAAACACAGAACACCTCAAGTAGTGAACAGCAACGCCTTGAAAACCTCCTAGAAAATCCTAGCAACACCATAGTAACCTCACACACTGTATTACAAAGACAAAACACCTCAGGAAGTGCACAGCAACACCTTCAAAAGCACCTAGAACATCCTAGCAACACCCTACCAACCGTACACAATGTACTAAATGACACATAACATCTAAGGAAGTGCATAGCAACACCTTGGAAACCTCCTAGAACATCATAATACCCTAGCAACCACACACAAAGTACTAAAACACACAGAATACCTCAGAAAGCGCATAGCAACACCCTAGCAATCACACACACACAGTACTAGAAATGCATAGAACCCATTCAGAAGTGCAGAACAACACCCTGGAAACCACCTAGAACATCCTAGCAAAACCCTAGCAACACAACATACTAAAACACACAGAACACCTCTGGAAGTGCATTGGAACACTCTGGAAACCATCTAGAACACACACACAAAACACCTCAGAAAGTACATAGCAACACCTTGGAAACATCTAGAACATCCTTAGAACACAACATATTAAAACACAACGAACACCTCCAAAAGTGCATAGCAACACCTTGGAAACCACATAGAACATCCTAGCAACTGCACAGAACATAATAAAACACACGGAACACCTCAGGAAATCCTTAGCAACACATTGGAAACCACCTAGAACATCCTAGCTACACCCTTGCAACCACACAGAAAGTACTACAATTTGCAGTAAACCTCAGAAAGTGCCAACACCCTGGAAACCATCTAGAACATCCTAGCAACACAACGTATTAAAACACAAAGAACACCTCCAGAAGTGCATAACAGCACCTTGGAAACCACCTAGAACATCCTAGCAACACCCTAGCAACCACACAGAAAGTACTAAATTTGCTGAATACCTCAGAAAGTACCAACACCCTGGAAACCATCTAGAACATCTTATCAACACCATAGCAACCTCATACAATGTACTAAAACACACAGAACACCTCCTGAAATGCATAGCAACACCTTGGAAACCTCCTAGAACACCCTAGCAACCTCACACACTGTATTAAAAAGACAACAGGAAGTGCATAGCAACACCTTCAACACTACCTAAAACATCCTAGCAACACACTAGCAACCACACATAATGCACTTATACACACAGAACACTTCTGGAAGTGCATAACAACACCTTGGAAACCTAGAACATCCTAGCAATTTCACACAATGCACTAAATGCACACAAAATACTTCAGGAAGTACATAGCAACACCTTGGAAACCACGCAGAACATCCTAGCAACACCCTAGCAACCGCACACAATGTACTAAGACTCAGAGCACCTCCGGAAATGCATAGCAACACCATAGAAACCTCCTAGAACTTCCTAGCAACACCTTATCAACCACACACAAAGTACTAAATATGCATAGAACACCCTTGAAACCACCTAGAACATCCCAGCAACTGCACACAATGTACTAAATACATACAAAACACCTCAGAAAGTGCATAGCAACATCCTGGAAACCACCTACACAAGCTACCACCCGCATAGCAACAACCTAACAAACAGCCTTATTAAAATGATATACACTACCATTCATAAGTTAGTAAAATGTCTTCTGCTCACTAATGGTGCCTTTATTGAATTACTGATAACAGTAAAAACAGTAATATTGTGAAATATTATTACAATTCAAAATAACTGTTTTACATGTGAATGTATTGTAACTACAAAATGTAATTAATTCCTGTGAAGATTTTCAACATCATTACTCCAGTCTTCACATCAAATCATTCTAATATACCGATTTGCTGCCCAAGAAACATTTACTA
The DNA here is from genome assembly GCA_036247105.1 of Cirrhinus mrigala. Classification (NCBI taxonomy): domain Eukaryota; kingdom Metazoa; phylum Chordata; class Actinopteri; order Cypriniformes; family Cyprinidae; genus Cirrhinus; species Cirrhinus mrigala. The sequence goes on along the minus strand of CM070031.1, from coordinate 18,935,729 downwards.
CTAAACAAACATTCCGAACATTCCAAACATGATACATTTTGCTATTCAAGATTCTTTAATGAACAGTAAGTATAGCATTTATTTAAAATCGAAATCTTTTGTAACATTCTAAAAGTATTTCCTGTCACTTTAACTAATTAATTTAATGCATCTTTGCTGAATATTATTTCTTAAAAAAAAAAACAAATTGAAAGGTAGTGAATATTAAACACATTTCCATATTTCAGATTATGCCTGTGGCTTTAATGTCAAAAAGGCTATGTGAGGACAAGTCTGTCCTCTCATGTTAATAAAATCATGGTCTCCCCTTCAAAAAATGAGCTCTGCAAAACCAGTTCCAGGACACCTGCTGAGTCAAACCTGGTGTTTTCAGCAGAGGCGTGCATATGACGTCCCCCTGACTCTATAAAGACGTTTCTGGGTGCAGCGGCAGCGACTTGTCACGCAGGAAACAGTGATTACGCTCTGGTTTGTGGAATAGCAATTATGTGAACAGTGGCCTGTAATCTGTGGGATTTCCATGATACAATGTGTGTGTGTGTGTGTATGTGTGTGTGTTTGTGGGGGCACACAAGAGATGGAAACACTCTCGCTTTTCCTTCTGCTTGGGCAAAGCAGTGGTCTGTGACACATTAGAGAGCTTCCAAAATGGTTGAACAGCGGCAATGACAAATCATATTTGCATACAGACCCCAGTTAGTACGCAGACGCAAAGCAGATCGACCAGAAAACCTTTACGGTTTTCAAATGCAAATGCTCCAGATCCGTGCGTTTCGAACATGTCTAGAAGGCGGTTTTCAATGTGAGAAACTCCAGATCGTGATTCAGTGTTGTTACTTTTAATTAAAACTAGAACCGTTAAAAATGGTTTTCAGTAATTGAAATACAGCTGAAATAAATTAAAATAAAATATAAATGTTTGACTAAAAACTTGTTGCCTTGGCCACTAAATGAAAAACATGAGTTTAAGCAGAAGTACTAAAATTACTAAACTGAAATGAAAATGTAATAAATCTATATAGAAATATTTTTGTAAAAAGATGATGACAATAATAATTCAATATATTAAGAATTCAAAATATTCATTTGTACTAAAATAGCAAATAAATAGTAATAAAATGACAATATCATGAAACCTTAATCTATAGAATTATTTATTTTTTTATTATTATTTTTTTTTTTTTTTACAAAAAAAAAATTAAAATTAAATTAAAAAAGATAATTTTAAATTGAAGTACTGGAATTACTAAAGCTGAAAGTGTAAATATATAATTCATTAGTACTAAAATAGCATATAAATAACACTGAAATGACAATATCATGAAACTTGTACAGAATTAAAACAAAAATAAATATAAGAAAAAATGAAATTAAATTAAAATAAAAAAAGTAATGAAATTTACAAAATTCTATAACAAAAGTTAAATAAACTAAAATTAAAACCCTAAAAACACACACACAAAAAAAACTAATTAAAAATATTAAGGAAACACTATAATATATAAAGCTTACAAAAACATTTTATAAGATTTTATAAGGAAAAAAATGAAATGAAAAACAATTTCAAGCTCAAGTTCCAGATTTGCTAAAACTGCAATAAAAAAAGAATAAAGATAAATAGAAATAAAAAAAATAAGAAAAATGACAAGTACATAAAATTACTAAAAAATGCAAAACTAAAAAAAAACAAATATTAAAACTAATTCAAAATATTATAATAAAAGTTAATTTAAAAAAAAATGATATTATTATATAAATTATACTGAAATAACACTGTTGTGGCTCCTTAATCTACACAAAAAAACAACAATTTTAATTTAAAGTATTGAAATTAACAGAAACTAAAACAGAAATAAAAATGAAAGCTATATTAAAATATCAAAAGCATAAAATGGCAAAAGTACATAAAAAAAAATATCAAAACAAACTCAAATCAAAATGAAATCTGAAATAAGTAATATAATTTTATGCAATTCTTTAATCTACAGATCTATAAATTCTGTAAAAATGGAAGAATATATATCATGCCAAACGACATCCATTAACAATGTAGCTCGGCATCTCCTCTCTTACTGCTCTAACAAGTTTACTTTGGATTTCACCACATATAATCACACTGAAAGATGGTTTTCTCTCAATCTGCACCTTTGAAAACACGTTCCCACAGTTCTATCTGATAGATGTTGTTTGCAGGAGACGGCTTTGACTAGAGTAAAGTTCATCTCGACTCTATGACCCTACCCAGGCACCGTATTCATCTGAAGCGCCGTCAAACAAGCCGCATTGAGCCGGTTGCCGAGGTGAGCCGGACCCTCGGGTGACTCACTATCTGGCAGGGCTTCAAACTTGGCATAACAAACTGCCATTGTAACTTCCTGTCTTTAATCTGGGAGATCAATGCACGTATGCTACTTAATCAAAACTCCCAGAGCGGCGCACATACGCGGCCATCGTTTTGATCTCGCTCTTTTCAATGGGCTGTTTGATATGGGCTAATATCTAACCTGAGCGAGGTGACTTGTATAATTAAGGTGCGCACCTGTGCATGCCAGCAAAGCCCGTCCCACAGGACATGCTTTCAAAGCCCTCTAGAAGAGAAAAGACAAAAAATTACAGTAAACAACAGTGTCATTATTCAGCTCACATCAGTTCAATGCTGATTCAAAAAATGTTGCAAAGTTCATTAATTATCACTATCCAGCACTGCTATGTGGTTTTATAGGTGTCTGCTTATTGGCTTAAGTCAAAAAAGCTCAGACTTAAATCAGTGCTGGTTCTTCAAGTTTGATGTTTAATATTCATAAGAAGCAGGATTTTGGTCCAATGAGATTTAAGTATGGGCAGAGCTTCCTGCTGCAGAAATGGCTACTTTTCACAGACTGTTATAATGCATTACCACAGTTATTAACGGCATAAATTTAGCAATTTTGTATATTGTCACGGGGGCGGAGCAAAGCGACAGACACAGGGGGCGTGACGTCAGGCCTCGGAGAGGCTTTTATTAAACAATAAAACAAAGTGTCCAAAAAGGGGGGGAAAAGTGTCCAAAACAAAAGGGGGATCTGGTGTCCTCGAAGTGACGGGGTTCCGTGAAGGAGGGGTAGTGTTCCAAAAGGGAAGGGTCCAGGTAAGGGGCGGAGTCCGGCGGCCGCACGCGCTCCCCGCTCAGGTCCGGGGTGCGAGGGGCGGCGGCTTCTCTAGCGGCATCGTCCTCCTCCACCTCTGCGGCACTTCTGGGGGATGAAACGGCCCGGCAACCTGGCCCGTCAGCCGTCACGGGTGCGGTCCTCATCCGGACCCGCGGGGTCCGGCAGCTCGTCCTTCGGCGGCGCTGGTTCCCTCTTCACCCCTTCCTGGACCCACGAGGACACCAGCGTGCATGCACGGGGAAGAGACCGGTCTCCTGAGGAGAGGCGCGCTCGGCATTTTAACAGCGGCGGTGATGAGGCTTCATTCACATCAGGTGTGCCTCATCACACGCCGCCAGACCTGGATGTTTCGGCGCCCCTCCTCCTCCCACACGCCCACTCCCGTCGGGAGCCTGGTGAAGGGCGGCGATTACCGACGGGGTGAAGCTGATAGTTAGGGGGGAGGCAGCCGACTCGTCACATTCCCCCCCCCAAGCGACATCCCCGTCATCAGGCCGCCGCCCACGCAGGAGTGCTACCTTCCTCAACCAGGCTCCAGCGGTCGGAGTGGGCGGGGATTCCTCTCCGGGCGACTCCCTCTCGCAACGCCACCGGACCGGGGACAGAGAAACCGGAATTTAGTCGACAACCTCAACCAACCGCAGGGTAAGTGTTACTAAATGAAAGAAGTCACTTACCCCTTTAGCGGCTGGGAGGCTGTCACCGTCGTTTCTCCGTCCCTCCGGGTCGAAACTTCCTTGACTTTTGCGAGCGAGAGGGGTTGACGTCATCAGGTGATTCCCACTGCGCTGCCTAAGCTCCGCCCATGCCTGCATTCTCCACCACTTGTCACGGGGGCGGAGCAAAGCGACAGACACAGGGGGCGTGACGTCAGGCCTCGGAGAGGCTTTTATTAAACAATAAAACAAAGTGTCCAAAAAGGGGGGGAAAAGTGTCCAAAACAAAAGGGGGATCTGGTGTCCTCGAAGTGACGGGGTTCCGTGAAGGAGGGGTAGTGTTCCAAAAGGGAAGGGTCCAGGTAAGGGGCGGAGTCCGGCGGCCGCACGCGCTCCCCGCTCAGGTCCGGGGTGCGAGGGGCGGCGGCTTCTCTAGCGGCATCGTCCTCCTCCACCTCTGCGGCACTTCTGGGGGATGAAACGGCCCGGCAACCTGGCCCGTCAGCCGTCACGGGTGCGGTCCTCATCCGGACCCGCGGGGTCCGGCAGCTCGTCCTTCGGCGGCGCTGGTTCCCTCTTCACCCCTTCCTGGACCCACGAGGACACCAGCGTGCATGCACGGGGAAGAGACCGGTCTCCTGAGGAGAGGCGCGCTCGGCATTTTAACAGCGGCGGTGATGAGGCTTCATTCACATCAGGTGTGCCTCATCACACGCCGCCAGACCTGGATGTTTCGGCGCCCCTCCTCCTCCCACACGCCCACTCCCGTCGGGAGCCTGGTGAAGGGCGGCGATTACCGACGGGGTGAAGCTGATAGTTAGGGGGGAGGCAGCCGACTCGTCACAATATTTTCATTAAAAAAAAAATTAATGTAGATTTATAACACTGTGCTTGTGCTTTATTACCTTGGCATTAAATTACAGTAAACTGGTTAACATTGCAGCATGAGTGTTTCTTATACAATTTTTTGCACAATACAAAAATGCTAATGTGGATTTTGCGTTTTACTGCTGGGGCAAATGGGAAAAATCAAACACTATATTTGTTTTAGTTTCCATTTGTCACTATAAAAGTTTTACCCAACTATGACTTTAGCTATAGCTACTGAGAACCCCAGAAATGTTAAAAATATGGAAGCTTGTTTCTGCCACGGGATTAAAAATTGAGAAGGTAATTGCAACTTTTTTTGTTAATCTATCTCATAATTTGCACTTTTTTTCCCTTGCAATTCTGAGTTTGTTTCTCACAATTGTGACTTTCTGTTTTGATGTTTAATTGCATGCTCATCTAGCATTTTTTTTAAATGTTGCAACTTGTTTCAAAATGTCCAGAGAACATTTCAAAATAATATTCCCAAAATGTCTGCATGTCCTCTTAAAGTATGACAGCATTTTACTGCCACATAAAAAAAAAAAAAAAAAAAATGAAGATTACAAGATTAAAGTCATAATATTTCTTATATCGAAATATTACGAGAATAAAGTTGAAATACTACGAGAATGAAGTCGAAATACTACGAAAATAAAGCCGAAATACTACCAGAATAAAGTTGAAATACTAAGAGAATGAGGTCAAAATACTACAACAATGAAGTCGAAATACTAAGAGAATAAAGTCGAAATACTATGAGAATGAGGTCGAAATACTACGAGAATGAGGTCGAAATACTACGAGAATGAAGTCAAGATACTAAGAGAATAAAGTCGAAATACTACGAGAACGAAGTCGAAATACTACGAGAATGAAGTCGAAATACTACGAGAATGAGGTCGAAATACTACGAGAATAAAGTCGAAATAATACGAGAATGAAGTCGAGATAACTAAGAATAAAGTCGAAATATTATGAGAATGAAGTCGAAATATTATGAGAATGAACTCGAAATATTATGAGAATGAAGTCGAAATATTATGAGAATACTCTAAATACTACGAGAATAAAGTCAGAATACTACGAGAATAAAGTCAAAATACTACGAAAATGAGGTCGAAATACTACGACAATGAAGTCGAAATACTAAGAGAATAAAGTCGAAATATTATGAGAATGAACTCGAAATATTATGAGAATGAAGTCGAAATATTATGAGAATACTCTAAATACTACGAGAATAAAGTCAGAATACTACGAGAATAAAGTCAAAATACTACGAAAATGAGGTCGAAATACTACGACAATGAAGTCGAAATACTAAGAGAATAAAGTCGAAATATTATGAGAATGAAGTCGAAATATTGTGAGAATGAAGTCGAAATATTATGAGAATACTCTAAATACTACGAGAATAAAGTCAAAATACTACGAAAATGAGGTCGAAATACTACGACAATGAAGTCGAAATACTACGAGAATGAGGTCAAGATACTAAGAGAGTAAAGTCGAAATACTACGAGAACGAAGTCGAAATACTACGAGAATGAGGTCGAAATACTACGAGAATGAGGTCGAAATATAATGAGAATAAAGTCAAAATATTATGAGAATAAAGTCGAAATACAACGAGAATGAAGTCAAGATACTAAGAGAGTAAAGTCGAAATACTACGAGAATGAGGTCGAAATACTACAAGAATGAGGTCGAAATATAATGAGAATAAAGTCAAAATATTATGAGAATGAAGTCGAAATATTGTGAGAATGAAGTCGAAATATTATGAGAATACTCTAAATACTACGAGAATAAAGTCGAAATACTACGAGAATAAAGTCAAAATACTACGAAAATTAGGTCGAAATACTACGACAATGAAGTCGAAATACTAAGAGAATAAAGTCGAAATATTATGAGAATGAAGTCGAAATACTACGAGAATGAGGTCAAGATACTAAGAGAATAAAGTTGAAATACAACGAGAATGAAGTCAAGATACTAAGAGAGTAAAGTCGAAATACTACGAGAACGAAGTCGAAATACTACGAGAACGAGGTCGAAATACTACGAGAATGAGGTCGAAATACTACGAGAATGAGGTCGAAATATAATGAGAATAAAGTCAAAATATTATGAGAATGAAGTCGAAATATTGTGAGAATGAAGTCGAAATATTATGAGAATACTCTAAATACTACGAGAATAAAGTCGGAATACTACGAGAATGAGGTCGAAATACTACGAGAATGAAGTTGAAATACTATGAGAATAAAGTCGAAATATTACGTCGAAATACCACAAGAATGAAGTCGAAATATTGCAAGAATGAAGCCAAAATGTTTTGATAATTTAAATTGTATAACTTAAAGTTATAAAATTATAGTATAGTGTATATATTGCACATGGAAATGGCCCGGATGGAGAGCACCGGAAGTTGCCAGGCCACCGGAATTTATTTGAATATTGTTGCATCCGAATTACCTTACTGGGATGAGGAAGAGTCAATTTTAAGGACTCACGGAAACAGCTTAATATCAATAATGTGATATTTATTAACAGACTGAACACGAACAACTTTTTATCTTAACATCAGCTCACAGACCCAATCCTTTGGGGAGCGCTGTAACTCTCTTATTTAACCCTTTTTTAATACTACAAATTTATGTGGGATTATTAGCAGAAATCATACCATGCCATGTCCCCATCATACTCGTGGGGACAGTATGCTTGGTAATAATATTTTATGTCTTTGATTGCATTCGTTATTTGTAGTGTGCCAGCCCCCCAATAGAACTAAAATAAAACAATGCCAACAAATACATTTTTTTTTAATATAACTCTGATTGTAGTCACCTGAAATAACAGATGGCTTGAGTGTGCGTAAATCATGGGGTAATTTTCATTTTTGGGTGAACTATCCCTTTAATGTTTGTATAACCAAGAAAAAACTGTTCTCAAAATGTGAGCACAAAAATGTTGTTTATACATTTTGTTTCTAAAACAGTTCAGCTGGACATTCATTTAACGTTTTTTTTAAATGTTACTACTTATTTTAGAATGTTCAGAGAACATTCAAAAGTAACATTCCCATAAAAAACACTGTACAACATTCATAAGTTACATTTTCAGAATTTAATGGGAACATTAGCAAAATGTTCTTAGAACATATTTTTGTCAGCTGGGTTCAGACAGACCAGTGTCCAGTGCAGAAAACAGATTTCTGTCTTTTTGTCACGCGGGATGGCTGTTTGCTCTGCTCAAGAGATGCTGGGCTCTTGTGTTTGGTTTGCGAAGTGGAAAGCTCGTTGTGTTTGAGGACGCTCCACACCACCGGCCCGGCAGCTGGACTCGAGCCCGTGCATTTACAGACCGGCTGTTGCTATGATACGGCCGGACTTGACCGGGCCAGTGACCGGGGGCCATAAACACAAACCGAACCAGACCCATGTTTGAGAGACACAAGTGGTGGAACTATATCCGAGACAGATTTAACAAACAAAACACATTACTTTTATAAGCGTTTTCAATAAATGATAAATATTTATTAACCAAACTGACTTTCCCAGGTTTCGCCTCAAAACAAATGTATTGCAAACATTTAGTTTAATTCTATTAAACAGGTGCCTTTCAAGTACATTTGTAACAATTTATCAGACAAAGAGATAAAGGATTCTTTTTCATCTTAAGGTAAATGAATCAAAAACAAATATGCTGGGATATTCTGGATGTGTTACGACAGAAATATTTCATTTTAAAGTTTAATGCAATAAGTATTTGCAATAGTGCAAACGGTGATGCTTGGCTCAGCAAACGCTAATAAACACTTCTCTGTGCATTTTATATAATGTTGTGGATTTGTGCTTGATGAATCATGACGAGGTAAACAACACATTTTGAATGTTAAACGAGAGTAGAACTTTCCATGTTTTGAACATGGTTCTTTTGATGTTGTCACTGCCTGTTCATTGTCATTTAAAGATATAGTTCACTGTTGTTCTGAGGTAATATAAGTGGCATGAAGGAAGATGGGGAAATAAAAATTAATGGGTACAAATAAAATATCAAGTTTTAATTACATTTCAAGTACATTTAAACATTTTTAAATTAAACCTGATCAATCTAGTTTAAAGGAGACAATTACACAGAGAATTACATATTTTTACCATGCCAAATTTTTATTATTATTTTTACAATTTACTTTTAAATAAATAAATAAATAAATAATAGGGTTATTTGGTGATGCGCAAACACAAATACTTACATATATTTGCAAACAGACAACTCCATTTTTAACAATTTTCAAAATAGCTTTTTTATTGTGCATTCCAATTAATCTCAATCAAACTGCAGTTGGTTTATTTGGATATAAAGTAAAAATAACTAAAAAAAATAAAAAAATAAAAATAAAAAAAACAGCTAACTAACACAATAAAACTCAAATACATGTTAACATAACATGATTTTTTTTAAAAGTAAAAATATAAATATAAAAATATAAAATATAAAAAAAAAATTATAAATATAAATATGTATTTGAAGTGGATCAAAAAATTAATCAAAGTTGTTCTAAGACAAAGAATAGGTATTCTTTTTGGTTTAAGGACAGATTTAATGAAAGGTTTTGATATATATATTATATATATACATATATACACACTAGAGATGCGCGGATGAGCTCAAACGTCATGCCCGCCACCCACCCGCACCTGTATTTTTCTCTGATTTAGATAACCGCACCCGACCCGCACTCGATCGTCATTTACAATTATTCTAAATCTTTAATTTTGCATGATGACATGATGAATGGATAGTTCATTTTTAACAGCAGATTGATTCATCTGATCTGCACATCGCTCCACACTTATTTACTTATACTTGTACACTTAATCGCTTGTGCTTTTAAGCCAAATCTACGGTAAAAGAATAATGTTAACTGGCATCTGGACGTGACTCTCCGCAATCTGATGAAATCTGTTGGGTGTTTGAACGTCTACTGGATCCTTGGACAAAAGTTTACAGGGGTTCACCCAGTCACAAGAAATTTCTGATAATATTTCGTTATAATGTACTGATTCAACTTAGTAATCAATAATAATTATTAATTTTACTACTCTGCAAATCTGGTGCGGGCGTGGGCGCATCAGGCGCAATCATCAAACATATTTCAAAGGAAGCCGGCGCCACGGTCCTTACCGACTTTACTATGTGTTTTGAGCGAATATTTGCATTTATTCACATACGACTGAATTAGAAATGGTGGCTTGTCATGATTTTGGATAATGCAGGACACTACTGAATGATGTGCATGGGAATTAAAGAATTAAAGAAATGGGTATACGCAAAGCCGACTGATAAAGAAATGGGTACACACAGGTACTGCACTACACCACTGCATATTACCCTGCTCAAAAGCATTAACACAGGCGTAACTCCCTTCACACTTTATCTGGAACATCTTTTTTTCTGTCACAACTTCTCAAACAGGTGAACACACAAACAGACACACACAAAAATGAATCGTTTGCCTGAGAAAAGTATTTAAAACAGGTTTATATTTTAGAAAATGCAGTTAATGTAGTTAATATCATTACTGATTTCTCTCATCCACCCGTGACCCACCCGCAAATAATCAGAATGCATTTTTTTATTACCCGACCCACTTGACCCGTGGATTATCCATAGCGCCCGCAGATATAACCACCATCCGCGCATCACTAATACACACACACACATACACACACACACACACACACACACAATTAATCTGATTAATCTAGTTTGAAGGAGAAAATTACATCTTTTAACATGCCATGTTTTTTAATACATATTTTACCCACAATTGCACAAACACAAATACTTCTTTACAATAACTTTTTCCCCTCACAATTTACTTTTTAAAAAAAGAAAATAATTATTTATATGGTTATATGGACATGCACAAATGCCAAATATATCTGTGTATATTTGTGTATATATAATTTAGAAGCATATGTTTAGTGCATTTGATCAAATTTTGTGATCACAATACTCAAAATCACTCTGTTACAAGGTTTTTTTTTATTTCAATTTTGTGTCACTTTTGAGGAACAAAATAGCGTTTGTTCAACCTTTTATTACAGTTTACAGATTCATTATAGCATTTTTGCACTTTTTACATTTTCTTTCCCCATTTTTTTCTTACCAAAGTAAAAGTCTCTTTTGACTCACTCAAAATCATTCATGTAATATGGCACTGCTGGTTACCCAGCATGCTTTGCAGTTGCAGTCAAATCAGAGTCAGTTTAATTCAATAATACTATAAAAGTGTGTCAAATAGATTTAGGGCGATTCATAGTTAGTTGCAGGTTTCACTGTAATATCACACATCATGATGTTTTTTTTTTTCATAGCAAACTTGTATTGTATTTTCCATGTAAGTTTGAACAGATTCAGTTGTTTTCATTAAACTGAAGTTAAGTGAATACTGTCCAAAAAAAAAAAAAAAAAAAAGTATGTTTAAAAAAAAATAATAATAATATTTTAGTCTTTCAACTTCAAAATTTCACACTTTCTTCAGTGTTACGTGCCATTTCTTTTACCATTTACTAGCAATTTCTGAATGAAAATTGTTTCTACACCATTTTTTTTAGTGTACCACTATTGCGCAACTACTAACACAAATCTTTTCACTGAAAACAATCACAGCTGTGAAACTGAAGTACAGCACAGAGCAAATGTGCCTCCACGAGCAAATTTCTACCCTCATTTCGACCTGATGTTTCCGCTCGGCTGCCTGCTACTGTTACTCACTTATCCATTTAACAGTGCGCCTAATCACAGCGTAATGACTAAACGAGCACTGTGACTCAGCAGGAAACGGCCGACGTGTTTAACATCCCAGTGCTCTGCTCTGGCTTCATGACTCATGGCTTTACTTGGCAAACGCGCTCACGCAGCCCAACCGTGCGCTAACTGAACGTACCGCAGGAGGTTTCCCACAGACAGCAGGTGAAATGTCTTTTGGGGGGATTTCTTCCACGTGTTCCAGTCTATAAGAAGAATGTTTCTTTTGGACGTTTCTTTTCCATTCGTTTTACACGTGTCAGACATTTCACATCTTTGAATGTTTGATTTTTAGCTTTGCTGAATTCCCGCTAGCGACTTTGTTGACGATCCAATTTTATGTTGATTTAAGATTTGTTTTCTGACTTAATTTCACTGGTGTTTTAACAGACATAAACATACTTCGCTGCACATCAAGTGAGGGAAGGTCAAGATGCAATGCTTGCTGGGAACTGGATAGTCTAACGCTCCTGGAGAAAGAAATGACACCGGTTCTGTGAATAAGTTTACTTACAAACAAACTCGCAGATGTTTATGCTAATTTGCTTCTTGTTATGAATGACACACTTTTAAACATGAACACCAAACAAGACTTTGCTTTCAATGTAACAGCCCAATTCTGATCTGGAGATGCTAGCTGCTAAGCTAATATAGTGACAGCTTTTTGAGGCCCTGTAAATAGGAATTTATACATTGTAAATACACTTATTAATACTTTTCGAACCCAAACCAAATTAAATAAGAGTTAAAGGTCTAGTACTGAGTTAATATTGTCAACTAAAACTGTTAAAAATTGAAAATGTAAAATTAAATTATACAATTACTATTTTGAATATTTTTAAAAATATTTTTTAAAGTTTTTGAACCAAAATAAGTAAATAAACATTGGTTGGTAATCAAAAGATATCTGAAATAAAATATAAACATTAGTTGAAAAACTTACACTTAGAAAATTAATGAAATTTAAATTAGAATGCACATAACAGAATTATTAAAACTTAAAATTAAATTGAAAATATAAAAATAGAATCTAATACATATGAATAAATACTTTAATAGTATATAAGTAATAATAAATTATATGATATAATATAATGATATAATAAAACTTAAAATTAAATACAAAAATAGAAGCTAATAAAATATGAATAAACACTTAGTATTTAGTATTTATAGTATATAAGTAATAAAGTATATGATATAATATATAATAAGAAATATTATTAAATAATTATATTACATAATATATAATAAATTATACTAATACTAAAATAAAGCATTGGGTTGGACTGCCAATAAAATTTGCATCCTCAAGTAAAATCCATTGAAAAACACTTTTCTAAATGTAAACATTAAAATACATGCATATAATATTAATTATTTTTGCTTTTACATATGCATTCACTAAAGTGATGATTTCGGACCAGACAGCCTATTGCACAAAAAAGCCTCAATTTATAGAAGTGATTAAATGTAGGACATTTGGACATTAATTATAAAATTATTATTTTGAAAATTTATTAAAAATATATTTTTTAATTGTTTTTGAACAAAAATAAATAAACATTATTGGTAATTAAAAGAAAGCTGAAATAAAATAAAATATAAACATTAGATGAAAAACTTTAAATAAAATTTAAATGAGAATGCACATAACATAATTACTAAAACTTAAAATTAAATTGAAAATATAAAAAATAGAAGCTAATATGAACAAATACTAGTATAGGAGTAATAATAAATTATATGATATAATACATAATAATAAATATTATTAAATAATTATAGTACATAATATATAATACATAATAAATTATACTAATACTAAAATAACACAGTATTGTGTTGGACTGCCAATAAAATCTGCATCCTAAAGCAAAACCCATTAAAAACACTTTTCTAAATATAAAGAATTATATAACTTATATATACGTTACATATAATATTAATCATATTTGATCTTACATATGCATTCACTAAACCAGACAGCCTGTTGCATAAAAAAGCCTCAATTAATAGAAGTATTTAAATATAGGACATCTGGACATTATAAAATTATTATTTTGAATATTTAAAAAAAAAAATTGAATTATTTTAAGATTTTGAAATACAATAAACATTAAACTACATACATATCATATTAATAATTTTTGCCTTTACATATGCATTCACTAAAGTAATGATTTCAAACCAGATAGCCTGTTGCATAAAAAAAAGCCTCAATTAAAAGAAGTGTTTAAGGACATATGGCTGGAAATCAAATAGAATTCCATTTAAAATCCCATTTAAAAGTGGCCCGAACTGCATTTGAAAACTTAGCTCATGCATTTTTCCTATTTGCATGCATGCAAAAACATGCGGGACATGAAAGGAAATCTGAAATGGTTGAGAGTGTAAATGTGGCTCACGCAACGCATTAATTCAAATAAAGTATCTTTGGGCGAGATAGCGAGAGCCAACTTCCTGTGAACAATAGCTCCATTTTAGACTATTTGGAGACGTTCATCACCTGCGTTCATTACTTCACAACAAAGAAGGCACTGTGACGGATGGCAGCGTTTAAAAGGTTTTGGACAGATTGTGTACTCTTCACTGAGGGGTTAAATGTGTGCTAGAGAACATGCTGTCCAGACAAATGGCTTCCTTTAGCTAAAGTGGACAAGATGAACTCGGATACACCTGCATCTGTAGGTGTGCGACAGAGACGTTCATCAGGATGTCCTCCTTTAATGTCTGAAACTAATGATCCTGTATGGTCTACGGTGTTTTTAAAACAAGGTTAAAATCTAATAATAATGAAATGGATCATTTTATCATGTAAACCAGTTGTTCCCAACCACGTTCCTGGAGGCCCCCCAGCACTGCACATTTTGCATCTCTCCTTTATCTGACACACCCATTTCAGGTCTTGGAGTCTCTACTAATGAGCTGATGATCTGAATCAGGTGTGTTTGATCAAGGAGACATGGAAAACATGCAGTGTTGGGGGCCTCCAGGAACGTAGTCAAAAGTTGACAGTCTGTAAGAATTTAAAAAAAAAGTTTCTTATGCTCACCAAGGTTTTAATTCATAAAAAAAAAAAAACACACAGTTAAATAAAAAATAGATATAAATTTAGAATTGCAAAAAATAAACTAAGAATTGCAAGACATAAACTTTAGAATTGCAGATATAATAAAAAATTTTAATTTAGAATTGCAAGATATAAACTAGAACTGGTAAAAATGAGCTCAATTCCAATAACTAAACTCAGAATTGCAAGATATAAACTAGAACTGCAAGATAAACTCAGAATTGCGAAATATAAACTAGAACAGCAAAAAAATTATCTCAGAATTGCAAGATATAAACTAGAATTGCAAGATAAGATCAGAATTATGAAAAATAAACTCAGAATTGCAAGATATTAACTAGAATTGTGAAAAACTCAGTTACAAAAAACTAACTCAGAATTACGAGATATAAACTAGAATTGTGAAAAGACGCAGAATTACAAAAATAAACTCAGAATTGCAAAATATAAACTAGAACTGCGAAAAATAAACTCAGAATTTGAAAAATAAACTCAGAATTGCAAGATATTAACTAGAATTGCGAAGAACTCAATTACAAAAAACGAACCCAGAATTACGAGATATAAACTAGAATTGCAAAAAGACGCAGAATTACAAAAATAAACTCAGAATTGCGAAATATAAACTTAGAATTGCAAAAATAAACTCAGAATTGCAAGGTATAAACTAGGACTGCAAGCTAAACTCAGAAATGTGAAAAATAAACTCAGAATTGCAAGATACAAACTAGAATTGCGAAAAATAAACTCAGAATTGCAAGACACACTAGAATTGCAAGATAAACTCAGAATTGCAAGATATAAACTCAGAACTGCGAAAAATGAACTCAGAATTGCGAGATATGAACGAGAATTGCAAGATAAACTCAGAATTACGAGAAATAAACTGGGTGCGAAAAACGTAGAATTAGAAAAATAAACTCAGAATTGCAAGATATAAACTTAGAACTGCAAAAAATAACCTCATAATTCCAAAAATAAACTCAGAATTGCAAGATATAAACTAGAATTGCAAGATGAACTCAGAATTGCGAGATATAAACTACACTTGCGAAAAAATGCAGAATTACAAAAAATAAACTCAGAATTGCAAGATATAAACTTAGAATTGCAAAAAATAAACTTAGAATTACGAGATATAAACTAGAATTGCGAGACATGAACTAGAATTAGGAAAAATAAACTCAGAATTGCGAGATATAAATGAACTGTGAAAAAAAAAAAAATCAGAATTCGGAAATATAAATTCAGAATTGTGATATGTAAACTAAGAATAGCGAAAAATAAACGAAGAATTGTGAGATATAAACAATTGTGAGAAAAAAAGATAATAATAAAAAGTGATAAATAATTATTAACAAAAAACAGCATTTTTTAAATTCTGTTTTATTCAATTTGAATATATATATTTTTAAACATAATTTCAATTTGTTTCATATTTTTGAGGAAACCATGATACAGTTTTTTCGTGATTCTTTGATAAGTAGAACGTTTAAAAAGAACAGCATTTATTTGAAACAGAAATCTTTTGTAACATAAATGTCTTCACTATCACTTATGATCAAATTAATGCGTCCTTGTTGAATAAAAGTATTCATTTCTTTCAAAAACAAAAAAAAAAATTGGTATAGTTAGCTATAACACCAAATAAGCTTGTCTGCTTTTACAAGAGAAAACATGACCCATTTCTTTTGACACTGACATCAACTTCCAGCTCAGTCCATGTCAAATTGTGAATATTTATGCAGCTTATTTTGCACGATAAGCAGTTTTAATCTACAGTATCTCTAATCTCGTTTCTCATCACTTGCAAAAGCCCCAAATGAAGTCGTTTGTATTAATATTCGTGATTTGCATGCTCTTGACAAATCTTTGTTTGGAAAAAGTACTGTTTTCACATTCAATTCAGCGCAATATGAAATGTGGCTTGCTGAATTTTTTGATGCATGTTTGGTCTGACACAAATAATATGAGATTGTGACCTTGGGCTTGCCGCTGATGTTTGTACTGGCAGGACCGGAGGATGTTTTTCCTCTTTCCACTCCCCGCCAGACTCACACGACACATTTCAGATCTGTTTGTTGCTCTGAGGCCTCGTGCCATGTACGTTTTACGATGTTTAGGAAATTATGATTTTTTTTTTCTGACGTTTGCGGTCCTGCTTTGCATGATAAAATATTTTTCTTTCACTCTGTCTGTCTGAAACGTATAATTAGCAATTAAGTCGATGCTGTTTTCTTGGCAGGCCGTCCCAAGTCGCAATATTTCCCCCTCCCAGAAACCATCCTGGTGCGCTTTTGATGACCTGAAGTTTTGTTCTCGGAAGAAAAGCAAATATAGGATATTGATCTACTACGCGGAACGACAGCGCTCTTATTGCCTTTTTCAAATAAATTACAAACGCAAACGCAACGACCTCGGGGAGCGCCTGTAAATCAGCTTGGCGAAAGATTCATTTCTCGCTCTGTAAATCTGCTTTCAAGCTCTCCATCCGTTCACGCTGAACCGAATCACCCCGAACTCTGCGACGGCGACCTCTGACCCCGGCATGGCGTGCCGTGAGAAAAGCGTCTTGCGGTTTGAGCGGGCTTTCTGCAGTCCGTCATGCGTACAGGCATGGGAATCCTTTGTCGTGGTTCGGGCTGCATGGCGGCCCACAGCTGTTTTGTTTTTATTTTGGACGATGAGGAGTTCAGGAACTTCACCTTTTGCCAACATTTAATTAGAAAAACAAGCGTGCTTTGAAAACGCTCGACTGCCATTAGAATAAACGCAGAAATGTTTTGGTAAAGATGCCATATTTACTCATCAGAATGCCTGAAAGTGTGTTTTTGTATTTATATGACAGCTCTTAGATCAGTGCCAGACTGAAAAAAAGAAGACATTGTCATTATTTACTCACCTTGATGTCATTTCAAACATGTCAAGGCTATCTTCTGACTTCACTACGGTCACAAATTCACCTTTTGTGATCTGTGTGGAAAAAAAACAACAACATGAAATTAACTCACAATATTCCCAGCTAACAGAATGCCAACTAAGAACGTTTGCCAACGTTCCCATTAACGCTAATTTTCAATGTTCTCTGTTTTTTAAATGTTTTGAAAACGTTAATTCTGAATGTTCTCTGTTCTTTAAATATTTTGAAAATGTTTTTTCTTGGTTATGGTTATTATTGCAAGAATATACTTAAGTGAGAACTGACTGTAATGTTTTCAGACACTTAGATGCATGTCAATTACAATTCAGTTAAATTGTATTATCTACCTTATTTTTCCTGTAAGAGTGGGTGCAGTCATTTGTACATTTTATGCGTCTGGCTTCCAGTCTTATCCGCATCCAGATATTTTTATCTGTACAAACTAAGATATAAACAGAATTGAGAGATATAAACTTAAGACTGCGAAAATTAAACTCAGAACTGTGAGATGTAAAATTAGAACTGAAAAATAAACTCATAGTTGCGAAAAAATAAACAGAATTGAGAAATATAAACTCAGAATTGAGAAACTAAACTCATAATTGCGATAAATAAACTAAGAATTGCAAGATATAAACGTATAAAAAATAAACATAGAATTGTGAGATATAAACTCAGAATTGTGAGATATAAACTCAGAATTGTGAGATATAAACTTAAAATTGTGAGATATAAACTCTTAAATGCAAGATATAAATTTAGAATTGCGAAAAATAAACTTAGAATTAGGAGATATAAACTCAAAATTGTGAGATATAAACAGAATTGCAAAAAACTCAGAAACGCAAGAAATAACTTAAGAATTGCGAAAAATAAACTCAGAATTGAGAGATATAAATTCAAAATTGAAAAACCTAAACTCATAATTGCAAAAAACAAACTCATAATTGCAAAACAGAAACTCAGAATTGCGAAAAACTGCGAGAAATGAACTCAGAATTTAAAAAAAAAACTTAGAATTGTGAAAAACTCTGAATTGAAAAAATAAACGTAGAATTGGGAAAAATAAACTCATAATTGTGAGATAAAACTTAGAATTGCGAAAAGCTCAGAACTGTAAGAAATAAACTCAGAACTGCGAAAAATAAACAGAACTGAGAGATATAAAATCATAATTGCAAAAAATAAACTCAGAATTGCAAAAAATAAACTTAGAATTGCAAGATATAAATTTAGAATTGTGACAAAATAAACTCATAAATGCAAGATATAAATTTAGAATTGTGAAAAATAAACCTAGATTTGGAAGATATAAACTCAGAATTGTGAGATATAAACTTAGAACTGCAAAAAACTCAGAATTGCGAGAAATAACCTCAGAATTGCAAAAAATAAACTCAGAATTGAGATATAAACTCAAAACTAAAAAACCTGAACTTGCAAAAAACTAACTCATAATCGCAAAATATAAACGTAGAATTGCGAAAAACTTAAAATTGTGAAAAATTCAGAGCTGAAAAAAAAACCTTAGAATTGGGAAAAATAAACTCATAATTGTGAGATAAAAACTTAGAACTGCGAAAAGCTCAGAACTGCAAAAAATAAACTCAGAATTGCAAAAAGCTTAGAATTGTGAGAAATAAACTCATAATTGAAAGATATAGGCCTACACTTAAAATTGCAAAAAATAAACTCAGAATTGCGAGATATAAACTTAAAATTGCGAGATATAAACTCAAAATTGAAAAAATAAACTTAGAATTGTGAAAAATTCAGAGCTGAAAAAAAAACCTTAGAATTGGGAAAAATAAACTCATAATTGTGAGATAAAAACTTAGAACTGCGAAAAGCTCAGAACTGCAAAAAATAAACTCAGAATTGCAAAAAGCTTAGAATTGTGAGAAATAAACTCATAATTGAAAGATATAGGCCTACACTTAAAATTGCAAAAAATAAACTCAGAATTGCGAGATATAAACTTAAAATTGCGAGATATAAACTCAAAATTGAAAAAATAAACTTAGAATTGTGAAAAATAATTGCAAGATAGATACATAGAATTGCGAAAAATAAACTCAGAAGCTCCGAAATGCAAGATATAAACTCAGAATTAAAATAAATAAACTGACAATTGAAAAACTAAACTCAGCATTGATAATAAATTGATAATTGAGAATAAACGTAGAATTGAGAGATATATTCTTCTTGTTATTTTCCAGGCTAATGAACCAGAAGTCTTGCACACAGCCTTAAGGCGTTGAAGAATAAGGTGGATAGTTTAAATTTATTAAGTGTAGTTAAATTAAGTTTAAAGCGTTTTTTTTTTTTGTTTGCTTTTTTTTTTTTGTTGACTCACTCAAGTACGTCTTCATATGTAATTAACATTGTTTTTAAAATATGGTTAAAGTAAACAGTTGAATGTCCTGACAAGCACTTACGGTCAACTAAAATATACGATATAATTTATATATATAACTTCTGCAACTAATGATTAAGTTGCAATTTGGTACACTTAAAATATATCAACTATAAATGTAATATCAGTTAACAAACTACAACTAAAATTATAATTAAGTACGTTACTTGTGCTTTAGTAAGTTAGTGAACACATCAAAATAAACATACTATTTAAAACGTGACAAATGACTACTAAAACATAATGAATGAAATAATGAATTTGTTTTTACCTTGAAATATCCGTTTCAAAGTCGTTCAGAGGGTACACTGACTTTTAATAAGACGAGATTTCTTCAATAAGACGCTTGTTTGGCAAACGTCTCTTCAGGAGTGTTTAAATTAGATAAGCGCGGGAACGAGATTCCGCCAAAACGGCGGTTTGCTTTACGGCAGCAACAAACGCACGTTTACAGAGCTGAAACTCGAAATTACGACAGTTAATTCCATTTACTTACCTGTAGGGGGCTCTAAAGTCGCAAAAATACGCAAAACTACATTCACGCTTTAAAATGTAAATTAAAAGTGTACTTAAAAAAAAATGAAATTTAAATACACTTAAGAGGCATTTTATTTCATGAATGTTATATTATCTAAAGGTACTGTTTTTTGAAAATATATAGATTGTAGTATACTAAAAGTGCACATGCAGTACAGTTAAGCACACTTCTCTCACACTAGAGATTTCTCATTAAACTCATGAAATTGTTTTTCGAGTAAATCCATCCTGCAGTGTGGCTCATTTGCAGCTTTACATTGTGTTTATATAGAGTGTGATTTCCTCTTGTTTTCTTCTTTGAGGTTTGTCCGGCCCGGCCTGGTTCTGTGTCTCTGGTGTTTGAGGAGTTCATTTTGTTCTGCTTATGTATGAAGGGTGAAGCTCCGGGTCAGGAGTGGGTAATATTTAACCAGTGGAAGAATTCATTAGGGTGGTGGAAGGCTTTGGTGAACGTTTTGTACTCACACTTGAACAAAAGCACACAAATGCACATGAACACGCGCACACACACACACACACACACACACACATTTTTCTTCAAGGGCTATTTTCAGAAATCGCGTCCTCACAGGAATAGAAAAACCTTCTCATACACACACACACTCACATTAATCAGATGCCACCTGTTGCTCTAGTAACTATAGTTATAAAATACTTTCATAGTATTTGTTTTGTGTTTAATATTATCACTAGTAAACATGAATATTAAACAAGATAAAACAAATAATTTTTTATATATATATTTTTTTAAATCAAGATTGTCAGTGTGTCAGACTATTAAAGTTTTAAAAAAGAAATTAATAATTGTATATTTAACATTTGAAATATAATAATAATAGTAACAATAATAATAATTATTAATAATTATCAGACTATCAAACATTAAAGTTATAAAGAAAGATTTGAATAATTTTATACTTAACATTTTAAAGAAATTATTATTGCTAATACTAAACATAATAAAACAAGTAATATAAAAATATTTTATACATTTTTTAACTACTATTTTTTAAAAATCAGACTGTCAGTGTTGTCTCAGACTATTAAAGTACCAAAAAAAAGAATAATGCTATATTTAACATTTGAAATATAATAATAATAATAATAATAATAATTTGTAGAAGTTGTTGT